>CM075938.1:878484-1251820 GCA_038030265.1 Corythucha ciliata
CGAGTTTTAGCGAGTGTCTTATTGATCAAATTGTGTCCATTATTTAATTCATTGATCGTGTTGAATATTTCAAATTGATAGTTACCGTTAAAGAGAACTATATTAGACTACAAAATTCATTATTCGTCACGTCGTTAGAATTTGTGTGTTCATATTTTTTTGTGTGTTATTATTGCATCAATCGTTGACATGGGATGAATATTGAGAGACATAGAGCTCTTTCCAGCAAATTTGAGAACTTTGGCATTTTTATGAGAACAGAACTTCAGGACAGGCTAGGGCAAATTAATTAATTTTGATGGGTGAGTTTTAATTATTAATCACTCGTGTCGGAATGTCGGAATTGTTTCATGTGAAAGGCATGTTGTAAGCGAACGACGGGAACATGGAAGTATCGTGGGGTCCTCCACACAAACTTAATATAAATTTCAGCCCTCAAAACTTGAGGTGTCGCCCACAGGTTTTTCTTTCCGGATGCGTCTAGCTTTTTAGGAACTATCCAAATTGGGGAGTTCCACGGGGAATGAGAAGGCCGAATAATATTTAAGTAGCGAAAAAGTCATACATTTTGGGGTAAAAATATGAATAATGACGGGCACGAGAAATGAGAAAACTATCACGAGAGTGCATCAGGAATGGAGGCGCGCACTTCGAGCAGCTGCTTAAATAAAAAACTAGCAGACGCTTTTTTTATGGACTTGTCGTACCAACGGTCCTTCCTATAGATCGACAAGTTTCTTACGGACCGAAAGAAGTGGTTAATTCAGTTAACTTTCTAAACACATGTTCCTAGAACCATCTGGAAATTTGGGCCCTCAGGGTCCGTTAGAAACTTGTTTTGGAGTCTATAGGCAATGTGAAAATGGATAGATCGTGTCTCCATTGTTTTTTTTTGTTGCTTCAAGGGTCACTGTGATTTTACGCACTTGCGAAGAAAAGATCCAGGGAAGGAGGAGTGGGACTGGGAATCAAATTCTGTTTACTACTTATGTAGAAACACATACATATTGTAACACAGGCGCAACAATTATGCGTGTAATGCTAAGTTTTTGCTCGGTTATTTTCGAGAGATTTTAGGATACCTTGTACCTAAATACTTTTCTTTTCTTTTCTTTTTTTGATTCATTTTAACCGCGGACGTTCCTCAGAAACAACACATTAGCGCTGAAAATGAAATTCCCACCCTGAAAAATGACTGAACTGACAGATTCATGCCTTGAAAAAAGCTTTAAAAACTGGCGAACATGTCTGTGTTCTTGAAATTGCAAAATCGAACCACTCGCGCTTCACAAAAATGGTCAAAATTGACCATTCGTGCCATGAAAATGGCTGAACTGATGATTCGTGCCATATCACCAAACTGACTATTATAAAAATTGTAAACTTAATCATTTACGATAGTTCGATTTTCCGGGGTTTTCCAAGCCCCTCCCTCGAAAACTGTCAATTTCGACCTTGAAACAGACAATTTCGTCCTTTAAACTGTCAATTTTGTCCCATTAACTGAATTCCGTCCTAGAAACATAGTCAATTTCGTACTCGCCGCAATTTTAGCCGCAGTGCGAGCTTCAATGTGTCCCAAACAGCGTACGAATAGTTTGTACATTTAGAGACAAAAACTGGGGATTCTAGCCTCGAATAAGCAACGGATCCACACTCATCGGCGGTAATGGCTAAAATCCCAATAGGGGCTCCTTTTTAGGTTGAAAATTGAAAAAAAAAGGCGATCGTTTGCGGCTAAATTGCAGAATTTTTGGATAAAGCTAATAGGCAATAACGCTATATTGAGATGACTTTGAACCTACCCTCGGGTTTTCTCAATTTTAGCCGCAAATCAGCGCCTAATCTAAATTTTAGCCGCATGAATTAGCAGTTTCGCTGTGATCTAGTGGGTTTTTGCCATTTTAGCGGCGAATTGGGGATTTTTACTCTACTTTAGCCACAACTCATCGATTTTTCAGAATTTGAGACACGAATCAACGTGTTTTCACAATTTTAACCACGCGAATTATACCGCCTTTTATCACTTTAATTCACGAATTGGTGCAACTTCCCTAAGTGAATGTTAGCCAAGCTTTAAGGGGTTTCACAATTTTAGCCGTGAATCAGCGGGTTTTTCACAATTTTAGCGGCGTAGACCAGGGCCTATTATATTATCCAATTTGACCGCCAACCATCGATTTGTTAACAATTTCATCTATGAATTAGCGCTTTTCTTCCATTTTAGCGGCGATTCAGCGCTATTTAGCACTTTCAGTCGCGATTTTAGTCACTCATTCGCATCTTTTACACCTTGAGCCGTTTAGCGATTTTTCCTCTTTTAACCATGAATTATAGTGACTTTTCTCGATTTTAGCCTAAAATTTGGGGGTTTTCACAATTTTAACATCTAATTTGGTTATTTTCTCAACTTTTTTCACAATTTTAGCTCAGAATTAGCGGTTTTTCGCAATATCAGGCAAAAATGAGCAGCTCTTCTCTATTTCAGTGTGGAAATTAGCCCTAATATCATCACTTTTATTCACGAATTAGTTAAGATTAGGACCTCATTTCGAAATTTTAGCAGCGAATTAGTGTTTTCTACCTTTTAGCCTCAAATGAGCGCCTTTTATCACTTTTTTTTAACATGATTTTTCTCAATTACTGTAGCAAATGACAGTTTGATCTGAAATTTAGCTGTGAATTAACCATTTTTACACTTTTAGCCGTAATTTAGTGGTTTTTCCTCTTTTATATCCATGAATTAGTGCTTTTTCTCACTTACAGCCGTGAGTTAGGTTTTTTTTTTCTGTTTTAGCGCCACCAAACTATAGAGCCTTTTCTAAACGTTAGCCATGAATCAGCGATTTTTCATAATTTTAGCCGTGATTTAGCGGTATTTAATAATTTTAGCATTGATTTAACTCTAATGCTCCATTTTTTATTAATTTTATCCACGAATTAGCTATACATTTTAACGAATTCAGGCATAGATTTTGGAATTATCTCAGTTTTAGCCGTGAGTTAGCTCTTATTCTCAATTTTAATCGCGAATGGAAGTTTTATCTGCTGGAAATTAACCATTTTTACACTTTTAGCCGTTATTTAGTGGTTTTTCCTCTTTTATTGCCATGAATTAGCGGTTTTTCTCAGTTATAGCCGTGAGTTACCGGGATTTTACTATTTTAGCGCCAAACTGTAGGGCCTTTTCTAAACCTTAGCCACGGATCAGCGATTTTTCACTATTTTAGCCGTGAATTAGCGGTATTTTTCAATTTTAGTGTCGATCCATTACTCCGTTTAAAAAAAGAAAAAAAAGTTATCCACGAATCAGCAATATATTTTAAGAAATTCTGGCCTAGATTTAGAGGTTTTCTTTGTTTTAGCCGTGATTTAGCTCTTTTTCTCTCAATTTCAGTCGCGAATGGCAGTTTTATATTAATTTTTGCCGCAAAATTAGCTAACGTTTTGCTTACTTTATGCCGTAAATAAGCGATTTTTTATGTTGTATAGGTATGTCAATGGCGACTCCGAGTCAGCGTATTGTTCCTCCCTACTAATAGCCTATTGGCGATTCAGATTAAACAAATGCGCTCTGGTGGCGGCCCCACCGAAGTAAGAAGAGCGGTAGACTTTCCATGGGCTCTTATGAGAAAACGCAGTTTTTGTTCTTTTTTATGAGTTTTTAGGATTTTTAAAGTTCATTTCTTTGAAATATTAGTTGGTATTACTACCGACTTTAACAATTAAACTCACCATCGAGAAATAATTGAGATAAAATGAAAGAACTCGCGGTGAGAAAATGATGCCGTTTTCCATTTACCGGGAATTTCTCGCTGCGAGAGAGATTTTTCCTCCCGTCCTTGATGAATAATGGAAAAATCCCCCTACCCTATGCAGAATATTGTGCAAATGAAAAACGCAATAAGTTTTCAAATATCTTTGCGAATTTCCGGTTAGGAAGGGTTGTTCAGCCCCAAAAACAGACTGTCCTTAACCAAATATTATGTAATTTTCCCCAACAAGGGTGTGTTTATCAATGCACTTATTCTACAGACAAAGCTGGGATAAGTCTGGTTTCTATGGGCCTTTTGGTAATCAGTAATGCAAAGTTCTCCGAGCTATTACATGAGAAATCCGGTGATTGATAAACCCACCCTGCATGGCGTAAATATCCATCACAGTTGGGGGTCTAATTCCCCTCCAGTAGGCACAGGAAGGTAATTAAAGGAGTTATTAATAAAAGGGTTTCTTTATGAAATTTTTACTTGTCACATTTGATACTTTTTGAGACTCAAATGCCTTGTTTGAATTGAACAAGCTGGAACAAGCCGGATTATGGATAAATGGTAGTTTTTTATCCAAGTGGTTAAGTTTTCAAGTAAAATTAGCGCATTAAAAGACGCGATTTCATGAGTTTACCCTATTCTGCAAAGAAAGCGAATTTCATCCCAGAAACTGACTGTGCTCACATAAAAAGGGACAATATGTTCCACGAAGAACTTCCGCTTTTGCCGGTTAAACGATCGGTGTAGCCTTCTATTGGATGAAAGCTGTCAATTCTTGAATTAACGATTTGTCTCCATTTTAGCCGCGAATTAGCGATTTATCTCCATTTCAGCGATTTTCCTTGCAAAGAATTTGTGTTTTTTTCTGATTTGAGCAGCTAATGAGCCATGTGATTATTACCCGTGAATTAGCGCTAAATTTTCTAATTTTAGCCACGAAGTTGTCTCAAGAAACCGCGACTTGCCATTTGCTCTATTCAATCCGGGGAATATAGCAAATGTTTTCAATTTAACGCCGTAAACATCCATTTTTTTCCTGACTTCAGCCGCAAATTAGCGTTTTTCATCAGTCTATCAGCTAATTAGGGATTTTTCTACGTTTCATCAACGAATTAAAAGTTCCCTCAATTTTCCCCGCGAACTACCCAACGCTTTTTCTGAAATTTGGCCGCGGATTAGCGATTTTTTTCACTTTCTGGCACGAAGTTACGATCAGAAGCCGCGAATTGACGTTTTCTCTACTTAATCCACGAATAAGTCAATTTTATTGATAAATTAGCACGTTTTCTCCATTTTAGCCGCTAATTAGCAATTTTGGTCATTTCTGCAAGTTTTCACCCTTATTAGCCGTGGGTTATAGCGATTTATCTGAATTTTGCAGTGAGTTCGTATTTTTCTTTATTTCAGCCACTAATTAGCGATTTTTTCAATTGCATCCATGAATTAGCAACTTTTCTTAATTTCAGCTCCGGCTTAGCGATTTGCTTCGCTTGCTTTTAGCTATGAATTAGCTTTTTTTCGCAGTTTGAGCCACGAACTTGCCTTCAGAAGCTCAAAATTCTCGTTTCCGTTCATCCAGCATCTGGGCCCTTTTATTTATTTATTCGTCACGTTAGCCGTGAATACGTGATTTTGACTGCTAAAGAGCAATTTCCCACAATTGTATCCGTGAACTAGCACTTTTCTTAATTTTCCCCACGAATTAGCTTTTGACTTATTATTTCTCAATAATAAGTCTTTGTAATCGTATCGCAAAAAAATTTTTTTGACCCTCCCTCAAAATTTGTAGTTTTACGTTTCAAAGTGCGTAGAATCCAAATCTGCAATAAAAAAAAATGTCCGTCCGCCGTCCGGGCCATATCTTGCCCTAGGATTGCTCGAAAAAACTCGTTCTTTCGCACATAGACTCCATTTGGGGTCTAGTTGGTCCTAACATCTGATCAGTTTGATCAAATAACTCCCTGGGGTTTTATGGGCCAAAAGCGGGTCCAAAATGGGGATTTTCAAAGGATTTGGGATCATAGGGGTGTGGGGTGTCGATTTTCATGTAATTTCAAGCCGGATTTGACTACATCGATGAATATTAAACCCACAGTCGAAATAATAAGGCATTGTTCGATAATTCGCAGCGTTTTTTTTTCACTTTTAGCAATGAATTAGCGTTTTTTTCAGATTGAGCCACGAACTTCCGTTCTGAATAAGCCGAGAATTCATGTTTTCGTCATTTTAGGGGCGAATTAGCGCTTTTTTTCATTGGCGAATTATTGATTTTTCACAATTTTATCCGTTCATTAGTGTTCTTCATAATTTTAAACGCTAATGACTGTAATTTACACTTTATCCGCGCTTTTAAAGCTTTTTCTCAATTTTTGCTGTGAAGTTTTCTTAACTTTATCCGTGATTTAGCCCTTTTTCTTATTTATGGCCGAGAATCAGTTTTTTTTTTCTCAATAATTTCAGCCGTTAATTAGCCATTTATCTCAATTTCAGTCCCCAATTAGCCTTATTTTCCGTTTTGGTCTGGATTAAGCGGGGGATTGGCCGACCACGAGAAGGCGCGAATTTGTAGCGATTTTCATTCCACAAAATCCTAGGGGCGCCAAAATCCAACATTAAAGATGATTATTTACCACTGTATGCCACGGGCGGGCCATTTAGGAAGGCTCAGCTGAGTCAGCGGGCCACTTTTTGGCCCGCGAGCTCTCGGTTGGGCCTACGGTGGCCTACGCCTTGGCGTCCTCTATTTGGCCGCGTATACAATATTTGGTGCTTAACTCCACTTCCCCTTTTTTGTAGCTCCTTGATGAGACCGTGCATTTACCAAATTTATATTGATTCGCATAGGCAACATTGTGAGACAACAAAAAGAGAAAATGACTACGTACTGTCCATTATAGCTACAAACCATAGGATACTAAATTCACTACGTTCCCGAAATGTAATCCTTTGAAAGCAGGTCGTAGAAGGTCGATCGAAGAAAGTTCGTAACCTCAAATCCTTTTTCAATCAAGTGTGGCGATAATTAAGACGGAAAACATTGTAAACTCCTTAAAAACTGCAAAAACACCATTATTTAGCCCATACGTTGGTGGTAAGAGTAGGGCTCTTTTCCGCCATTGCGCCTCGACGCTAGCGCTACAAGTGATAATCTGAATCGCCAATAGTCAGTCTCGGTTCAGGCTCTGTGTTCAAGTCAACCATCGTCTTCAGCTACAGCATTTTCTTGCTTCCTTTGATTCGCCATATTTTCGTAATCGTAGTCTTTAAGTTATTTTACACTAATGTTTATTAAAGTTTAGTTTAGCTCTAAGGTGAGCTTAAGAGCTTAAACGTCAATTAGAATTTGCCATTTTGAACGTACGAGTTATGCTTTAGTTTTGTGAGAATTAAATTTTTATAAGAATCACTAATTTTTGTTAAATTAATGCACTGTCGAGTAGAAAGAGGGAAGGAATGAGAGTTTTTGATTCGGGGCTTTAGAGCTAAAGGTAAATTTCGTGAAGACCCCAATCCCCATGGCCCTTGAAATGTGGTCAATAGATAACAATCTCCTCTTTTCCCTATTATCTGATTTTCTAGTTATATTGTATGCATTTCATGTTCATTTTTTAGTTCACAAGCTCTATGTATGCGATCTGCAACAAACAATTCCCTCGAAAAATGAAGCGTTTTGATAGGCTGCATAAACTCCACAGGCGCAAAGCACATGATTTTTGAACGGGGCTTGAATTATCTTAAGTTATTTGCGAGTTGGTAGCTTTGGTTATTTCGCCAAGCGAATCATGTATACTTCAAACCCTCAGAAATGCTCGAGCTTGAAAAAAGAAAAACATATTTGCCGCATATTTACTACTCAAAGCGCTACGAGTGACGAACTATCCAAATTAGCTAGATGAACTCCGCAATAACAAATGAGCTTTTTGCAAGATCGATGAACAATAACATAGTGTCAGAAGTATTTCTGGTCCTTTAATCCCGTAATGAGCTCATTTGTACTCTAGCATACCACAATGGGCTTTATCCAAGTTTATTTTTCTATGATTTTTTCGGTTGGGAAGTGAAGTAAAATTATTGGTTGTGAAGTATAATGTGTATAGGTACATGGATTTGCGTAAGAAGTTGTAACGGAAAAGTTCAATAGCTCCCGCACTAGAAATCATTGTTTAGCTCTACAACTCAGTCATATAACGGATTAATGAAACTTAGTCCAGTCAAATTGAACTCGAAAAAGAGATTTGAGCTTTTGTAAAAGGCCTTGCCGCTTTTAATTTTTCAGCATGTTATTAGGACGTAAAATAATGACAAGAAACCAATTAATTATTTCATGGCATTGGTGTTTAAAAACATTAAAATTATACAATAAATGCAAATACATGCATACTTGATGCCAACTTTATTGACTATTTATGCTCTTTATTTCACGGAATTAAAGTGGAGATCAGTTATCACAGAAACAAAAAAAAAACAAACAAACAAACTTGGAAAAGAACGGGATGACGGCAAGGGGGCCCCCCCCGTAAACCTCACACTCTACCTAGTTGTACACCCCTGTTCGCGGGGAGCGCTGCTAATCGTCCCCACTTTTTCCCCCGCTGTTTTTTCTCTGTTTAATAAGCGGTTTAATAAAACCGCTCCCCGGTTTTTATAAAGTGTTTTTTCGTCGTCAACGTCCGTAACATAATGGGGAAAAAGTAGTCAGTTGGCCTAAAGTGACGAGAACAGGAGAACATGGTTTCTGATACATTTATACTCAAACGTCAAGCAAGCTCCCAAGCCTTTCGGCGGTCGACTTTCTCAAAATACTGGGCTTAATATGATAACTGACACCGTTGAACCCTCAATTTTTGGGAAACAATGAAATGACATTGTTGTGTCTCGGTTACGACGGGAAGAACAACAACAGTTTTCTCTGGATTCACCCTTGAGAGACATCCCACGAGCGCCTTATCATTTCTTTATTGTACTCGCCAGCTCACCGTTTCGTCTCAGTGCTTATTACGGCACGGGTTCAGCAAAATAATCGAAAATGTTTTTGAATCGGTGTTTTCGAGTTTTCTTGCTCCAACAAATAGCCGATAGTGAAAGTTTCTGTACGGGTGTACTGCGCACCCGCATAACCATCTTGTTTTCTTGATTCGGTGATGCCAAAGGTACAATATCGAGGCCTCCTCGTCACCGTTGGATAATTTAGCCGAAGTTCACAGTAAAAAAGTGTCACTGGCCAACATTTTTGATACATGAACTTCCTCATTGAAGAAAACTTTGTTGTAGTTTGTTGTCAAACGACAACAACAAATCACAATGAAACGCCACCAGACATCGTATCCCTTAGCTACAATCGCCAATAAGAACGACCTGCATCTTATAAGCTAATAAAAAGCGCCGATTCGCAGCTAAAAAAAAAGAGAAAATGAGCTAATTAGCGGATAAAATTGAGAAAAAAGAGATAATTCGCGGCTAAAATGTGCAAGTAGAATTGAGAAAAAACGCTCGCATTCGCGCAGTTAAAATTGAGAAAACGCACATATACATGGTTTTCGGAGGCAATTTCGGGGCTAAAATTGAGAAAAATATGTACTTCAACGCTACTAAAAATTACCAATTTTAGTAGGGCATCCTAGCGTGAAATGATTATTTCTTCTTCAATTATTTTGAAAGAGACGGGAAAGAAAGTGTTCTGGCTTCCGCCTTGATAAAACGATGCGGTGGTTGTGTGGGTGTCAATGGTTGTTGATAATAATGTTATTATTATTTCGGTATTTTTGTTCTCATCAGATAGCTTCATTAATATTCACTCGACGCGTATTTTAAAGAAATAGACCGTGAATTTTATCGCGGTGAACATTCAAATGCAGAGATGCAGTGACCTGGCCTTTCTATATGCCCTAATGCACTCTCTAACCGCGAGACACATTGTATTTACAATTGTTTTTCTTTTAAATTAGAGATATATTTACCAGAAAGGATGTGGTACAGGCCGGCGATAACAATTGCAACCAGTGCTGCAAGTTTTCCTGTTGTGAATACATTTTGTATGCGCATAGACCATCGTACGCTCATGCAATTTACAGCCGTCAGCAAACCTGAAATCAAAGATCAATAAATTATTTATAGGTACTTTTCATCAATGAATCCAAATCAGTGGATAGTCCAATCAAAAAAAGGGATTCTATAATTTGTGGTACAATTTAAGTAAAAGTTTACAGCAGTGTGGGGGGGGGGGGACTATTTCTTTCTTCGCCTATCCTCTGACGCGTGGAGGAGCGTGGGCGACTTGAGTTTATCGTGTGTAAATGAAATGCACTCATTACAACCGCCAGCTGCCAGAGCGTTTTTTTTTTTTGGTCTCGCATTAATTAAATGCAACAGGAATTTCCAGTATTTTATGAGCTACTGACCTAACCCATTTGAGTTTCTAGTTTGTCAAAATGTCACGAAAAAAAAAGACAACAGCAATAGTTCTTTCCTCTTTTTTTTTGCCGTTGGTTGCACTTGCATGCCCGTGCACTACGGGGTGGGGGGGGGGTCAAGTTAAATTCTTCAAGAATTTCGTTTAACTATAACGACAGGAGAGAGGGTGACCTAATTATATTCCTTCTTCGCGTTTTTTTCAAGCTATTTTATAAGGTTTCGAGAGAGAGAGAAAAAAACTGTGATCTTTAGGATTGTTCCCCCCCCCCCCGCCCTCATCCTTTTATGAATCATCAATAAGTCCCTCGACGCTTCGCTTGTTTGCAACAGGCTCCGGTTTAAACCGAAGAGAACAATATCGAAAGAAAGCGGTAAAAAAATCCTTTTTTTCATTGTTTGAAGAAGAAAAAAAGGGTGACCGTAGAATATTGGAATCGGGCAGTCTTAAAAAAGGATTTGTGTAGTTTAAAAAATAGTAATAAATTAACGTTGTAGGAAGGTGAGTAATTTTTGCACCGTCATCTTTATGGTTCAGACGAGTAAAACATAGAGGTGAACAACCCCCCAAAAATTAAAATTACGAAACCGTGAAAAAAATAAAAAAAATGTAATTGTAGTTGGAAATAATAAGGAACTTACTCAATGCGCTGGCGGCTAAAAGCGACACAGTCGTTTCAGGCGGTGAGCAGTCGGTAAAAAACGGTTTGGCCGCGTACTGTGCAAAAGTCAAAGCAACGATCGCCTGAGTCGTCGGTCGAATTATGACCAGAGCCGCCCAGAGGCGAAGAAAAGCGGGCAGGTCGCCGAAAGCTTCCAGTATATAGGCGTAGTCGCCTCCTGACCGCGTTATACATGTTCCAAGTTCAGCGTAGCAGAGAGCGCCGAGAGTTGAAAAAACACCGGACGCCAACCAGACGAGAAGCGAGAGGCCGACGCTTCGCGTGTAAATAAAAACGCCGGCGGGTGAAACAAATATCCCAGAACCGATAATTGTGCCGACAATGATAGCGACGCCGTTAAAAAGCGTTATTTTTCTTTTCAGAGCCACAGTTTGCTCCACCATGGTGTTTTGAAACCGTATAAAAAACCCCTCACCCTCAAAAAGAGGTTGACAAGGGGGTTTAGAGGGGGTGCCTTCAAATAAACCGGCTGAACGAGATCGTGACACACTGGGTAAAAAGTTTGAAAGCTCAAAAAATACACGAAAATCGTCGAGAGAGTGAATTAATTGATCTCACTCACTCTCTCTCTCTTCTGGCAGCTTTATATTTTCACCCTTCCGGGCTTTGGGTTCACAGAACACTGGCACCTCACAATCTGAGTGAGGAGCTATTGCAACCACGTGGCGTGTCTCCCTCGAATGCTGGTGAAAAAGCCCCTCCCTCGTACGCACGCCCTGATATTGCAAAAGCGCCCAGTCGAAGTTGTCATAGAGACGCTGGTAATTACATATAGATACTGAGCAAATTCTGCGGGATGAATACGCTTCAGAATTTCTATTCTCTTTCTCATCGATATTTCATTCGCTTCTTCCATAGCCATTCCTTACAACTTATTCAAATGGAACAGGCCTAAATTTTAAATTGCATTAAACGACCCGAGAGCTTTTATTTATGCAACCCTCAACCCACCTCTTAAGGAGAGAGGTGTGAGCGAGCGTATTGTAGGGCGAATAATATGTATATGTATGTACGAAGTTATTTATGGCAGTCAACGTTTACCGTCAAATCTCATAATTTTACCAATCATGTCTACGAGAGTGGGACCCTTATATATAGGATTGTCACGTCGTATAATATAGGCAGCAACACGAGGTTTTTATTTATTTTATTTTATTATTTTTTATTAAGTGACGGCCTTAAACATTTGGAACCCACGCGGGTGAGTCTTTCTAGCAGACCCGCAGTGCCACCCTCGCTTCTTTCTCGAAAGGCCTAGGGTAGCTGGGGGTAATTGCAGTGGCGTGCCCAGGAATTTTTCTTGGGGGGGGGTTTTCAAATTACATAAAGGGCACGGTCCTTTATAGTCAACTCTGCGCCAATAGTCAATTCATCTTTTAAGGGCGCGAATAGCCAGTTTGGCAATTTTTTCGGTGCAGCATGGCACAAATCGTCATTTAAGCCATCTATACAAGGCGCGAATGATCGGTTCCGGTATTTCTAAGGCACGAATTGTCCGCAGTTTCACCGTTTTCAAGCCGCGGAAGATCAGTTTTTTTTGCTGGTGCCGATAGCCACTTTGAAGACGCGCAGTAGCCTCTGTAGGGCGCAAAAGATCTGATTAGCTAATCTTTGGACCGTGAATTTCTGGTACGAGTATGCCATTTTTAAGACTTAAATAGTCAGTTTTGCTATTTTTAGGGAACGAATCGTCAGTTTAGACATTTTCAGGGCATGAGGTTCAGTTTGGCCATTTTTTATGCTGGATAATGGTCGATTTTGCATTTTCAGGACATGAATCATCCGTTTCGGACCTTTCAAAGCACGAATCTCGCGGGCCGTTATATGTAGAGTTGGTATTACTAATTTTAGGACGTGAATAGCCAGTTTGGCCATTTTTACGGCGCAAAATGTCAGAATGGTCATTTCTAAGGCATGAAGAGTCAGTGCGATATTTTAAGTGCTCGAATCATCAGTTTTACTAGTCGAAATGGTCAGTTTTGCTGTTTTTAGAGCGAGAAATTTCTATTTTTCAAAGCGCTAATGGTCAGTTTGGCCAATTTAAGGACAGGAATCGTCTGGGTTTAGGCATTTTCAAGGCGCGAATCGTCAGTTAAGTTATTTTTAGGGCGCATAGAGTCAGTTTTGCCGATTTCATGGCTTGCATAGTCAGTTTGGCCAATTTTAGGGCGTGTAGTCTTGAAGCATGACATTTATATAGGGCGTCAAACCAAGGCGATAATGGTCAGTTAGGGCATTTTTGGCGTGCGACTGGTTGATTTTGCCATTTTCAGGGCGCGAATCGTCAGTTATACTTTGCCCAAACATAACAGCATATAGGCGGGTTCAATTAGTCACTTCTAGCCAATTACGCACGAATCGTTATTTTGACCATTCTTGGCGCGCTAATGGTCTATTTTGCAGCTTTCAGGGCAGGAATATAATCTGTTAAGGCATTTCCAGGCCGCCTAGAGTCATATTGACCATTTTAGAGCGAGAATCGCCAATTTGGCTATTTTTGGGGCGTGTGAAGTCATTTTGGCGGTTTTATAGAGTGGTAAATGCCAATTTTTAGGGCGCAAATATACATTTTAAATGCAAGAATCGTCAGTTTTGCCATTTGCAGGCGCGATTATAGTCAGTTTAGCAGTTGTTAGGTAGTGAATTACTGCCCTGTCAAGCCATTTTTAGTCAGTCTAGCGAAGCACACAATCTCCCAAGCCCAAGCCCCTCGCTTGAGCAAATCCTAGATCCGTATCTGAGTACGAGTATGCCATTGTTAGGGAGTGAATAGCCAGTTTTATTTTTTTTATTATTATTTTTTTTTTAGGGCACGAATGCTAAATTTAGACATTGTGAAGGCTCAGTTTGGCTATTTTTGACGCGGGAATTGTCGTTTTTGCCATTCTCAGGTCAGGAATAATCTGTTTAGGCCTTTTTAAGGCGCGAATCGTCAGTTTATTGTTAAACTGACTCTATGTGCCCTTGTCTGGGGCACACGGAATGGTGTTGCCGATTTTGTGGCTTGATTGCCCAGTCTGGCCATTTTTAGGGCGCGTAGAGTCAGTTTGGCCATTTATATAGGGCGTGAATAGTACGTCAAGTCAAGGCGCGAAAACCGTCAGTTTGGCCAATTTTGGCGCGCGGGTGGTTGTTTAGCCATTTTTAGAGCAGGAATCATCTGTTCAGGCATTATCAGTGCACAAATTGCCAGTTGATCCAGTTTTATGACTCTTAAAAAAAGTCAGCTTGGACAATTTTAGAGCGGGAATCACCAGCTTGGATATTTTTAGCGCACTTATGTATAATCAGTTTAGCTTTTTTCAAGGCGGAATCAGTTTTAGCTATTTTCAGGGCGCGTGAAGTCAGTTTGGCTATTTTTATGGCTCAAATACTTAGTTTTGCCATTTTGGGGCGCGAGTATAGTCAGTCTAGGATTCTGTATGGTGGGAATAGCTAATTTAGCTAATTTTAGGCAGCAAATGGCTGCCAAGTCATCTTTAGTAGAATTTCTCAAGCCCCTCTCTCTTGAACAAATCCTGAATCCACGCCAAGACAGTGGAATAAATACCATATTATGCCGTGGATAGTTACTTAGGGTACTAAATTGCTAAAAAAAGGACTTTTAGGGTCATACAAATCACGTTTTTGTTGTTTCTTTTGTTTGTTTGTTTTTTTACTTTTTTACTTATTCATTTCATTTTATTTATTTATTTTGTATTTCTATTTCTTTTTTATTTCTATTTATTTTGGTGGGCTGAAGTACTCTGGGGGGGGGGGGTTCTGACCCCCAAAACCCCCCCCCCCATGGGCACGCCACTGTTGCTACCTTATAGTTTTAATTGATGTGGCCTCCCCCGTTAGAAAAAAAAACGGTCATTACGAAAAGACGCAAGGCATGCGTCAGAGCCATGAGATGCTGCGTGAAAAAAAAAAAAAAAAAAAAAAAAAAAAAAAAAAAAAAATCCGATCAGCCCACTAGCTGCAATCGGAGCTGCAGATCGAGAACGAAGACGAATATGTTTTGGTTTCGTTGTGAAAAGACGACAAAGTATTTTCCTTTTATTTTTCTTCATATGATCTTGCTTTTTTTTGGGGGTTGGAGAGGGGATTTATTTTGAAAATAAAAACAATTATTAATTAAATTTTGATTGACATTGACATGTATGAAGCATTTTTCGGGGTCTCTCAATCCCGAACATGCCGCCCCCCCTGAAGCGTTGTAGCTTCTGAATGATCTGAATTTGTACATGAGAACATTAAACTTTATATAAACGATTAAAGAAATAAATATGAGTAGGAGCAACAAATTAGGTTGACAGACGATAATAATAGTTTGAACCAAATTGATGCAAGTAAAAAGATTAAATGTATATGGGGTTGTAAGTGTTGAAATATGTAGTATGTGGGTAGTATGTGATAGCGATGTGTTTAATTTAGATCACAATTTTTATTCATAGGTAGAGGGGATAGTTTCAATACTGAACGACGAAGTATTTTATGGGATAATTCGCCGTTTTTGTAATATGGAATTCTCACGGAAGCTACTCTTGTTACGCCATCTGGTCCTGGAAATGTCTGATCTATTCTTCCTAATTTCCATTCTAAGGGAGATAAATCATCTTCTTGCATCAAGACAAGCATTCCTGGTGTGATGGAGTTGGAATTCTTTTGCCATTTGTGACGTTGTTGAAGTGTTGTTAAATATTCGGTATGCCATCGTTTCCAAAAAATGCGGTGAATGTTTTGAATCAACTGCCATCGAATTTTGGAGGAAATGTTGGAGTATTTGTTTCGATGTTCAGGAAGTGATATAAGAGGAGGCATTATAAGAAAATGGCCTGGAGTTAAGGCAGAAAAATCATTTGGATCATTGCTTAAAGGGGTTATAGGTCGAGAATTTAAGCATGCCTCTATTTTGACAAGTACCGAGTAAAATTCTTCATAAGACAAAACAGTTTTTCCGACGATTCTTTTCAAATAATTTTTGACTGATTTGATCATTGATTCATGTATCCCACCAAAATGAGGTGAATATGGAGGCTGAAAATGCCAATTTATGGATTTAGATGAAAGAAAATTATTCATTTGTTCTGAAGTAATATTCTCGTTTGTAAAACGTCTCAATTCTTTTTCAGCTCCTATAAAGTTTTTTGCGTTATCTGAGAATATATCTGTAGGTATACCTCTTCTGGAGACAAATCGTTCGAGGGATGAAATGAAAGAGCTCGGTCATAGTGAATGTTTAATAAATAATTGAATAAAAAACTAATGTGGGGCGGTGGGACGTATGAATTAATAAGTAAATAAACGATAAATGTGAAATAGAGATCTACGCCTCTCGTCTCCCTTCCCCCTTTTAACCCCGGCCGTCACGGAAAGAAGCTGGCCCGTGACAAAATATGGTCCCCAGTAGTGACCGGATATTTTTTAAAACCTGTAGGCAATCCTATTTCAAAAGTTGCATAGCGTGCGTCGAGCTTAAGTAGTCATTGTGTTTCAATTAAAATGAATCTGTATTTGGATAAGGGAGTAGTGATTGAGATGGTAGTGCTTTTGGCTTTTGTTGGTTGGCGGTGGAGGGGTTTTATTACAAGCTTGTTGAATCGATACCACTACGGTATCGATACTTGGTTACGCTTGAGGTAAACCAAGATAAAAAGCTATGAGGAGAAAAAATATAATTGGTTTTATGACAAAATAAAAAGGTGGGACAAGGGATGAAGGATGTTTTAAAACTTGTAGACGAGACGATGAAAACTGATGTCGTTGAAGAACTATGATTGAGGGGAGAGCTGATGTTGAAGGACGAGACAAGATGAGACGAAGACAGACGAAGTTGAAGAACGATGATTGAAGCGAGAGCTGATGTTGAAGGACTGTGACAAGATGAGATGAAGACAGACGAAGTTGAAGAAACGAGGATGAAGATGCGGACGTTGTTGTTGAAAAGAAAAAATCCGATCAGCCCACTAGCTGCAATCGGAGCTGCAGATCGAGAACGAAGACGAATATGTTTTGGTTTCGTTGTGAAAAGACGACAAAGTATTTTCCTTTTATTTTTCTTCATATGATCTTGCTTTTTTTTGGGGGTTGGAGAGGGGATTTATTTTGAAAATAAAAACAATTATTAATTAAATTTTGATTGACATTGACATGTATGAAGCATTTTTCGGGGTCTCTCAATCCCGAACATGCCGCCCCCCCTGAAGCGTTGTAGCTTCTGAATGATCTGAATTTGTACATGAGAACATTAAACTTTATATAAACGATTAAAGAAATAAATATGAGTAGGAGCAACAAATTAGGTTGACAGACGATAATAATAGTTTGAACCAAATTGATGCAAGTAAAAAGATTAAATGTATATGGGGTTGTAAGTGTTGAAATATGTAGTATGTGGGTAGTATGTGATAGCGATGTGTTTAATTTAGATCACAATTTTTATTCATAGGTAGAGGGGATAGTTTCAATACTGAACGACGAAGTATTTTATGGGATAATTCGCCGTTTTTGTAATATGGAATTCTCACGGAAGCTACTCTTGTTACGCCATCTGGTCCTGGAAATGTCTGATCTATTCTTCCTAATTTCCATTCTAAGGGAGATAAATCATCTTCTTGCATCAAGACAAGCATTCCTGGTGTGATGGAGTTGGAATTCTTTTGCCATTTGTGACGTTGTTGAAGTGTTGTTAAATATTCGGTATGCCATCGTTTCCAAAAAATGCGGTGAATGTTTTGAATCAACTGCCATCGAATTTTGGAGGAAATGTTGGAGTATTTGTTTTGATGTTCAGGAAGTGATATAAGAGGAGCCATTATAAGAAAATGGCCTGGAGTTAAGGCAGAAAAATCATTTGGATCATTGCTTAAAGGGGTTATAGGTCGAGAATTTAAGCATGCCTCTATTTTGACAAGTACCGTGTAAAATTCTTCATAAGACAAAACAGTTTTTCCGACGATTCTTTTCAAATAATTTTTGACTGATTTGATCATTGATTCATGTATCCCACCAAAATGAGGTGAATATGGAGGCTGAAAATGCCAATTTATGGATTTAGATGAAAGAAAATTATTCATTTGTTCTGAAGTAATATTCTCGTTTGTAAAACGTCTCAATTCTTTTTCAGCTCCTATAAAGTTTTTTGCGTTATCTGAGAATATATCTGTAGGTATACCTCTTCTGGAGACAAATCGTTCGAGGGATGAAATGAAAGAGAGAGTGGTTAGATCGGAAATAAGTTCTATATGGACAGCTTTTGTGGCCATGCATACAAAAATCACAATATATCCCTTTGATAACTTGAAATTTTTGGAATTTGAGGTTTTGATTGAAAAGTGTCCTCCCATATCAACAGAAACTTTAGAGAAGGGTCTAATTTGTTCAATTCTCATAGAAGGTAAAGATCCCATAATAGGAGGATAAAAATGTGGTTTAGTTCTATAACACGTTAAGCAGTTGAATATTATTTTTCGAACAAGTCTTCTGGCAGATAAAATCCAGAATCTTTGTCTCAAACATGATAATAAATTTGTGGTAGGTAGATGACCGAAATTTTCGTGATAAAATGAAATAATTAGATGGCTTAATGGTGATTTAGCTGGTAGAATTATTGGATGTTTATTTTCAAAAGTAAGATGAGAAGCTGTTGTTAATCTTCCTCCTACTCTGATCACGTTTTCTTGATCTAAGAAGGGATTCAAATGAATTAGGTATTTAGGAATAAATATATTTTTATAACTAAAAAATTCTTTGAAATGTGAAAACTGGACTCTTTTTATCCAAAATAGTAATGCCTTTTTTAATTCATGTGTACGAATTGGACCCTGTTGTCTATTTATTTTAGGTTGGCATGCTCTAAAACAGTATGCAGTGATTCTTTGAAGAGATAAGAGGTTACTGATTTTGTTTAGAAGTTGATCGAATTGACTTTCTTCTTCCAGTTGAATGTAGGAATAAATAACTTGTTTCTTTTCTTCCTTTTTTAAATTTTGTGTTGATAAAGTATTTGATGGAAATACAGGCCAATGTGTTTTATCTTGTTGAAGATATTCGGGACCTTGCCACCAAATTCTGCATTTTAATAATTCCAATGATTTTAGACCTCGTGAGGCATGATCTGCTGGATTATTTTGAGAATTTACGTAATTCCACCAATTTATGTTAGTTGTTTCTTGAATTAAAGTAACTCTATTTGCAACAAATGTTTGCCATCTATTGGGATCTGAATTGATCCAATGGAGAACTATTGTTGAGTCTGACCAACAATATATGTTTTGAAAATGAATTGATTTTTTGTAGGTATTTATAACGAAGTTCATAAGTTTGGATAAAAGTGTTGCTGCGAGTAATTCTAGACGAGGAATTGTAATTGTTTTGTTTGTTGGAGCTACTTTAGTTTTGGCTGTTATTAAGTATGATTGGACATCATCTTTTTCATGAACGACGATATAAATTACTGCAGCATAAGCTTTTTCTGATGCATCTGCAAATCCATGGAGGTTGTATTTTCTATCGTTTTCGTTGTGATATTTTAAAAAACGTGGGATTTCTATTTTTGATAAATGACTCAAATCATTATAAAAATCAATCCAATAATTTTTAAGTTCGAATGGAAGAATATCGTCCCAAGAAAGTTTTTTCAACCATAGTTCTTTAATAAATAGTTTGGCTTTCAAAATACAGGGAGCTAAGAAACCTAGTGGGTCAAAGATTCTTGCTAACGTGGACAAAATTCCTCGCTTGGAATAATCTTGTTTGTATGACTTGATTTGATAAGAAAATATGTCTAACTTCGGGTTCCAACACATACCTAAAATCTTTATGTACGAGTATGAAGGGTCATCAAATGAAACTTCTTCTTCTTGAACTAATTTGAGATCTGTGGATAAGTCTTGTAAAACAGATGGATGGTTGGAAGACCATTTTTTCATAGTGAATCCTCCTCTATTTAAAAGTTCATTAATATGTTTAATTATTAAATTAGCCTGGATTTCATTGGAACATGATAGAATTAAATCATCTACATATAGGTTTTCTAGTAAAGGTTGTATTGCGAAAGGGAATTTGTTGCCTTCATCGAAGACTAACTGTTGAATGGTTCTTATTGCTAAATAAGGTGAGCATGTGATGCCAAACATAACTGATGACATTTGATATGTATCAATTGGATCTGATTTTGACAACCTCCAAAGCATTCTTTGATAGGGTTGATCTTTTTCAAGAACTTTGATTTGACAGAACATCTTTTGGATGTCTCCATTTAATACAATTGGTCCTATTCGATATCGAAGGAGAAGCTCTGAAATATCGGTTTGTAATTTTGGACCAGGGAAAATAGTATCATTCAGACTTCGTCCATTGTTTGTTTTATTAGATGCATCAAATACAACTCTAACCTTTGTAGTAATTCTGTCGTTTTTTACCACGCAATGATGTGGTACGTAATATTCTGAATTTGAATTGATATCATCTATTAATGTGATTTTATGAATGTGTTCTTCATCTATGTATGTTTGTATGGCTTTATGGTATTCTGTTTTTAATTTAATTTGTTTTTCTAATTTTGATTCAAGTGAAAGGAAACGTTTAAGAGCTGATTTCCTAGAAAATCCTAAAATTGGTTCTCCAGGTTTGAATAATAACGGAACTTGATATCGATGATTATTTATCCTGTTAACTGAACGAGAGTACAGATGTTCACAATACTGATCATTCGAATTTCTATTCGTTCTTTCTGGGATTTTATCTAATTCCCAGAGAGAGTGTGTGATGTCGTCTGTGGTTAAGTTAAAAGATTGTGATTCTAATTTCATATGTTCTTGTGATATAGTGATGTGGGGTTTCGTTGGTCCGGTTAAGATCCAGCCGAAAATAGTTTTGATAGCTAAAGGAGTATTTAAGGGGCCGGGTTTAAGACCTTCTAAAAATACATGAGGTATCATATCGGCACCGATTAATAATTCAATTGGTGAGGGAATAGCGAAGCTGGGATCAGCTAACTGTAATCCTTTAATGTGATCCCATAATTCCACCTGAAGTGGCTGAACAGGTAAATTTCCAGTGATATTGTCTACACACAATGCTGTGCAATTTAATCTGGGAAATTTATCGTTATAAGGTGAGATACTAAAGTAAGTTTTATGTTTTACTCTGGCTACTTCACTTTTACATAAACCTTTTACTGAAAAATGGGAATTATATCGTTTTAATTTTATAGAATCAACGACTGAATTCAGGATAAACGAGTTCTGACTTCCAGTGTCGATAAGAGCTCGTATTGTTGTAACACCTGAAGGGAAGTATAATTTTACCATTGCTGTTGAAAGTAATATTATGTTTTCTGTGTTAGAAGGTTCCTGTGGTAAAGAGGTTAAACTATACGGGTTAGAAGAAGTAGTTGTGTGTGTCTGTGTATGATCTGTAATATTGGGATTGGCATTTGTTGTTGAATAGTGTTATAACGAATTATGCGATAATTTGCAAATTTTACATGACTGTTTACTCATACAATTAACCCTATTATGATTTTTCCCTAAACAATTCGAACATAAGTTTTTCCCTTTGATCCAGTTAAATCTTTCTTTTGGCTGTAATTTTAAAAATGTAGGGCATTTGAATAATTTGTGATCAAGTCGACACATATCACATTTATTGGAATTCGAGTCACTGGAGGTGTTTGAAATGAATCTCTTTTTTGTTTGATCATTGTCGACAACTGGAGATTCATATATTTCAGAGGATTGTAAAGAACGTACTCTTCGTTCTAAGAAAGCAATTAAATTGCAAAAAGATGGGAAATCTTCTTTATTTGAAGATTCGAAAAGTTCTCTATTATTTCCGTCTAGTTTGTTTAAAATGACATAGCATAGGAAAAAATCCCATGATTCTACAGGTAAACCAAGGGACTTTAGAGCATTAACGTTTGTTTTTATTTCGGTTAAAAATAAAGATAACGAACTAGTGTCTCCCTTTATAGGTGAATGATTGATGATTTTGGACAAATGATTATTTGCTGAGACTCTTGGACGATCATAATGACTTAGTAAGCTGTTCCAAGCTACTTCGAAATTATTTTCTTCAAGAGGTAGCGATTCTATGATTCTTAAGGCCTCCCCTTTTACCGAAGAACGTAAAAAATGAAGTTTTTCTATTTTAGAAATTTCAAGATTGTTAGTGACGAGAGACGTAAAAAGGGCTTTGAAATTATTCCAATTTTCTAAAGATGAAGGGTCAAATGTAGGAAGTTCGATTCTAGGCAGAATAGATTTTGTATAATGTTGTCTTGTGTCATGAGAATGAGTTTGTATATTTGGGAGATGTGCCATAGGTTGAGAAGTAGAAGGAATTGGATCATTCATTTGTTGTGAAATGTTGGTATTTTCGATATTCCGACAAGGAGATCGAAAACTGACATTATTTACGGAGGACGTACGAGAAAGATTTACATTACATTCAATATTAGAAGGTTGATAACATGTTGCATTCTGATTGTCAATAGCTGTCATTAAATCACAGCATAAAAACGTGAATTGGTTCAATGTATCATAAAGAAATTCGTCTGTCATACCTTCTGGTCTGTTGTCTGACCCAAGAACATTAAAAATTTCGGTTTCAATATTTGTTTTGTCATTGATGATTTCTCTTATGAGATCTATTTCTCCTCTGCTGAGCGACTCCTTTAAACTGAATGTTCTCATAATACTTATTTTAAATTTTAATTTTGAGACTGCAGATCTGATATCAGAAAGTTTCATGGTAAAAAGTTTTTTCAAACAAAATTCAGAACAATACAAAAAGTTACCGTTTTTCAGTAGGAGACGAAATGCCGGAATTGTCGAGAGCGAAAGGCTATCCGGCCCGGAGGACCAAAAAATGGTTACGCTTGAGGTAAACCAAGATAAAAAGCTATGAGGAGAAAAAATATAATTGGTTTTATGACAAAATAAAAAGGTGGGACAAGGGATGAAGGATGTTTTAAAACTTGTAGACGAGACGATGAAAACTGATGTCGTTGAAGAACTATGATTGAGGGGAGAGCTGATGTTGAAGGACTGTGACAAGATGAGATGAAGACAGACGAAGTTGAAGAAACGAGGATGAAGATGCGGACGTTGTTGTTGAAAAGAAAAAATCCGATCAGCCCACTAGCTGCAATCGGAGCTGCAGATCGAGAACGAAGACGAATATGTTTTGGTTTCGTTGTGAAAAGACGACAAAGTATTTTCCTTTTATTTTTCTTCATATGATCTTGCTTTTTTTTGGGGGTTGGAGAGGGGATTTATTTTGAAAATAAAAACAATTATTAATTAAATTTTGATTGACATTGACATGTATGAAGCATTTTTCGGGGTCTCTCAATCCCGAACTTTACCCCGATACTTTTGAATCAATACCAAGTACTTTTGGTATCGGTACTTCTGTACCGATACCGAGTATATATCGATACTTTTTATACGATACTGTAAACAAGTCATATGAGTATCGATACTTTTCATTCGATACCAAATACCATTCGATACTTTAAATGAGTAAAGTATCGATACTTTGTTGGTATCGATTCAACACTACCTGTAACGTTATATTCTCCAGGTCGGATACATAGATTGAAATTCGTAAAAAAAAAAAAAACCTAAAAATCCTTATTTTTTACGTATTTAAGCTTCTCGGGGGCCCCACCTGACAGGTGGCCCGTGGCGGTACGCCCCCCTCGCCCCTACCACGGTACGCTAGTGCTCATATCTCAACGGAAAAATACAGTAACTATGAACCTTTGTACATCATTGGAAAGCTTACAAAATAAGGAAGTTTTTCCACTGATTTCAAATTTTTTCTTCCCAATGACGAAGAGGTGAAAATCGCGCCGGAAAAATGTATGGAAATGTGAGTCACCAGTTTCTATAGTAAATCGGCTGCTCTCACGAATGGTACGAAAATAATTTTCACCCAAACGTGGACACATTTTATTGGAAATTTTGTGCACTTTCCAATGAGCTGATTAGTTTTGGGCTAATACCATTTTATGAGCGTATGGCAAGCATTTAAGTTGGGAAAAAGGGAATTCGTGAAAAAACCATAAAATATGTGAAATCTCGGAAACAAAGAGGAATTTTCAAAAACTCCAAATAGTAATTTCGATGGCAAATGATGTGCTCCATAACTGGTTTTCTTCTGTCCAGGAAATTCGGTTGAGTGCTTCGAGAGAAATTGCTTCGGGGACGGAAAGCACTCTTTGAGGCAGACGAATGAAAACAAGAACAAAATGTGCGGAACAAACCTTGTTCAATATACTCTTGTGAAACCACTACAGTTTTCAAACCCCTGAAAAAGTGCAAGATTCATTTTTAAATAATTTACATCCCCAAGTACCCCTCTGCCCCACCCCCCCACCGGTTGGAAAAGTTGATGGAACCGCGACTCAAATCTTTCTAACTGGTCCATAGAACATTCCTGCAAAATTTGGTGCTTTCTTGCAGTATTTTATGGCGTTGACGACGTACTATTGCTTTGTTCAGCCAACAGATAAGTTTTGTTCCTTAAAAAGAATCTTTTTTTTTTATTATTTACAGAATACGTGCAAAAATTGTACACAGTTTAGATACGAACCTTAAGGAATTGTACAATATTATTATACAAGCTGCTCATCTTACATACGTATCTCTTGAAAGAGAGGAAATTAAATAAAACTGAAACAAATTTTAAATAAAACTTCACATTTAATCATCAATACTTGAAAATATATAAATATACGTCTTCTGTATAAATCTAAGACAAAAAATTAAAAAGTAATTAAAAAACTAAGACAGCCCCCAAGTCACGCCTTCTCGGTGATCGTGGGCTGTACTCCACTCTCAGGCGGAGTCTCTTGAATTACGTAATTTTCCAAAAAGGTCACCGTGTATCCAGCTTCGGACAGGTCACCCGTCAGAACGGTTCCACCAGGGCTGACTGCAGTGGCACCGCCTCCACCTTCGTTGTTGGCCACCAAATTTAAAATGGATTCGTCGCGATCCAAAAATGAAATAATGTCCTCGCCGGTGCCCGGATCGCGAAGTAGAACCAATTTTGGTTGATGCGAGTCGTCTCCCACTTGTTGAACAGGCTCAATAGGGTTTTTACCCGACTCGTCCATGAGTAGAGCTTTCAACAATTGCGGGTTGTGCGACGTTACAATATGATGACTTTCATCGCTTTCGACTAGTCGATTTTCTATTTTACCGTCGATTGTTATTTGGTGGAAGTATTTTTGTTGAGTGTTTTCCACGTTCGACGTTGGAACATTGCTCGACACCACTTGAGCGTCGGGCAGACCATTAATATCGGAGAGGGTGAAATAACTCTGACCCTCCTCATAGTGAGTAGAGTTCTGTTCGAGTTTAATCATTTTCATTCCCGAAGCGTCAACCTCACCAAAATCCTCTTCAATCAGATCGTCGGCTCTGACAATTTCATCACTTTCATCCACTATCATTTCACTGGAATTCTCCGTCCTCTCCTCATTTTTGTAAACAGTAGAAAACTTGACATTATTTCGTTCCATGTTGCTACTCGGTGGGAAGTTGTCATTTGTCCGCGCCAAGTTATCCAAATTGGGACGCACCTTCGTTTGATTCTGTTCGAGGTTTTTCGGTATTTTATGTATCGTAACTTTATCACTGAGATTCCTCGATACAAGACTCAATTTATCGCTCAGTTGGTCCTTATAAATTTTAACAAACCTCGGCTGACTTTGAACTCGCAACTGTTGTTGAGACCCCACCGCGTTTACACTGCTGGACGAAGCAACAGAGCGCGACAGCTCCCTTCCTCCTCGCTGACCAACCTGCTCCGTTTCGTGAGAATTAATTTCTTCCAGTGTACCTTCAATTATAACATCACCGGCGTCGACGTTGAATAAACTCTCGTGATCTGAGAGGTCTTCGTCGTCGACGTTACTGGCTCCCTCTTGAACTGCCGTCGAAGCGCTTGCAACGACCGCGTCAGGTTGACCCTTGGACACGGTCGTCATCCACCTTTGTAACGATGAAATGCCAGGCAGCGGGTAGTTGAGTTTGTGTCGAAGGAATAAATAGCACGCCTTGCTCAGGTGTTTGATGGTGAAGGCGGTGAGCATTTCTTCGGGAGTCCAAGCTACTTTTTTAGTCTCCTGTAAAGCGAGTTTGATTTGATTGGGCGACAGGAAAGAGCTGAGAGCAGTGTGCGTCCTCGCGATTCGACCCTGAAGAGTGATAATTTTCTTTTTAGCCGCGTCGAGCTCCTTTTGTTTTTCCATCAGTTTCGTCTCGTAACTCTTGACCGATTCCTTCATTTCACCCAACTTTTTCGACATGACGTTTTTGTCCAATAGGACACTCAGGTACTTTTTCATTAAATTATCATACTCGCGAACTTTTTCCAGCGGCGAGAATTTTTGGAGATCTTTTACCGAAGGGTCTTCCTTCAGAAGAACATCTTCGCTCAGCAACGGTGGCTGTGGTTTCTGCAAGGGCGGAGGTTGAACTCGGTCGAGTGTTTTCGGAAGCAAACCTTTCTTCGCGGACTCTGTTGTCTTCTTCAACAGCATCTGCTTTCCAGTATTGGGCAAGTTCAAAGTAGAAGTGGTAGGCACGGGCTTTTTCGTTTTTTCCGCCAGTGTTTTCAACACTAGAGCAGACCCTTGAAGGATTTTAGTGTGGTCCGCCAATTGTTGAGGTCCCATCGCTTTACCTTCGATGATTTTTGTGTGCTCCGATATCCTCTGCTCGACGAGCTCGATGATTTTCTCTCTTTCAGACTTGTCACTTTCGAGAATGTTAATGAGCGACTGATTTGGGTGTTCTTTTTCTTTGACGCTCGTAGTTCTCCGACTGTTCCCACTTTTCTCTTCGTCCATTTCTTCACTGGAAGAACTCACTGGAGAGTCAACATTAACTTTGAAGCCCAGTGAGTCTGGTTTGGTTAATAATCGATTGTCGTCTCTCTCAACGTCTGACTCGAAGGCGTCAATTGAAATCTTGACATCAGTCCCTTCATCAGTCTTACTTTTCACATGCTTATGAATCTTCTTCGATTCGATTTTATCCTTTTTACTCCGTTTTTCACTCGTCCGATCTTCTTCATCTTCCGAACTGACTGGATTGACTTTGATTTCAACGATATTGTGATTGTCCTCATCATCATCCTCGTTGTCATCCCAAGGTCGTCTTCTCAAAGGCGGACCGCGAACAGTCACCTCCTTATTGTCAGCACCCACCATCAAAACAGTATCACCGCCAACTTCGTCTAAACCAACTTCCTCGTCACTCTCCTCCTCATCCTCACCTTCTCTACTTTCATCGTCCGAACTAAGGTCCACTTGGACCGCTTCAACGTCCGAGTCCAAATCCCGTAACACTCTCCGACTCGCCAAAGTTTTCTTTTTGACCCGTTTCACTCGAACCAAACCTTCAGCAGCGGCCGACACAACACCGTTTTCCAACTTTTCCATTTCAACGACCGGTTTTCTCAATGAAAAATTTTTCTTACTCGCCGGACACGCCCGTAATTTTCTTTTGACGGCACGTTTTTTGGAAGCGTTGGACGCGGGTGAACCTGCAAATGACGCCACTTGCCCGGATCGCGTTTCAATTTTCCGTCTTTTACCTTTTTTATTATACTCGAACTCTTCATCCGAGTCACAACCCTCCCCGGGAAAATAATCGCTATAGTGACCGCTGGCGTCATCGCCATTACCTCCGATTTCTTCTTCGTCGGACTCAGGCTCACTCTTGATCGTTATCTCATCCAATTGAATCGGTCGAGGCACTTCCACTTCCTCGTCGGACAATTTGATATCTGATTTCTTCGTGTACTTTCTTTTTTTTGGTTCTTCGGGTTTCTTCTCCGGTGGATGAAGTAAATAAAGTGATGGTACAGCTGTCAAACACAAAATAAATTATTTTAAAAATCACTGAAATTGACAAACACTCGTTGAAAACTCACCTCTGGGCTTGAGGCCTCGTTTTCCTCCTGATGCAGATCCTCCTTCGAAGTCTTCATCCTTGAAATGAACTGAACAAATACGACCGACTCTAGTATTCAACTCTGGGCCATAGGAACCACAAGTGGTTTTCCAAGCTTCGCATAAACTCCTCTCTTGCGGAAATCTAAAAATCAAAACTCATAGAATTGGTACAGCCGCAGTGACATCTTCAACATTACCTATAGTACGAAATGTTAAGCCCGTCGTTACGAGTTTCAATAAGATTGTTGGTGCACGAAGGTATGCAACACGTCCCCGGTAATTTCTTCTCCTGGGAAGTAAACCCTGTCTATGAGAAACAGAACAGAGGGGATTGTAATAGAAAAGTAAAACACACGTGAGGCGAGATGAGACTGACACAGCCTAAAATAAACGCACACAGGCTGTGAAATTCACTCTCGCCTCGTCTCACGTGTGTTTCAATTTTCTATGAAAACAGCAAGAATGCAAACTTACAAACTTGGAGTCTTTATTGTCAGTCGAAGAGGTTCTAAAACTTCGATTGGATTTACTTTCATAATTCTGGGAAAAAAGAGAAAAAAACGGAACTTAAGTTAAAATTAACAATGACTGGAAACGCCAGGTACCTCCATCCTCGTGAAATCAGGCGATTTCTCGACAATTCCTCTTTACTGGTTGGGGGGGGGGGGTCCTTCTTTATGAGATAGGGACATGGATGGAGTCCCACCCTCCATCTACAACCGACAGAGTCATAACAGGTCTCCACAATTACCCCTAAATAGAAAACCCCACGATAGTCCGGGAGTCCAAAATCGGGATCATTTGATCGTGTCTGGCACCTGCACAGGACTTTTTATAATCTAGGCAAGGAGATGACACTTCTCGAGACCGCCAGAAAGGTCCTCCGTGGGACATAAGCTCACAACAGAGCTAGCTGTTGAAAAACACACCTTGGGGTGGCTTGAAAACGACTGGCGAGAGTAAAAAGTCGTTTCCCGCGACCAATAACACCATTCAATTTGATTGTAGATAGCGTCACGAGCGAGCTTTCAAACATTTGAAAGCTTTGAAATTTCAAGGCTTACTAGTAGCCAGGGCTTCATTCGAGTTGGAATAGCGATGGTGATTTTCTACTTTATTGGTTGCGAAGAAACAATTTTTACACTTGCCTGCCGTTTTCAAGCAGCCCAAAGGGGTCGCCAGCAGCTAGCTCTGTTTTAGTAGTTCGTATCGTTGCACTACGAGGCGACGCCCGATTCAAACTCGGCAGATCTGTGTCTCCCAGATATCTCTCTCATCAGAAATCGGTAGGTTAGTGAGTGACCACCGATATCTTTTGGCCGATCATGCTTGATCTGTCATCGTTTCTTGCCCACTAACGAGCATATATATTTCTCCAATATCTCTCAGAAACCGTTCTCAAATCCGTCGTCAGAATTCAGGGTTGCCACAGAATGAATCGCACGGAATTCCCTTACTTTTTCCCGGTTTTCAATTGACCTCTCCTTGACAGGTCACTTGTCCAGAAGGATTATTACCGGAATTCGATCATAACAATCTTGGACTCACAAGCCGCTTCCGGCTCGATGCAACTTTCGAAAAAAAAAACGAAAATATTCCTATATTTTGTGCTTAAACCCTTTTCAATCATGGGGAAAATTGCCAGAGTATAAATTCACAAATTAGGCTGGGAAAAGCCAATTACGCCAGGAAGGCTACACACGTTCCTGTCCTGTCAAAATCGTCCCTATTACAACAATCCGTCCCGTTTAAGCCGAGAATTTATCGATTTTAGCCATGAATGAGTGCTTTTTGTCAACTTTACCCGCAAATCAGCGCTTATTTTCTCAATTTTGGCCGCGTTTATCCTTCTTCTCAATTTAAACCGCGGATTAGCAGTTTTGTCCCCTCTCCCACAACCACGAATTTGCGCATTTTCTCAACTTTAGCAGCAAAGTAGCGTTTTTATCCCGTGAGCGAGTTTCTTAATTTTCCACGAGTTTTGGAGCTTTCCTAAATTTTAGAGCAAATTAGCGATTTTTTCACTTTTCTTAGCAGGGGATTAGCACTCTTCTCAGTTAGCTGAAAATTAGAGTTTTTCTTAAGTGTTTTCCTCAATATTAGCCGCGAAATAGAGGGCTTTTCACAAATTAGGAATTTTTTGGTTCATCATACGCTATGCATGAGTGATTTTTCTCAGTTTTACCCGCGTATTAGCAGTTTCTTCAACCATTGCCATTAATTTCTGCCTCAAAAGTTGCATTCAGAAGCCGCGAATTAGCACTTTTTATCAATTCAGGCTTAAAATTAACTTTCAACATCTCTTAATTTTGGCCAGACTAATTATTCATTTTCTAAATATTAACCTCAAATTAGCGGTTTTTTTTCACATTTTAGCATCGCATTAGCAATTTTATATTACTTTTAGGTATAGCTTATTGCTTCTTCTCAGTTATAGCCCGTGAATCAGGATTGTTTTCACTTAATATAACCGTGCATGAATGTGCGGTTTTTCTGAATTTTAGTTGCCTTCAGATTAAGGCGCGATTCAGGCACGTATTTAAATTAAAAATTTTACCACACTTTATACGAAAATTAGTGACGTTCCTGAATTTTAGAAGTGAATTGGCGCTAAATTTTAGCTGCCGTAGCGTTTCCAACCCGTGCATTACCGACTTCTCTCAATATTTGCCAAGAATTGGCGTTTTCCTCAATTTAAAGCTTCAAATTAGCCATTTTTTCCAGTTTTAGCTGAGAATTAGCACTTTTCCCCAATTTGAACTGAAAATTGGCGTTTTTATCGAAGTTAGCTGCGCTAATTGGTGATTTTTTTTCTTCAATTTTAGCCGCAAATTAGTGATTTTCTTCATTTGCATCCGCGAATTGACGTTTTTCCTCATCTATATCCCAATTGCAAATTAACGATTTTTCCCAATTTCAGCTGTGGAATAGCGTTGTACGCTAATTTTGCAACGATTTAGCATCTATTCCCTTTTTTGTACGTGAAAGGGCGATTTTTCGCAATTTCAGTTGTGAATTTGCCATTTTTGTCCAATTTTAACCTGAAAGCGTATTTTTTTGTGTCAATATAATAGCGTGTTTTCTCAATTTTAACCGCGGGGTTGGCCCAAAAACAACACTTTTGCGTTGGTTTCCACAATTCATTCGTAGAATGGCCTCCATGCACCGCGAATCAGGGAATTTTCCTCAAATTTAGTCTGGAAGTTGCATCGCGAGACCACGAATAAACGCTTTTTCGCAGGTATAGACACGAATATTAGCGTTTTTTTTCAATTTTTTCCGCGTCAGCAAGTTGCAAATTGCCGATTAGCACTTTACTGGGCTTTAAGGACCTAATGAAACTGGGGACACGGTGTATTTTCTCTTTTTAGCCACGAATTTTCCTCAAGATATCGTGAATTTTCTCAATTTGAGCCACCAGAATAGCGATTTGGGGGGCTCAATGGAATATTCGGTCCACACTCTTTGCTGATATCACTTGCAACGTTATATTCTCCAGGTCGGATAAACAGGAATTTGTGAAAAGTAGCCAAATCGCTGTCCTACCGTCCGACCTCTTCACATACCTACATCCATGGATAACCTAAAAATCCTCATTTAAGCTTCTCGGGCCCGCCCCCCTGGCCCCTACCACGGTACGCTGCTTCGTGGGGTCTGAAGTCCAAGGAAGCATGGACGCAAGCGGACCTTTTCGGGCTGCTTGAAGTCGAGAAAATCTGCTAAACGTAACTTTAACGAGAAACGCTCATTATTGGATATTTTATGAGGCTCTTTAGAGCGTTGGTACTTGTGCCCCTTCGTCCGCATACTTGTAGCTCTGGGGGGATCTATCCCCCCCCCCTACCCAAGCTCCTGCGCCTGGCAACCCTATCTTCCACCCCTGTCACTATCCGTCCAGTTCATTGTTGAGACATAGTTATCTCCATTTTCGGCCGTTACTCAGTGATTCGTTTCCACTTTTTTGTTATGAACGCTTTTCGCTATTTTTGCCCCGAATATTAGCGTTTTTAAAAAAAGTTTTTGACGCGTACTTGCCCCAAATATTAGCACATTAGCACACTAGCACCCTCCCCAGCAGGTTGCGAAATGCATAACCCCTTTATTCTGTTCATTTATAGTACGGTGTAATTAGACCTAAGCCCCAACATCCAAAGTTAGTCCAGTCAAACGGTAGTTCTACGTGGACAAAAATCTCGTCTTCGATTTTTTCACTTTATTCTATGTTTTTTGGGGCGAGGAACACGAATCTGAAGAGATCCAACAATATTTCCTTGTGCGTTTTGAGAAAATCGCGAAAAACTGCTCATTTTTGGCACTTTTTTCAATTTTTTGCTTATAACTCCTTAATGACGCATTCTACGGAAAATGTTACCCTCTCATTTTTTGAAAAGCATTGAATTCTGCGTCGAATCGTCGTTTCTTTCGTCACAATTGACACAGCCGTTTCAGCGGTATTGATTTTTTTTAAATGGTCATTTTTTGCCACTTTTGGTAAAATTAATAAAGATTACTAAGGCAGCAGCAACTTAAAAACGGCTGTTCCAATCGGAAAATGTCATGAAATCAAAGAGGTCAGAATTGAATTTTACATAAGTGAAAAGCCTTGAAACCTACAGGAAAAATCAGGGGTATCAGTTATGCGACAAAAACGCGAAAATAGGCGGACCAAAAACCACGTTTTTCGGCACATTTTTGCCAGTAGCTCGGGCACTAGTAGTCCAATTTTTTTCTATGAAAAACTATCTGAAAGCTGATTGAATTTTTTATCAGACCTATTATATGCAATTTCATTTGAAGATCAACATAAGACAGAGCCATAACGTCAAACAATTTGAAATTTTTTGCAAAAAAACGTTTTTTGTAACACTTCGGCCTATAGCTCAAAAACTATCCATCCGATTAAACTTTGAAGAAACTCATCTGAAAGCTCGTTAAATTTCCTATAAAGAGTCATGTATGGCGTTTTTATGAAGACCCGATAAGTGGCAATAAAACGCAGTGGGAAATTCGCAAAATGAGTAATTTTCCAATAACTCCTTTCTGCAGCCGAACGTTTTTGCCTATTACTATCGAACGAAACCTTCGATGAAAATTGCACTTTTTTTCAGTGAAAGCTGGTCAAATTTACAGTCAGAAACCATATTTGCCAAATTTGTCAAGGCCCGGAAAACATTCTGTACAGGGCGATGAAAATAGGTTTTGTTTCAAAAAAGTGGCTATGCCCACTAAATTTGTCCACAAATGTTAAAACTCAACAAGTCACCAGTATTATAGTTATTGTCAGAGATTACATCACTTAACTGAGAGTTGAACTACTTTTATTTTTTCACACAATTTTGCCAAAAGCGACTAAAAATGACCATTTTAAAAAAATCAATACCGGCGAAACGGCTGGGTCAATTGCGACAAAAGAAATAATGATTCGACGCAAAACTTGGTGCTCTTCAAAAAAGAACAGGGTAAAATTTTCCGTAGAATGCGCCATTGAGGGGTTGCAAGCGAAAAACTAAACAAAGTACCAAAAATTATCAGTTTTTCGCGATTTTCTCAAAACGCACAAGGACATTTTGTTGGATCTCTCCATACTCGTGTTCCTCACCCCAAAAAACATAGAATAAAGTGAAAAAATCAAAGGCGAGATTTTTGTCCACGTATGGTATTTTTTTTATACGATTTGACTGAACTAAGTGAAAGTTTCCCTTCAACGCCAAATTGTTCCTCATGTTCCTCACCTCCCACCCCCCAAAAAAGTAAAAAGCTCCCCCATTTGGAGCTATGGGTTTGGGTGGGAGGGGGTAATAAGTTAGTAAATTCTTATTTTGTTCCAGTATTTCTCAAATATTTCGAAATCTATGAGGTTTAGCGTGAAAATGATCCCCGCCCAGCCCACAAAAATGATCCCCGAGATAATAGTCCAGTAAAATAAGAAATAAAAAGGGGGGTCAGGTTGCAATAATTAGGGTAGATGATTTTTTGGTTTCATGTTGTCTGTGGTGGTGTAGGTATGACGTGTACCAATTGTTGACCTCGAAAGACCTCGGGATCACCCTTAAATTATAGAAAAACTGCGACATTTTTGAACTTTTTGTGGGTTTTGGCAATTTTTTGCAAAATCAGCCTGTTTTCGGTAGAGACTACGAAGTAACTTTTCAAAATAGACAACATTTCCGACAAAACGAGTCCAAAGCGAGATTCGGAGATATCGTAGTTTCCAAGATAAAGCTCGTCAAATTTATGCCAAAATTAACTCTTTCCGATTCGTGCGAGAATCATTACCCGTTAGTATGTCGCAATGGATTTGATTTTTATAAAGGAAAAATGATTTTCGAACGATTCTGAACGTAGGAACAAACCGAATAATAATGCCTACACTTAGTTTGATCCATTTGAGTACTCGGCCTAATTTTGCCTGAGCGATGGTGCCAGGACAAAGTGCCTATTGTAGCTGATAGTCCGAGGCCGAAAAGAAGACTGAACTACGCCCTTGGTGTATTGCCCTACGTATTTCGTCCTATAAAAGACAAAATGCTTAAAACTATAGTTATACCTATAGTTATCGAAATATTGGGGTTACAGAAGTCGACCTGATCTAATTAATTTGTGAGAATGACCATTAAACCAATCCCACAGGGTCACGAATAACGAAAACCAAAAACATGTTTACAGCCTATTACGAGTAATGGCCGAACCAACTATATCAACAATGAATTATTGATCAATGTAGTTATGCAGCTTCTTGGGCGACAGTTACAGTTTTGTTTCCTCTTTGTTGGAACGTTTTGCCTAAATCTGAAGGCCGAGTACCGTTTTGTCCACTAAAATGAGTCCACATGGTTACTGGTTGTAAGCCATTAACCGGCAGACAGAATTTCAGACAGGGGGGTGATTTAAGTTTCAGCAGATTTAGCATAGGGGAGGACCACCTGATTTACGTTCAGGAACGCAGTATTGAGAACAATTGGCACAATTATATGGATCAGTAATAGCTTTACCTTGGGCAGGGTGAGAGTTCAGCTCTCTGGTCGACGTCAACCACTCGCATTGAATTTGGGCGACCGGCAGAAAATATATGATACGCACTCAGACTCGCGTAATCCAGACTCCGCTCACTTTGGGATTTCCCGACGGAACACAAACAGCTTTTCCAGCGATAATTCCAGTTTTCCAGAACTCCAGGGTGTTTGCCCAACGGTCAGTTCGTTAGTTCTTACCATAAACGGCACAGAGAAGGGGCTCAAAAGGGTTCCCCCCATTCAGCCTATATGAAGGTAATTCCCACCAACTACGCCAGAGGGCAGCATCTGACGGACATTTTCGTCCAGTTACAAAGGATGAAGACATAGAAACATCAACATCATTTGTCAATTTTGAAAATGTATCCTAAATTTGACGATGTCTATCTTAGAAACTGTGATACCTCCAGATCCCGCTTTGGACTAGTTTTGTCGGAAATTTTGTCTGCTTTGAAATGTTACTTCGCAGACACAGCCGAAAAATGGCTACTTATCCCGATCCCGAGGTTTTTCGAGGTCAACAATTTGAACACATCTTACCTACACCACCCCTAACAACATGAATAAAAAAAATCACCTACCCTAATTATTGCAACCTTCGACACCTTATTTTACTGGGCTATAATCTTACTTGAGTGAACAGTTCGAGAGTTATGGCGGGTGTAGTAGTAAACATTTTTCGTATTTCGACGTTTTTTGTCGAAAAAACTGGCATAAGGAAACTTTTTTTTTGTTTGCACGATTTTCTTTTGTAAAATCTAATTGCAATTTCGGTGGACTGTAGAATGTCAGTAATATGCCTTTGGAGGGACAAAACCCTTCTCTTCTTCTCAAGGGGCGCTACATTTAAAGGCATAATAGGCTTCCTTTGGCCTAGGTCATATACACAAGGTGGATCCGTATTAATATGACAAAAATAGCGGCCGCTACATTTTGTACACCGTTTCGGCGCCACTGAGATCAGGGCCTGACCAGGGCTCGACCGAAAAACTTATTTCAAGTTCCAATTGAATTCTTCCAAGTGAAATATCTCCGTGAATTCACGGCGTGAATACCGCGACCGCGACGCTTCCTACACACTTACCCCGTGAATTCACGGCGTGAATAATGCGACCGTGACGCTACTTCCTCACTGTGGGTGGCATGGATGCTTGGGATCGCATAATATCGGCTCATATTGATAATTCTCGAAAGAACTTAACTCTTTCTCCTAATCCCACATCTCGTCGGCGAGGAAAAGACCACGAGACACATTATAGTACAAACGACGTGAAAACAAAGGTTCAGTTCTAATTTATAACCGACAACTACAAGGCACTAAATGGCATCGTTGCCGAACTGCCAAAATAAAAGAGAAGAAATAATATTAAAAAAAAAAAAAAACTGACGGTGGTACGAAACGCGAATGTGGAAGGTCTTCTCTATTCACGGCCGCGAACCCTTTTGAAGCGGGGAAAAATACCGCCTCAAAATGGGTGAAGAGCGTGAACACCCGTGACAGACCGCGAAGACCCTACACACTCACATTCGCGCTCTTCACGCTCGTTCACGGCGTGAGTGTGGAGCCGGCTTTACCCAGCGCATAAAATCGAGAATAATTCCCCAATAGTGGGAAAAATTGTCTGCCTCCATTTGGACGTGACGAAACCGGTGGCAGACGGCACCGGTCACTTGTGGGGAGAAGTAACACAAATTCCGATCAGACGGCAAAGACGTTCTATTCACGTGATTACGCATTGAAAAATATGGGGAATTGAATATTACATTTAATGCTATCAGGTTCTATGGCGTCGAGGCAATGGCAAAGTCGTGAAAGCTTAAAACCCTCTAATTTGAAGTATCGGTTTTCGGTGTCAGGGTACTGCTTTCTGAGGGAAAATAGGATGAGAAATCTGAAAAAAATATAATAAAAAATCTATGATGAACAGTTTCTATGCTATCGTAGAAAAACAGTGTCACTTCAGGTAAGAACACACCCCAAAATATTATTTTAGGCTGCAGCGTGTGTAAAATTATGGTTACTTTTACCACGAAATATGAAAATTCATAATACGCATTTTCCATGCGCCGTAAATCAGAGTACAGACGATGGGATCTTTCAAAATGCATCTTATATACTTATCGAATAAATAAAACGGATTCGATACTAGAACTTTTCGTCCCTCTTCTTCTAATAGGCCCCGTATACCCTGACACCGACAAGCGGTACTTCAAATTAAAGGGGTTTTCGACTTTTCCTTTGGCTCGCAGCCGCAGGACCCGTTAGCATGAAACGTAATATTCATTTCCCAATTTTTTCCAATGCGTTATCACGAGAATAAAACGTCTTTGCCGTCTGGCCGGAATTTTTGTTACTTCTCCCCACAAGTACATCTTTGATGCCGTCTGCCATCGGTTTCGTCACGTCCAAATTGAGGCAGACAATTTTTCCCACTATTAGGGAATTATTCTCGATTTTATGTGCTGAGTAATAAAAGTATGCAAATGGTTGCACTTTTTGCGTTGCTGGCTCTTGGTCTATAGGCGGTAAGACAGAAAAAAAATACTTCCATACCCTAAGTTTGAAAACGCCTGTGGTAGAACAAATTTTCAGGACGCTCAGTATGACAATAAACTAAGAAATGGGGGGGGGAGGAGTATTTTATTCTCCATTAACACTAGGTAATGGGAGGGGGGGGCATCACCCACCTGGCCACCTCGCCCCCCTACAACTCGGCACCAAATGACTGACCAAAATCAGGTGCTCCATTACGAGATGTCATCTGGCACACATTCATGTGCGCCCTGCTTAAAAGTAATTCCTGTACATTTATACTTCTTACAATTAAGACCGACATTTATAGGTAATTAAACGCTAAAATTAGATGCAATTATGTGCAGTCGCGTATCCAGTTAAACAGAAATTGTGAAGACATTGAAACAGTCTAGAGATGAAAAAAAAAAAAAAACTAACCTCATTTTTCGAGCTCCTGGAAGATTGGCTTAAGCTGCACCGGCGTCCTTTTGCCTGTGAGTCGTCATCGCTGTCCTTGACACCCTGGAAAAATGACCAATTGAACTCAAACTCTAGTTTTCTTTCCTTCGCCAATAAATAAATAAAAATCGAAGAACCTACCGGCTGGTCCGTTGCACTCGGGGAACTAGTTTTTCCATCCTGAAAGACATTGAAAATATTTGTCAAAAAGGTGTACAGATGAACCAAAACTGAAATATAAACCTCGTCAGGTAAAGTATCCTCTTCCATATTGTCGTCGCTTTCGACTTCCTGTTTTAACATCCCGGCCGATAGTTCAGATGTCTCTTTCGTCTCGCTGCCATGTCGCGAGGACCGTCGTTCCCTGCGGAAGAAAAACCAAAAATACATTAAGTGACGAAACATAAAATATTATGAAATAATTAATTGGCAATGGAAAAGAAAATGATAATACATGATAAAAAAATGAAGGAAAATTATAAATTTCGGCAGCTACAGTAATTATAACTCCTCTCTTGGTCGAACTCAAGGAATACACTCGAATAGGCAAAAAAAAAATGGACGGAATCATACGAGGAAGTCGTATGTCGTTTGTTTATGACATGTCTTTTGATTTAGAAAAGAGAGGGGGGTGTAAATTTTGTTTGTGGCAACAAGAGAAAAGCGCCCAATTCCAAAATAATTGCATTACTTTGTTTTTAACGATTCGACGGTTGACTTCATAGGAGGGCTGGGATTCATTTCACCCTGGGGGAAATTCAACGACGGTACCACACCCCTTTTCAGATTCTTTCTAATTCTAGGTACACCTACGAGACAATGTAGTATTGATATCCAAAATATATTTGTCAATAATGCGTCCAAGCTTACTGGGTAGTATGTAGTCGTCCCTTTTGAAATGTTTTCCACACACTTTCCAGCATTTGGCGCTCGCCCGGTTCGCATTCAGGCCGATTGCGCGTTTCCATTTTGCGAATAACTTGGAATCGTTGGGAAAATTGTGCATTGAGATACCGGTGGCTCCATAAGTATAGCAATGGGGAACGGCACAGATGACGTGACTTCGGGGTTTGACGTTCTTTTCAGTAGTTTGCAATTCAACGTCTTCTTCCTCGTCGTCGCTCATGTTTCATCGGGAGTGACAGGCAGACCGAGTACATTGTTTCCATAAACAGGAGGAGGTCGCCACATGGGGGCTCAGATACCGCCCACAGATTTTTATAGGCCCCCTTTTTTTTGTGTGTGCTGAGACTGAGATGACGCAATTTGTCAACACCGTCAGCGAATTCTTACGTTTCGACATGTACGATTCCCGGAATTAGCGCTAGGTACCACCCACAAAGAAGTCCTTTCATGAACCCGTTGATGAAACTAAATTCAACCTTCGTCGGGCGTCATTATTTATTTTGTAGCGAACGAGAAAGACGTCTTGCAGTTGTTTGCAACGTAAATTATTCAGTAAGGGATGACTGGGAAACGGAGAGTTTCAGATCGAATTTTGCCATTAACGCTCAAGAGCAGACTGTGACGTACGAAAACGTATCTTTTCTAGCCAATTGAATGAGAACAAGTTTAAAAAACATACCTCAAATGAAGCAAGAAGTCAAGACAAACGCTTGAGTTTTCGTTCAATTTTGTCTTAGAGCCAAAAAACCTTAACCCCTTTTATGCAGCGAACAAGACCGACAATCTAAACTTGCAAGCACTCACGGTTGAGACAGTTCCAGGGGTTTTAGGTGAGAGAAACTCGCGGAAAAGCGATATAACAGTTAATTAACGATTTAACAAATTAAAAACCCTTCAAATTCGCATTCATAAACCTACACAAAGATATCAAACATGGCGAAGACTCTTTTTCATTCTGAGCTTCCCCTTCACCGACAAGAACGCCCCACCACATTGTACTATCGATGGCTATTATGACGTCAGTCATGGAACAGTCATTTGTTAAACTTTTTCCCCTCTCTGGAAATCTCCTTGTGCTGTCAAATTAACTTTAAAAGGCCTTAAAACAATTTTAAATAATTTACGTGCAAAATTGCAATCGTTCATCAACGCTTCGGAAGGAGGAGCTTCAACAGAAAAACCCGCCAAGTCACGGAAAGAGGCAGATGTCATCAACTTTTTCCCCACTCTGATCTGACGCTTTTATGAGTGAGAAAAGTGATAAACAGAAATAGACAGCGGCGTGGTCATGGATTCATCGGTAATTTCCGTTCAATTACAACTATTTTTCAAGAATAATTTTATTAAATTTTGTTTTACAATCACAGGTGCAGCTAACAAACGATTTTAGTATTGTGTCCAAGTATTCAATGGTTAATCAAGGCTACTTTCGAGATGATTTCATACAGTTTTTTGCCAACAAGCTTGTCCGGCGAGCTCCCATCATAAATCTAGGGTATTTCGTTCGCGCTAAAATCATTGACAATTTATTGCAACATTTCACGTCTTCCGAGTCCCAATTACAAGTAAGGTGTTGTTTTCTATTCTACTAATTATTATGCTTCATCTTTCACTTTCCTACTTAAGACCGGTCTACGCGTCCAAACTTATCGTCAGTCTTGCATGACAGTCTTTTTTACTCATGCAAGGCTGACAAACTTGGCGCGTCCCCACTGTTCAAACAATCATTCAGTCTTTTCAAAGAAGCAATACAGGAAACATTGTTGGTCTCTACATGATATCGTTAATTTGTGCCATGAAATTAAAAGAAATGAGAAAAGCGTTCTCATCGTTCTGAGTTGTTCGAGGATGTGGTTGCTAAAGTGGAGAACTTACTCCCATGTAAATTTGATTCGTGAGTTAAGACATGAACCAGAAGATTGGCGTAACTAAAAAAAGAAAAATCGTGGTAAATCACAAGTTCATCGGTGCCCCATCATCGTCTTTGGTTAAAAATGTAGATGCAATATAAATTTAAAAAAATTTCGCTCCGGCAGCTGGCGGTCGGAAAGAGTGCATTTCATTCCGTATACGGATACCCTAAGCCGTCCCAGAAGTAATAATTTTGATACCATAATTTCTTTCATTAAACCCAACTTCTTCCTCTATTTTCACCACTCTCTTCAAAAATGTCGAAAAGTTTCGGTAGTTTTCCAAGGGCTTTGTTATATTAAATTTTTGTGCCGTATTTTATAATACCTAAACGTGTGAATTTAAGCGATTTTTTGAAATTTCATCCTCCATTTCACCATCCCCCATCAAAGTTTTCGATAAATCTCAATGGAACCCAGGGCTTTCGTTACATTGAATTATTGAGTAGAATTTTAGAGCGCTAAGATGAACTAGTGAAGTTCAACGCTATTTTTACACTTCCACACCGGAAGGACCACCCCCACCACCTTGAATTTTTCGAAAAATTAAAATGGGAATCAAAGGCTACTATAACTATAATGCTTCTAGAATCAACTGGTGATTTATAGTGATTTTTCGACCATCTAACCCCTATTCCCCCCCTCCACCTTGACCGATTTGGCCCAAATGCATTACCGACCGGGGTCTTATGACTACTGATTTTTGTGCCAAAGCGCGTTCCACTAAAATGATTTCGAGAGTTATCGTGCTAACAAGACCACACACTTACTTCCACTCCGGGGGCAACACCCCCTCCCCTTCGACTTTTTCAAAAAATTAAAATGGGAATCAAAGGCTACTCTAAGATGGAGTATACGTACCGAATATGATGCTTCTAGAATCAACTGGTGATTTATAGTGATTTTTTGACCATTTCAACCCCTAATTTTCCCCCCTCCACCGCGACCGATTTGGCCCAAATGCAATACCGACCGGGGTCTTACGACTACTGATTTTTGTGTCAAAGCGCGTTCCACTTAATTGATTTCTTCGAGAGTTATCGTGCTAACAAGAAAACGGCCATAATTATATATACAGGGTGTTTCAGGAGGATCCGGCAATACTTGCACATGGTGTACTACTAAGTAAGGCGAACCAAAATTACTATGTGGACATAGGGTCGCAAACGCTTCGTTTCAGAGTTACAGAGAATTTTGAGTTTTTTAAGCCAAACCACCTCTTTCCCCAGAAAAGCTTTCTTAACGGTCTAGCCGTTCAAGGTAGAACAAAATGAATTACATTTCTGAAAAGAGCGCAAAATTTGTCTTTAGAAAACCTAAGAATAACACGCCATAATTTCTTTAAGTACGTCTAGTTATTTTTTGGAAAAATGAAAAAGTGTGACATTGAATTTTTGTGTTTCATTCAGAGGTGAATTACGCTCAATCCGTAGTGGGTCGGATATTGTTACGGTATTGTAAAAACATGCCCATTTTGTAAGCTTTCCAATGACGTAAGAAAATTTGAAATTGGTTGGATTTTTACTGAGATATCACACTAACACTAAAGGATCGGGAAATCGGCGAAAATTGTCGAAATAAGCCACATTGCACCCACTAGGAAAACATCGGGGAACATTTTTTTCAGACATCACAATTACCTCATTGAGGTTCATGGATCAAAATAATTTCAGAAAAATCAATGATTCATACCGATCATGATCACCCCCACCCATCCACTCCGCTCATACTATGAAATAATCGTTCGGAATTGGTTGACAGTTTGCCTTCCATAATTTATTATTTTAATTCAAAATTGTTTTTTCTGGTAAAAATTCACACCATACGCGTCAATAAACGCAATTGCCATTCGAAAACGCCTGAGAAATGGTGACGGATGACGAGCTAGTACGAAACTGATCAGATAATTTTAAACAATTATTTGCTTATGGAAGTGGTGGGGAGGGGATGATGTTCATTGACATTGACCATTGTTTTTTCATTATTAGTTCATTACTTTGTAACATGGGGTGATTGTGATGTCTGAAAAAAATGTTCCCCTAGTAGGCACAATGAGGCTTATTTTGACGGTTTTCACTGGTTTCCCGAACGTTTGTTTAGTGTGATATCTCAGTAAAAATCCAGCCAATTTGAAATTATTTTTAAGTCATTTGAAAGCTTACAAAATGGGCATGTTTTTACAGAAGCGTAGCAATATCCGTCCCACTATGGAATGAGCAAAATTCTCCTCTGAAAGAAACACGAAAATTCCAAGTCACACTTTTTCGTTGTTTCAAAGAATAACTAGACGTACTTAAAAACAATTATGGCGTGTTATTTACAGATTTTCTAATGTGAAATTTTGCGCTCTTTTCAGAAATTTAATTCATTTTGTTCCATCTTGAACGGTTTGTCCGTTAAAACCACTTTTTGTGGGAAAGAGGTGATTGGGCTTAAAAACCACAAAATTCTCAGTAACTGTGAAACGAAGCGTTTGCGACCCTATGTCTATATAGTAATTTTGGTTCGCCCTACTTAGTAGTACAACATGTGCAAGTATTGCCGAATCCTCCTGAAACACCCTGTATACAGGGTGTTTGAGGTTAGTGTGGCAATACTGAACCACGTGATGAATTAGGTCATTTAGCATCGATTTCACGAAATACACTATTATCGATAGTCAATTTGTTTTCGAGATATCGAATAAAAACTGATGTTTTCATGATTAGCTCTTTTTTTTCAAATTTGACTTGATGTGTCACCGCACGAGGTTAATTTGGACAAAGTGAATAGTGCGTTGGAAACAGGACAAAATTGCCTACAAAATGAGCCCAAAAGAATTGGTGATTGTCCAATTTTGATCGGCATATCAGTCGATCAAAATCTCCCAAAAGGCGTTTTGCGTTTTTCTCCTGCCTCCTCTTCCGCTTCTAATTCTTCTAACCTCAGTGGCATCAAACGTTCAGATGAATGGAAAAACATCTGCAATTTGTCAGCTTTCCAACGATGTCCTACAATTGCCATCTACTGCTTTTACTTCCACATAAATCAGCAAACAACGTGAAAAAAATCGGGACGCTAGGTTAAAAAACGATAATAGTATCAAACTCTTGTGTGTAGGTACTTTTTTTTATTTAATTTTTTTTTAATCTTTAATCATCATTATTGTTGATAGTGCTACGTCGTATAAATTGGATATTATTGTCGGCCAAGGTCATGTCTGCTTCATGGAAGAAATTTTAAGAAAACTCAACAAAAATGAGCATTTATTTATAATTTGTATCTCTCACTTCAAATGTTCAAAATGGCCACCATTTCACCTTAAGCACATCCTCGCCCTCTTCCTAACTTCAGTTGTGGTTATACGCAGCTTCCACTCTCGTCGCAGTGTTTGGGTAGCGATGTCGATTCTTCCCAATAACATTTCGCGCGTTTCTATCTCTTCAGTATAAACTAGTTCCTTCAGCCGTCCCCACACATGAAAGTCTAATGGTGTTAGGTCAGGGGACCTCGACCTAGGCGGCCACGGGATTGGCCCTCCCCTGCCTATCCACTTGTTGGGGAACCTTTCGTCAAGAAATTCCCTGACGGATCGACGGAAGTGAGCGGGGCACCCATCGTGCTGAAAGGTCATGCGGGATCGAATGTCCAAAGGAATATCCTCCAGGAGGCCTGGAAGTTCATTTCGGAGAAACTCCAAATACATTTCTCCATTTAACTTATCAGGAAAGATGAAAGGACCGACCAAATGATCCCCAATCGCCCCAGCCCACAGATTCACGCTAAATCTGGTTTGAAAACTCATTTGCCTTTTCGCGTGTGGGTTTTCAGTTCTGTCGTTCCAGTAATGCATATTGTGGAAGTTCGCGATCCCTTCCTTGGTAAATGTGGACTCGTCAGTCCATAGAATAGTCTTCAGGAAGTTTCCATCTTGGGCGTCTAGGCGCAAAATCGTTTGAGCAAACATAAGCCGTCGGCCTTCGTCACCAGGTTCAAGCCCCTGGACTGGAGTGTAGTGGAAAGGGTATTTATTATTTTTTTAAAGAATTTTCCAAACTCTCCACACTGTTAAATTAAATTCGTGGGCCGCTTCTCTAATACTCCCACCGGGATGCTCCTCGAAGAATCCTAAAACGTTTTCCTCAGTTTCTATTTCTACGTGGTAGCCCCTAGCTTCCCGACGCCTACGTTTACACGATCCTGTTTCTTTAAATCGGTTGTATGCCTGGGAAAACACGTTTCGATGAGGGGTTCGACGATGGGGGAAGCGTTCGTGGTACAAGCGTCGAGCCTGGAGCGAGTTTCCATCCGCTCTGCCGTAGAAATAAATTATATCAGCGTATTCCTCGTTGGTGAATTCAACCATTTTCGACGATCACCAATATCAGAATTATGCCACTGATCAAAGTAGAGAACCTATAATCAGACAGGTAAAATCACAGACGCCATGTTCGCTCTTATCAATTATCAGCCTTGTAAAATCCACCTTTTGTTGATGTTTTGTGAATGTCAACAAACCACCCCCAACCATTCTTATTAAACTGATAAGAACGAACATGGCGCCGTATGCGTCTACTCGTCTTTAAAGGTTCCTTAATCAAAGGACTCACGGTCAATAGCAAAACAACTATGAACAACGCAATAACTGTATCGTTAACCGGCGACTTTTTTCATATGTTTTTGACTTGGCAGGTGTAGTAATTAATGGATGGTCTCTGGTGAATGAAATGCGGATTCGAAGCCGCGTACGAAGCTTGTGACACCGACTCGAAGCATGAACGGATTTTCTCCCAATAATGTTATTTCTGATTTGAATTTGCTATGATTTAAGGTGTTTGGTGGTTCATGTTAAGGCATAGTACTGTCAAGAACAACAGTGATCATAATTAAAACAAAGAACGGCCCCAGAAGTACATAAATGTCGGAAACCATTATGGCACTCTAGCCTCGCGTCCCGATTTTTTTCACGTTGTTTGCTGATTTATGTGGAAGTAAAAGCAGTAGATGGCAATTGTAGGACATCGTTGGAAAGCTGACAAATTGCAGATGTTTTTCCATTCATCTGAACGTTTGATGCCACTGAGGTTAGAAGAATTAGAAGCGGAAGAGTAGGCAGGAGAAAAACGCAAAACGCCTTTTGGGAGATTTTGATCGACTGATATGCCGATCAAAATTGGACAATCACCAATTCTTTTGGGCTCATTTTGTAGGCAATTTTGTCCTGTTTCCAACGCACTATTCACTTTGTCCAAATTAACCTCGTGCGGTGACACATCAAGTCAAATTTGAAAAAAAAGAGCTAATCATGAAAACATCAGTTTTTATTCGATATCTCGAAAACAAATTGACTATCGATAATAGTGTATTTCGTGAAATCGATGCTAAATGACCTAATTCATCACGTGGTTCAGTATTGCCACACTAACCTCAAACACCCTGTATATAAATCCTGGAGACCACTGAATTCGTGTTCTAGAGGTTCTGAAACGTGAAAAAAACATGACATGACCCATGTTTGCCACCATCACGACGAGACCAATAGTGCATTTTTCAGAATGAAATGCACTAAAATGACTAACTCGCAACACGAGATCTTCAACTAAGGACATTACTGGAACTACTCCAGATGCTTTGCGCTTATGAGTGAAGTGATAGGACTGACTGAAGATGATGGATTGCAAAGAAAGCAACTAACCTCCGTGACGGCTAGTACCTTACTGAACTTAATTCTTAAAATGAAAAACTGTAATTTAAAAACTATTTAATGAGATGTTCGAAAAGTCCCCCTCCTTGTTCCAAGCATTTCCTGGCTCTTTTGACTAAAGATTGGGTAGCGTTACGGATATGGACTGGCTGTTGCCTGATTTCTTCAGAGCATACCATGATTCGCCGGATGAGATCTTCTCTGGGGTTGACCCTTTCTTTATACACCATCGACTTCAGGCTTCCCCACAAGAAGTAGTCGAGGGGCGTAAGGTCCGGAGACCTTGCTGGCCAATCGAGCGGACCACCTCGTCCAAACCATCGTCCAGGGAATACTTCATTAAGATATCGTCTCACTTCTCCAGAGTAGTGTGGAGGGGCACCATCGTGTTGGAAAATGAGACACTCCCTAGTGGTCAGGGGAAGATCCTCGAGTAAACCAGGCAGCTCGTTTTCCAAAAAATTTAAGTAATTACGGCCATTTAGTCGTTCTTCAAACACAAATGACCCAATCAATTGGTTATTGATTAGACCATGCCAAACGTTGACCGAGAACTTGTGTTGGAAGCTAGTCGTAATTGTTCCCCGAGGGTTTTCTTGGGACCAAGTATGAGTGTTGTGGGAATTGAAGACACCATCCCGTGTAAAAGTTGCTTCGTCAGTGAAACGTGTGTGACGTAGGCGCAAATGATTGGTGATGACCCACCGACAAAAACCGATCCTCCTGACCTCGTCGCCAGGCAATAAATTATGTACCCTTTGCAGATGGTACGGGTGAAAGGAATACTTTCTTAAAGTTCTCCACACGGCTGTATGAGGAACCCCCAGCCTTGCAGAAATTCTGCGCGTACTCGTCGAAGGACTGCGTTCAAAGGAACGAAGGAAGACGATCAAAGGAACGACGATTGGGGAATGAACCAGTTTCCCTGAGAGTCCTGCAGAGCCCTGTGAAGACGTTTCTTGAAGGCAAACGACGATTCGGGTATCGACGGAAATATTCCTGCTGTGCGGCACTGCTACTAAGCCCACATTGTCCATAGATGAGGATCATATCGGTATACTCCTCATTCGTGAATGTTCGAGGCATTTTTGCAGAATAGAACACGAAAAAAGGAAAGAATGATATGAAGGACGCACAAACGAGACAGTAAGGATCATCTGGACATCCAACATTATAAAGCACGAATCAACTGGAGTAGTTCCAGTAATGTTCTTAGTTGAAGATCTCGTGTTGCGAGTTAGTCATTTTTAGTGTTTAGCTACGACTTTTTAGGTTAAGAGGTCGATTACTCAAAATTGGGCGAGGTTAGCCTACGTTTTTTCTATGTCAATTTAAAGGTGACATAATGGAGCAGTTTTGCTCAAATTAACCTATCCGTAGGACTAAGAAACTGCTGACTGCCACTGCTTTAAAATTTTTTGACTTTGATGATAAATGCCATACAAAACCACCAAAACCAACTAAGACGGCGGATTCTAAAAGGCAATTTTGTGCTCTTTCCGAATCCGTCATCAATTTTAGGCCAGATCGAAGCAGTTGGCCGGTATCTCGCTATTTTGAAGAAAAAAGATGAGATTAGACGAAAACCACAAATTCGCGAATATCTCGTGAGGAAAGCATTTTGGGCCATATGTCAATATGACGTTTCTGGTGCGTCTTAGTGGGTACTACAACATGTGCAAGTATTGCACATTAAAACTGAAACACCCTGTATATACAGGGTGTTTGGGGAGGCTTGATCCGGATTGAAATATGTTGTAGTACTCGGCAGGGCGGATCAAAAGAGCCATATAAACATAGGGCCGCAAATGCTTTGTTTCGGAGATAGAGCAAAATTAGTGAATTTTTAGCCACTCTCCCTTTTTCCACCAATAACTCGTCGAGACAACCCCATCGTCTAACATAGAACAAAATGAGTGACATTTCTGAAAAGAGCACAAAATTTTCTTCATAAATACCTAGTTCTTTCAAGCTAATAACGGGTTTAAGTATCCTCATTTGTTTATCGAAAGAGGTGAAAATGTTGTTCCTGAAATTTTCCGTTTTTTTCGGCGACGATTTCATCATACTTACTCGGGGAAAACTTGTCCATTTTGTAAGCTTTCAAACGGCTCTAGAAGATTGGTAATCGGTGCGGTTTTGACCGAGATATCGCGGTGAGGTATTCGAAAAAGCAAGGCCAAGTGCTCAAAAACAGGCATGTTGTACCAACAAGAAAAAATTCACGTGAAAGGTTCATTATAATTTATTGTTATACGATTCATTTATCAGCCGACATATTGATACCAACTGATCGGGAACTTACTATTCATCAAGCTCCCCCTCCCAGAGTAACTCCCCCATTAACCAGAGTAACATAGTCGTGATGCTAGTCTCATTCGAAAGGTTTTATGAAGCTGATTACAAATATGATCGTCCGCCACCGTCTGCCTGGGGCATTTGCCCTCTGTGGCTCGACAAACTCACAAATCTTGGTAAATTTTAATTAATCGGAAGAACAGAGTCCTTAATTAAAATTTTCCAAATTTCCAGAGTTTGGCGAGCCACAAGGGGCAAATGCCCGAGGCAGACGATGCCAGACAACCATATTCGTAATCAGCTCCATAAAACCTTTCGAATGAGACTAGTTTCAGGACTATGTTCTTCCGGTTAATTAATATCGCTGATTTAAGGAGTTTACTGGCCACCGAGGGCAAATGCCCCAGGCAGACACCGGCAGATGATTATATTTGTAATAATCTCCATAAAACCTATCGAATAAGACCAGTTTCAGGACTGTGTTCTTCCGGTTAATTAAAATTTACCGAATTACTTGAGTTTGGCGAGCCACGGAGGGCAAATGCCCCAGGCAGACGGCTGCAGACGATCATATTCGTAATCAGCTCCATAAAACCTTTCGAATTAGACTAGAATCATGACTATGTTACTCTGGTTAGTCATTTCCCCTCTGTGCAGTTTGACGGGTCACTGAGGGCAAGTGCCCCAGGCAGACGCCGACAGACGATTATATTTGTAATCATTTTCATAAAACCTATCGAATAGGACCAGTTTCAGGACTATGTTCTTTCGGTTAATTAAAATTTTCCAAATTTCGAGAGTTTGGCGAGCCACAAAGGCAAATGCCCCAGGCAGACGGCGCCAGACGATCATATTCGTAATCAGCTCCATAAAACCTTTCGAATGAGACTAGTTTCAGGAATATGTTCTTCCGGTTAATTAATAAGACTGATGTTCGGGCCACTCAGAGGGCTTTGAAATATTATTTTTATCTGAACTGATCATTGCCTGCCGTTGTTTAGCTGGTCTGGGTTTTTCTGTTTGTAAATTAATTTGTCCCCTTAAATGGCAATGACTGGTAAAAATGAGCGGGCTGTACTGTTCAGGCCTGCGCGTCGAGAGTTTTCTGAGTCTGTTTCTCGCGCGCGCCGCTCTTTATACTGGACTCTTTCGACTTGCTTTTGAAACGTCGAGCTGCTCGGACGTATTTTTCCCTGTTCGCGTACAAGTCGCGAGTACAATTAAATTTCTACAACTGAAGCCGGAGTTCTTCGCTGATCGGATTCTGAACCGGGATTTATTGAGTGACAATTAATGACTGGCTGGTCCTAATTCATAATTACTCTGAGTACAAGAACATTTATTCGCCTGCTCTCACCAATTTACATTGCCAATTGTCTGTTTGTGATCCGAGCAAGGATCTGGTCCTCCGAAATTAATTATTAACTGAAGCCCTGTAATTTACCGATTCTGAACTGGATATTTTAAACCCCACTGACTGAAAACTGAACAACTGACGATAAAACTGCACGGGTAGACCGGGCTTTATTTTTTCTGTTCGAGGCAGCTTCAAAGCGGCAATCGTTTTTTAATTATTTTCAAGACCGAGCTAGTGATTATTATCACAAAAACGGAACAAGCTGTTTTATAGAATAATAAAAAAAAATTCTCACTTGCTTGGTACCCTTCGAGAAGAGCGGTGGTATTTTTATTATTATTCAGATTTGTGCCGAATTGTCGTTATTTTGGACAAGTCGCCCTCGTTTATTCTACTGGTCGGGTCTGTCGTCAGTACTTCGACATCAGCGTCACCCGTCGTATTCTATTTCTTCAAAATATCGGCGTTCGTTTTATTTTTCTCGACAAATCATCAAAGAGCTGCGACGCCCACGTCGTCGTCGGTCTCGATCAACTACGGATCAATTGCGATCCATCCACCGTCGCTATATTCTCGCGTTGCAATTGAGCAACACCTCCCGGAGCGGGAGTTCTACTCCTTGTCCGTCGTCTGACATTCCCAAGTTCGATCACAAGTCTTGTAACGGCACGTTCAGTCATAGCGGTAATAATCGTTGTATTCGTGTCTTAAAAATTTCACATTTACAAGTCTTACAGCCAACGCCTGTGAAGCAGTCCTCACCAGAGTCTTCTCTTTTTTCTTTTCTTCGTTTTCTTTTGAAATACATTTTTATTCTCTCTTTTAAAAAGAGAGTGGTCCTCCACTTTTGATTTTTTAGTATTTTTTCTCAAACAAGGAAAATCAGGGGATCATATTAACAAATAGGATTAACTCCACAGGTGTTATCATTGGGTGCCGGCTACGATACGAGCTACTTTCGTTTGAACAAAGAAAATATTTTGAAATACGTTGAAATTGACTTGAACGACGTGGTCAGCAATAAAATAAATATAATTAGAAGTACTCCCGTGTTGCTTGAACAGTTATCAAGTTTGAAATGTGAGCTCACCCGCCCCCGCCCAACCACGCACACTTAACTCCACGTTGTTCTCTCAATGATATTTTTCTTTTAGGTTTGGATTGTGGAATAACTAGTGAAAAATACGCTGTGATTTCTCAGAATTTGAATGACTTACGTGAGCTCGAAAGAAAGTTGACGATGATTGGCTTTAAATTTGAACTGCCGGTTTTGGTTCTGTCGGAATGCTCTATTACATACATGGAGGAGATCAAGTTGGTTGCCTCGTGCTCGAGGGTTAAAGAAATTCGTATCAACAGTTATTTATTTATTTTTATTTTTTTGAATAGGTCCACTCAACTAATCGAATGGGTAGCTCGCAAGTGTCTCGACTGTGTTTTCATCAACTACGAGCAAATACATCCCAATGACGGCTTTGGTCGTGTCATGACGAATCACTTCATCTCTGTGGGTAATCCAATCAGGTCCGTCGTGAGGTATGCGACCGTTGATGAACAGCGAGCACGGTATCTCGAGGCAGTAAGTGATTGTTTAATTATCGTGACGGCGAAATTGCATCACAGACTGTCATCGGTCTTCCCCCCCCCCTTCCCATCGTTAATGAACCGGTGTTTCGAACATACAGAAGTTCAGGCACAAGAGTTGTCAAAAGAGGGTGAACTCATAAATTCATTAATAACTGTGAAATTCGCTCAAGGGAGGGACTAGAGCAGTGGTTCTCAACCTTTTCGCGGTCATGCCCCCCCTTTGGCCATGACGATTTGTTGCGCCCCCCCACCATTGCTTTTTTTAACCCCCCCCCATTTGCAGTTAAAAAAAAACATATTTGTAAAGACCCGAAACCACGAAAAGTTTGATTTTGGTCAGATCAGCATAATGTCACGAAAGGAATGGTCTCTCTCTTTCTGGGGATCTCCTTAAGATGTGGCCAGTACCTAGGGTCGCCGGCCCTTACCTGGCCTGAACCCCATCTTTGGCCCGAATTCCCCAGCAGAGCCGGTGCGATCCGTTAGCCGCGACTGGTGGCCAGCCAGTCGCGCCCGAGCGACACCGCGTGGAGGTGGGCCTTATGAGCTGCGGATGTTCGCTTGCGCCATGGACCGAAACCGGACAGGGACTCCTTCCCTGAGCAGGGTAGGGGTTGCCTGAGCAGGGTAGGGGTCCCTACTCAGGTATGGATGGACCCAGTCCTCTACGCCCAGCCAGGAGCGAGAGAAGACCAGGAGTCGGCCATACGCCCGCCGGTCTCGGACAAGAGCCGAGTCTTCTGGCGGACCCCCCTCCCCCATACTGCCCGCCGCAGATCCCCATGAAGGCTGCAGTGACGAAGCACGTGGTCGGCGGTTTCCTCCTCGACGCTACAAGGGCATGTTGGAGAGTCCCGCCGCCGGAAAAACCACAATTTGGCGTTGAACGAGCCGTGCCCCGTAAGGATGGACGTTGCGGCATGCTCAAGGGTGAACCTTTTGGCCGCCGTTAGTCTCGTCCGAACATTGGGCACGAACCCGAACAAGCGCCTGCCCGTTGGTACCCGTTGGACTGTTAGTCCAATGTGCCTGCCAAGCCTCGACGACGAGGTCATCAAGAAGGCGGAGGCCCCAAGCGGTCCCCACTCCTCGGCCAGAAGACCGAGGCGCCCTGCCCAGTCACCACGGCACCTCACCAAGTCCAGGTTCCTCTGGATGAGGCGCTGCTGGTGGACCCACGCGTTCGAGCAGGAGGTCCGCTGGAGGCGTCCCCGCCAGCACCTGGAGCGCGTCGGAACTAACGATCCGGTACGCCACGGCTACCCGTACCAAGGCCTGCCGCTGCAGGCTGGGAACTTTCGCCCTCTGTGCCTTAATGGGCCGGTGCCACCACCACGTCGCACCGTACAACAGGGTGGGTATAAACACTGCTCTGAAGTAACGGGCACGACAGTGGTAGTCCGCGCCCCACACATTGCCCGCTTCTGTCTTATAGAGGGCAAAAGTCCTCTCTAGCTTCTCCGCAACTACTTTGAGCTGCGGGGTAGCTGTCGTGCCTGGGTTGATCTCGACCCCAAGATAGCGGCCCTTCCTCACCCATGAGGACCAACTGAGTTTTCGACACCTCGAGAACCAGTCTGACCGCCGCCCCACACCACTCGTCCACGACCCGCAACAGCCGATCAATCTCCCTGCTTGCCTCCTACCGGGAGCGCGCCGCGATGACGACCGCAACAGGCTGTAGTACAGCTGTACTACGGCATCAATGATATTCATTCCACTGACTAGGCGTGGATTTAGGATTTGACCAAGGAAGGGGCTTGAAAAATTGCATACATGGATCTACTAAAATAGCTTGACAGCCATTCGCTGCTTAAACATATTTAAATTAGCTTTTCCCATCATAAAAACGGTTAGGATGACTATACTTGCGCCAAAGTACCGCAAAACTTACTATTCGCGCCTTGAAAATAGTTATACTGGCTATTTGTGCCCTAAAAATAGTCAAAATGACTTCATGGACCCTAAAAATGGCTAAACCAACGATTCGTGCGGCTCTGAAACTCCTGAAAGATCATGATAACCTCCATGAAAATGGCTAAATATTGATCATTCAAGTGCCAAAAACGGCCAAACTGACAATGCGCGCCCTAAAAACTGCTAAAGTAACTATTCACGCCCAGGAAAAGCATGAACAGTTGATTCCTGTCTTGTGAATTTACAAAATCGACCATTCGGATACCAATAATGGTAAAACATGCCATTCGTGCCTTGAATTGATCACTTGCGCCCCAAAAATGGCCAAACTGACCGTTCTCGCCTTGGCTTGACGTACTAATATTCACGCCCTATAAATGGCAAGACTGACTATACGCATCACAAAAGGGGTGAACTGACGATTTGTGCCTTAACCAACCGCAACACCTAAAGTGGCGATTGCTGTCCTTTTTTTGGCCAGATTTAACATTCGCACATGGAAAATGGCTAAATTGTTCATTTAATTCCCGCTCTAAAAATGACCAAACTGGCAATTCTCGCTCTAATAACGGCACAACTGACCGTATGCAGACCCTAAAATATCAACGGTGACGATTCGTGTCCTGAAAAATAACACAACGGACTATTCATGCCCTAAAAATGGACGTATTGACAGTTAGCGCCGTAAAAATGGCCAAACTGGCTATTCACAGCCTAAAACTGACAAACAATGACTCCGTAAAAGCGGCCTATAAATAGTTAAACTGGCTGCGCTGCGCTTTGAAAAGGCCTAAATGTATGATTCCTGTCCTGAAAATAGCAAATACGACGATTCGTGCGTCAAAAATGTCCAAATTGAGCTCTCACGCTTTGAAAATTGACGATTCGAGCGATAAAAAAAGCAAAACTGTCTATTCACGCCCTCAAAATGGCATAATCTTACTGGCAATTTACGCTTCACGCTAGAAAAATGGTCAAGCTGCTCATTTGCGTCCTATACAACAGATGCTACAGATGGTGTTTAATGACGATTCGCGCCTTCAGAACGGCTATCATTAGCACTAAAAAAGGCACTATAAAACACGAGCAAATCGGCGCCATATTTTGTCCCCTCATACAATTATAATTATCACCTGGTCTCATTGATGAGTGGGGTATTTTTATTTATCTCGACCGCATTCCACGTTCGTTTTTTGTTACGATGACAATTTTTTCATTCATGGTACTGTGTTTACCCTAACGACTGAGAGAGAAAATATGGCGCTGAAACCCGCGTTGGCTTACCTGTGTTTTAAAGGTTCTCTAACATGGCTACTCTCGCCTTAAAACGATGTACTGACCACTGGAGTTTGCCGTGGACTGGGCCGTCACCTCCTGCCTTACCAACTGATTCATCCCTCCTCTACCTGCGTTTGTTACACGCACCTTAAGGACTACTCCCAAAATTGCTTTGCTGGCTAATCGCGCCCCAAAAATGGCTAAATGGACCATTCATGCTCGAGAAATAGCGAAAATTGCAATTCATTCTTCTAAAATGGACAAAATGAGCCTTCGCGCCTTGAAAATGGCTAAATATACTACAGACGACTCGCGTTCCCTAAAAATAGCCGAACTGATCATTTGCACCTTGCAGATGGCGTAACGGACGACTCAATCCTATTAAAATGCCTAATTTGATGACTTTCTACACCGAAAAACTGTTTATTTGCTGCCTAAAAATGGCTACATGGTGGATTAAAGGTGGGTTTAAGGGTTTCAAGTTTCGTCGTCGAACGCCGGGTTTTTACCGGTTTCAGAACAGTTTCTTCGAAAGTAACTGTTTCGTTAATGATCGCATGCACAGGCTGTTTATAGCGTGAAATTAATTTCAAGTTTTTGGGATTTCACTGTCCGGAGGCGACGTGAGGCCAAGGACTCGAATCCATCTAGCGCTGCCACAAGGACGCTCAAACCGCCTGAGCCCCCTGGATCTGCGCGACCGCCACTGACGATGGCTTTTCAAGCAGGAAACTGTGATTTCTCACCGCTCAAGAGTCAGACGTGTTTTCCCGCGTGGATAAGGCGCAGAGAGATACCCGGGGTGTTGTAACGACAGTCGCCTGAAGTCCATAGGAAGAGACTTGACGCACGTACGCGGACTTCACGACGAGCCCGCTCCCCCCCCCCCCGACACGATAATAATCGGCCGAAACCAAAACGACGTCGCTAAACGCTCATTTTGGCCTGTTCATAGGGGTGCTGACACCTATTGGGTGAGTTTTGGCCTGGCCCGGCTGCATTCCGCATTTGACCATTCTCGGAGGGACTCATAAACCTTAATGTTTTATGTTATAAACCGCACTCGGCTTAGTTCGAAAAACTTTTAACTTCAAAACTCCTCCCAAGAATAAGTCCTGGGCACGCCACTGTTAGATGGCGTCTGCCAGCGGTTTCGTCACGTCGAAATGGAGGCAGGCATTTTTCCCACCATTCAGCCGGCTTCAAATGTGATCTGAAAAAAGCTCAGTTTTGAGCTGTAACCAATTCAATATAATTAATTAAAAGGCGGGTTGCTCTTTGATTGGCTACAGCTCAAAGCTTAAGCTGCAGGCCGCATATGAAGGCGGCTTTAGGGAATTATTATGAAAAACGCTTTATTCTGGTATTTTGCCTGGGAGTGCCACGAGTTAAGCACAAGGTTTTGAGGGTTGCAAACTTGAGTAATAACTGCTCTCATTGGTCCTAACAACACGCAAAAAAAAAAAAATTAATGACATGCATGTTTGCGATTTACCCAGATTTTTGTGTCTTGTATTGACTGGTCTAACTGGAAATTTCACATTTGGAAAAAATAATTGTGAATTCCTGTAAATTGAACACGTTTTAATGGGACGCAGCTCTGCAAAATTGGTTTCCGGCGCGCAAAATCCGTGAAATTTCATCTCGGAAAGTACCAAACCGGTGAATTGTTTTTTTTTTTTTCAGGCACGTGCAAACGCGAAATTTAGTTATTGTTTGATTTCACTTATTTTTATTATTAATATTTTACTTCATTTTGTTGTTTGTTACGATTTAAATCCGCAAGGTGAGAAGGCAAACTTTCCCTCCTCACCAGTAACTCAAAAGCTTCGCCGCGAAGTAAAAAGTGGGGAGTTTTTCCACGAAGTAAAAAAAAGTGGGGGGCTCAGAGGTGCGAGAGAGAAAGAAAGAGACGCGAACGCGACCATTGGAAGTTTGGAACATTCTCGTTTCGAAGCGTTCGTTGAACGTTGATGTGATGGTCCGTTTTCGATTTCATCCCCAAAGTTTGTGTGTTTTTCTTGCTTCTGTTCAGTTCAAGCGCGTTAAATTAATGTAATCCAAAGACAAGGTGAGTGGTAAAGCCATCCTTTTCCGAAATTTATTTTAATTTTGTTTATCCTTAACCCATCGTTACAAGAACCAGCTCTCCCTCATGTTCTCCACGGTTTCCGTTTGCCTAATCATTTTTTGCGGTTTCAATTGTTTGTTTCATTTAACGCTCATGGGTTTAAATTTGAGGCCGGTTAGTGTTTTTACAGGAGTTATCTCTTGCAAGTATCCGTTTTCTCGACCCTTTGCGGTATTTTGTTCTTCAAAACAGTTCACGTGTTTGCCATTTCGCTGAGTTAGCAGGCACACCAAACGGGCGGGAGTTTCTTAGGTGCCCCTTCAGCACCACCCCTCTTGTTCACTGCTCTTTTAGAATGCGCATCTTGGCAGTTTTTTTGTAGGTATTTTAGTTGTCTTTTTATTTTTTGTCTTTTATCGTCAAAATGACGAACGTTTTTGAAGCTAATTATTCCAGGCTCAAGTTGTCCTTGGTCAGAGTGAATTGTTTATTGAAAAACGATAATTGGGTTGAGTCAATTCCAAATTTAATGACCGCTATGGGCTAGGCAAATCAAACAATGGGTCCGTTGTAAAACTACACGATTAATTTTGATTAATCCTTCCCTCTTATTTTACCCTTTTGTGTTGAAAACAAAACCTCATCAAGTGCTGAGCAGTTTTTTGAGTTTTATAACGAGGGCAATGGTTGCGTTGCAAAACTCGGGGCTCGTGTTTAAGCGCCGAAGTGTAGAATTGAGCGCTTAATGGAGTCTTGCAACGGTGACTTGTATCGCGATGGGACGTGTTTTGTTGGATTTCAAACGCTTACTCAGCGCCTGTGCTAGATCGACTGTCTTGCAACGCGATTAAAAAAATGCAACACAGAATTGTGTGAGAACGAACACACCAGCGTCTAAAAAGACGCCGCGTTTGGAAAAACGCAACTTGTTCTAATTTTTCGACGCGGGGCGTTTATCGCGTTCAAATTTGAAACACAAAGAAAAGAATGGCTTTGTACACACTTGCGTTCGTCTAGGCGCGTTTTTAGCTGACTTTTCATTTTGGCCCCTAATAAAATTGTTTCGATTGCTTGGTCGGCAACCCCCAGCATATATACTCGTTCAATCCTTTTGAATCGTTCTTCTGTTGTGCTTTGAACGCTGAGCTCCGAGCTTGTCTTTCTTGTCATTCTTTTGTGAACGTGTTCAACACGTGGTTTTAACATAATGTAATGTCTGGGTCGGACGAAGAAGTTACAACGCGAAATGTTGTTATTGACATTGACAGAGGTTGATCGCAGAAATCGAGAGAAGACCGGCTCTCTTCAACTAAAAAGATAAACATTATTGTGATAAGAATTTGAAAGACAAAATTTGGGGTACAAGCTGCCTCGACGAGACACATTTTACTACTGGAGACTGGACACGCGATACGTTGAACGCAAGTGTGTTGAGACGGTTTTGGTGGCGGCGAGTCACGCGGGCGCGTTTAAAAAACGCAAGTGTGTTTGGGCCCTAAGTGCTCATTAACACTAGGAAGACCCAATTTCACTGCCACAGGACCGAACGCCGTCATTTGACAGGTACTGCAAACGTCAAAATGATGCTATTTATTAAAGGGTAGTTGTACTTTCCTGAATTAGTTGTAAAAAGAGTGTGAATTTTTAAGGTAGAAGTTTAGGTCCGTTTTACAGTTGGGGGGGGGGGGGGTGAAATATAAAAAAACGTCCGCCAATGATTATAGCACAGTGCTTCGTCGCTTTTTTTGTTAACATATTTTACCGTTTTCTCAAATCATTTTAAAAAACAATAGTAATCTTTGGACATCAGTTTTAAATCACTACGATATGTGTTGTAGTGATTTAAAACTGATGTCCAAAGATTACTATTGTTTTTTAAAATGATTTGAGAAAACAGTTAAATATGTTAACAAAAAAAGCGAGGAAGCACTGTCAAGCATGTTTGACCGTGTGTGGGCCCCTTAAAAGTGAAAACAATGCTTCCGTAGCTCGGGAGCAAAAGAAGATCGTTCGGTTGTGCGGAATTTCAAGAAGATTCAAATGAGACCTTGAAATCCAGGATTGGTGCAGAAATACGGCGGTAATTTACGTATCGCCGAATGGGCGAGGTATGATTGTAGGGGGGTCGAGGAAACGCATGTACAACTCCCCCTTAAATACTAAAGTTAAAGTGATAGGAGCCTCAAAACGTCAAAATCCATTCTTCTAGGCCTAGGCGAATGAATAAAAGTCAAGAGCTTACGGTCATTTCCAAGAAATAATAATTTTTTAAGTAAAATGCACTAAAAGCAAAATCGTCAAATGACGGTTCTCGGTCTTCCTAGTGCTCTGAACAAGTCTAAAGTTTTGCAACGCGGCCAATTATTTGATTATTATTTATATTTATGACGTTTCGTCGATCTTTGCGTCGACCTCATCAGACTAAAAAACACAATAACGCTGTAAGCTAAAGCCCGGATTTATATGCAGTAAAAATCCCTTAAATATGCCATATAATATGCACTAAAAGCCCCCGAAATATGCACTAAAAAACCCAAAATATGCACTAAAACCCCGAAATAAACACCAAAAAAGCTTGAAATATCAAAGGAAACCCATTTGTGCGATATTATAAATGCCGTTAACATGTGAATTTTTCATTTAAGTTCATAAATGTGGCTTTAACTGTCCCTTAGTGCGTACTTTCTTCTTGAAAATAAATACAGGACACCGACTATTAGGGACAGTAACACCCTTCTGCCCTTCTTCTTTTGAAAATTCTGCAAGAGATGAGTTATTTTCGCCTGTTCACGAAATTCAAGACCTCAAAAGGCCCGAATAGTTTGTCGAAGAGGGGAGGGGAGCTCTCCCCAGAGCTGCAAAAAAACATTTGAGGCAACATGGGGCCAATTCAGTAAAAATCAGCGCCCGCGCTATCCCACCCGTCTTGTCTAATAACATATTCCAATTCGGAGAGGACGGGTGGATAGTGCAGGCGCTAAATTTTACTGAATTGGTCGCCAGGACCTTTCGAGAAGAAGCCGTAACGTTCTTTTGCTATCGTTTGGTTGTGACACGTGGGTCCACCTTGCGAACGTAAAACAAATTTTGTCTTCTTCTTCATCTTCGGATAGTATACCAGCTTATTTTAAAGATGGGGAAAAAATGAGCTGCTCCAAGAACGAGGCGAACCCCTTATTTACGGAGTTAGGCGATACATACAGTGTTTTTCCCTGCTAGAAAGAAAGGCTCATATCTACAAAATTAAATGAAAATGTAATGAAATTTTGCATAATTCCTACAATAATCCTTGAAATACGCAAATTTATGCAATATTGCTCAAATATGCAGAAATATGCAGCATAAAATTTGAACCACAGCATCCCAAAGACAAGATTCGGATAAGTACCTTATCACCATGGACATATTTAGTAGCAGAAAGAATATGCAATTGCATACGAATCCGGGCTCTAGCTATAACGGAGAGAGACACCATAAAAACTTCTAGACCAGTCAATATAGACACAAAAATCGGGGTAAATCGCAAACATGCATGTACTTGATTTTTTTGTTGCGTGTTGTTAGGACCAATGAGAGCAGTTATTACTCAAGTTTGCAACCCTCAAAACCTTGTGCTTAACTCATGGCACTCGAAAAACTAAGAAATGTCATCACTTTTTCTGGTTTTTTAAACAAAAATACCAGATGAAAGAGTTTTTCGAGCATGACCACAGTATACATTGTTGAAGCCAACTAAATTTGCTACAATTTAAGCCAAGCCCGAGCATCCTGGGTCTGTTAGTTCAGGAAATACGGGCAATCAACAAAATACCTAATCTCGCCAAAAAGCGAGATTTTATTGGTAGGGTAATTTTTCAAGACCCGTAGCACTCAAATACACGGTGATTGGTACTTGGTTGAACAAAATGAGAGGGGTGATTGTACACCCAAAATGCAACAAAAAATTGCCTATGACCTAAGGTCAGATTTCCATTCCTAGTTCAGATAATCAATTTGTTGTTTTTTAGCACATCACGAGTTTTCGCAACAAAAACATCTGTAACATGGGAAGTAAGCGTCCTAGGTTAAATCCAACGACACCACTGAAAAGAGCACACTTTTTTTTGTGTGAGTAAAGACATTTTGTCTAATGATAGCGAAAGATTCTTTGAGTAAACTGGGAAAATATCAGGATATTTTAAAAAATGTCAGTTTTTGACAACTGTTCAAAGCTAGACTACATTAGCCATGGTGCTCCCAGCGCCCGGCAAATTCTTCCAAAACAGTATGAAGTAACTTGGTTTAATACTTCATGCTTATTTTACTCCTGTCTTTCGCAAAGTTTTGAGAAAAATCCATTGTTATAACAAAAAATGAGGCAATTAGGCCCATTTTGAGTGCCTAAAAGAAGATACGAAAGCTATTTCAAGAAATTTTTTTCAGCTTATTCCACTTGTATTTGTCTTTCCTCATAGATTAGCACAGGAAAAGTGAATTAAGCTGAAAAAAAAGCTTTAGGGATGGCTCTTGATCTTCTTGTAGGCACTCAAAATGGGCCTAATTGCCTCATTTTTTGGTATAACAATGGATTTTTATCAAAAAATTGCGAAGGACAGGAGTAAAATAAGCATGAAGTATTAAACTAAGTTACTTCAGACAGTTTTAGAGGAATTTGCCAGGCGTTGGGAGCACCATGGCTAATGTAGTCTAGCTTTGAACAGTTGTCAAAAACTGACATTTTTTAAAATATCCTGATATTTTCCCAGTTTACTCAAAGAATCTTTCGCTATCATTAGACAAAATGTCTTTACTCACACAAAAAAAAGTGTGCTCTTTTCATTGGTGTCGTTGGATTTAACCTAGAACGCATGCTTCCCAAGTTACAGCTGTTTTTGTTGCGAAAACCAGTGATGTGCTGAAAAACGTGAAAAAATCTATTATCTCGACTAGGAAAGGAAGTCGGACCCTAGGTCATAAGACAATTTTTGTTGCATTTTGGATGTTTAATCACCCCTATTATTTTGCTCAACCAAGTATCAGTCACCCTGTCCTATGGAATATCCACGCGAAAATAAATTTTAGGCAATAGCGTCAGATTGAAATTGAGCTACTGCCTAAGATTTATTCTCGCGTGGATATTCTGTAGGACCATTATGTTTGAGTGCTACGGGTCTTGAAAAATAACCGTATCAATAAAATCTCGCTTTTTGGCGATATTACGTATTTCTTGATTGGCTGTATCTCCGAAAATAACATAAGAACGTAGGACGCTTCGACAGGGCTTAAATTGTAGCTAATGTAGTTGGCTTCAACAATGTATACTGTGGTCATGCTCGAAAAACGCTTTCTTCTGGTATTTTTGTTTAACAACCTAAAAAATTGATGGAATTTCGTGGTTTTTCGAGTGCCACGAGTTGAGCACAAGGTTTTGAAGGTTGCAAACTTGAGTATAAACTACTCTCATTGGCCCTAACAATGTGCAAAAGAAAAAACAATTACATGCATATTTGCGATGTTTGATGTTTATATTGACTGGCCTATTCACATTAAAAATGTTTTCAATAATTTACTGCTACTAAAAAGTTATCATATCGAAGGCATTGTTCAAAGATTTATTACAATGGTCGTTTCATTCTGTTTTGCCTCTCGCTTTTCCACGGCGTCGTCAAAAATTTTTATCGTTTACAACTTGAAAACCCCGAACAAAATTTTATTATTTTACTTTACTTTGGGGGGGGGGGCTTATTTTATCATGAATTAGCACATTACCTGCACTCCGACAACGCAGGCATAAAAATATACACGACGCAAAAAACGCTTTTAAGGGGGGGGGGGTTTCAGGCTGGTTTTCTCGACTCCTTCCCAGTCACCCCTCGCCTAAACTTCGCACATGAATTTTGGCTCCATTTCTGCATCAATATTCGATTTCAAAGTCTAATTTTAATCTTCAGGAAGTTCTACAGTGACGTTAGATCTTGCTTTTCCAAATTTCATCCTTGAAATTACCTTGAAACACATTTGAATTCTCAAGTGCTTTGGGGTTATTTTAGGGATCAAATTTGAAAAAGCAAGATCTAACGTCACTGTAGAACTTCCTGAAGATTGAAATTAGACTTTGAAATCTAATATTGGTGCAGAAATGGAGCCAAAATATATGTGCGAAGTTTAGGCGAGGGACGACTGGGAAGGGGTCGAGGAAACCCGCCTGAAACCCCCCCCCCCCTTAACAGAAGAAACTCGTCAACTAACTGAGGAATGGAAACAACAAGGACTCACAAACCAAAAGCCGTTTCACGCTAATGTACACGCCAATTATGAGAGTAACATAGAGTACCTGTACCTACCGTGGTCTCCTGGCCGTATATGTGTACAAAGTTTATCATTATCTATGTATAATTCACGGGCGATCAGGGCAATTGAAGTCAACCCAAAGAATGCCCATGTTCTTGTTTTGGGGAAAATCTTCACTCTTTCCCCCTAACCACCACGACTGGGCTGTAAATACTTGAGCTGCACTTCATGGTCTATAAGTCATCACTATCAGCATTCTTCACTGCTGTGGCTTTCACTACAAGACATAGTCTACGGTGAGCATTTGCTGTTCAAAGAAACGATAAAATAAAAATTGTGTGTACCTATGTTTTTATTTTACCTCTTTGTGGCGATTCATAGCTCCGGTGATATTGTTTGTACAAAAAACCCAAAGGTTGAATAATTTAGCTATACTTGTTTAGCTAGGAAGCATATAAGTTTTTTACCTACAACTCGAAAAATCCCAAGAAATCGATGGTTTTTGGTCTACCCTGAAGGGTTAGGACGACGAAAACTCAGATTCCTCATATTCTAACCTCCAGAAACAATACAAGACAAAAAAGTCAAACACCGCTTTCGATGTAAGGTGAACCCTTTTTTTTTTGTTCTTATTGACTGGACTATACAGGGGGTTAACGTTAAGGTCGCACCACCGGCCAGGGTTCGATTCTGCAACTCATTTGCGGCAAAAGTTGCCCTCTGCAAAAAAAATTTTCACCCCGCACGAAGTCCGACTTTTTTCACTTTTAAAATTTTTTTCGTGTTATAGACATTGCGTTACTAAAACGACTGTAACTCGCTTATTTCTGGCCGAAAATAAAATCTGAATACACCGTTGGAAAGAGCGTTAAATTTACCATCTTCCCAGTGCAAAATATTATTTTAAATGTAAGATTCAGGGGACGAAAAATGAGCCCGAGTAGTAAAATGTGAGAAATTACGAAAATTTGCAGAATTTTCAAACGTTTTCAACTCCGACTGAATCTGTCAGTTAATCGTACACTGCAATCTTAAAAGTTGGTGTAGAACCTCAGCTTTCTTTGGGTCTAGTCATTTTTTAAATTAAAAATCGAATAGGTGAGAAAACCGCGTCTGTTTGAAAAAATTGGTGTTTTTTTTATCTTACTCAATTATTTAATGACTGCAAAATCTTCACAGTTTGGTAGAATAAGGGGTGGGATACGCCTGTTTTATGTTTATTTTTTCTGTGGGTGAATTCACTTTGGCATATTTTTGGTGTGCCCTTCGTGTTGTCCCCACTATCCGTTCTAAAACCCAATGGTTCTGCTTCTGCCTGATTAGATCGCCAAATACGCTAATCCGCAACCAGATCCTCTAGAAAGGGTTTCTACCTATTTGATAAACTATGCTCCGAGGTAATCATGCTCGGCGTTTACAGTTAAAGTAAAGCGCTCCGAGAAGTCAGAGTACGAGAATTATCACTCCCAAATGAATGCATTTTTTCGCATAGTTTCGTTAGTCGGAGCCCCGCACGAAACATCTGCCTAGGGCCCCGCACAGCCTTAAAGCTAGGTTCACACCTATCATGCACGCTTCCGATCCGACACCGATCATGCTTGTCGGATCGGAGACTGTGGAAACCCTCGTAACGGTTAGACTATATTTGGGTTGGAAAGGCAATCTGAGAAGGCTGAGAAGCGTAATAGCCGTCAATTATTCGGTATTAACGCCTATTACGGTCCCCACACCTATCAAAAAATGCATGATCGGTGTCGGATCGGAAGCGTGCATGATAGGTGTGAACTGGGCTTTATCCGGCTCTTCTTTTACTGCTACGCTGGTATTGTCCAAATACGGAAAAATCAGCCTGGTAGGAGGACTTGATCGTGAGTCCACAGAATTCATTCCGGGAAAGATCCTTCCATATACCTGTTTCTGAGCCCTGACAAAGACACCCCCCCCCCCTGTTGGTAAACAATTTTTTAAATAATTCTCGACTGTGATGTTTTTTCTCTCCTTTCAGGGTTTCAATGAATGCATCAGCGTGAGCGCGATGGATTTTATAGAAAAATCCTTTTCGTCTCAATTCACGCGCAGCCTCTCGCTTGAGCCATTTGATGAATGGGAAGAGCTACACGCTAAATGTTGCCACTACGCCTCAACCGTCGCTACCAATGGTGTAACTTTTAAATTCCCGCCCTACATGATGCAACGTGACTTGAGCGCGTTGTCGCCGGTTCCCTCGTCTGGTGTCGTCGTCACGTTTGAACTTGACACTCGAATTCGACGATTCGGTCACACTTCCGTTGGCGTGGGTCAGGACACGATTGTACTGGGAGGATTCGGTTTGCTTGGAGGCAGCGATCGCCACGGCCGTGTGGGACAGATTGAATCAATTTGGAACAATTCACTTGATATTGTACTTGAGGGGGACCCAGTAAATTGTGACTGCCTCTATTCGAAGTGTGTTGCCATAAATGAATGGACTTTTGCTTATTATGGTGGAAGAACATCTCCTAAACGGTAAGAACGTTACCTTTCGAACTGAATCTGCAACAGTTTAGACTTCATAATAAACATAATTTTCCAGGGAAGTTAACGCCATAGCAAAAGTTGCTCACTGTCGATTCGTCGGTACATCGTTGGTTATAAATTTTCAAAATGTTGAAGCAAGCGAAATGCCTCCCAGATACCGACATTCCCTATCGTTTTTGGACGGCTGCTTAGTTATTTACGGTGGCAGAAATTCTAAACTCGACGTGCGTATATTTTTCTTTTTATTCCAAGGATTCAGCAGTAACGGTTTCTGTCTTACACAGGTGTTCGGCGATTTGTGGGTCTATAACCTCGAGGCACGAAAATGGTTCGGTTGGTCGAAGGACGAAGTTTCTAGTGATTTGAAGGGACCGAGGCCGAGATTTTCTCATTCTGGTGCTGTTTCTTCCGCGAGATCTGAAATAATCGTAAGTGGAGGTTTGAATGAAAAGTTTAAGCCAACGAATGATCTCTATATCCTGAAACTTCGGGTAAGTTATTTTTTTAAATTTAATTCGAGACTAAAATTGTCTAAATAGCCCGTCTGATTCTAGAAGAAAGAAAAAGGTCATGTTTCAGTCGAATGGACTCGAATGAACTGTGTTCCCTTAATAACGCCAAGATACGGTCACACTTCGCATGTTTCGGACAATTCTTTATTCCTAGTTGGTGGTAGTAATGCCAATTGCGCCGAATTACCAGAGCTCTGCGTCATCGATTTAGTGAATATGAGTAGCGTCGAATACAAAATTCAAGTATTTAACTGTTACTTTATCCTGAGGATTGAACCGTCCTAGATTCATATTCGGCTCTCCGTTTTACAGATCTGCCTGGAAAGACCCATCCTTTTACACGGCCATACGTCGGAACTGACGAAACCAAACGAAATTGTCATCTACGGGGGAGGTGGCAATTGCTTTTCTTTCGGTACTTTTTACAACGCAAATCCTATAAGAATACAACTTCCACGCAGCTAGCGTAGATATGTGTCGCTGAAAGAAGACAGAGGTAAGTCTTGTTGTTTGTCGAAGCCTGATAAGCTTGTTGGAGGGGGGAATGTACGGGGAAAGGAAGCTAGGGGGTACAATTTGGAGAACTTATGAGCGGTTCGAAGCCTGTTCCAAGTTCCTAAATAGCTCGAGCTTAACACGCCGAGTAGTGTGGCTCGTAACTGTATTCAGCTCAAAAGCAATATGTAGCCCCAATCGCCGGCGAGGGCCTAGGAACTTTTTGCACATTAAGTCACGTGGCCGCTGTCCAGAGGAAAATTCTTGGGGCCACGGAAAACGGGTCTCCCTAAAGCCCTGTACACACGAGGACATTTATGGCATGCCATCACATTTTCAATATGTTTGTGTGATGGTACTGTGAAAAAGATAAAAACCATATGCTTTCATGAAAAAGCCAGGAAACCGCTGGAAAATTGTCAATAATTTTCCCCTTTACCATCTCCATTGTAGAAACTAAGCTGAGAAATACCGCATCGACAAGGAGCAAGAAACCAGCTATTTAGCCGTGAAACAGTCGATTATGACCGAAAAATATGAATTTTCCTGTTCGAACCACAATAGAGGGCATACTTTTTCCCCCTACACGCTTTCATTCGATCAAGAAACAGAAAGAGTTCCTGCTAGAATCACGCTTACCCGCCAAAATAATTGCATTTGAAGCTCAGAAAGACTATTTTGACTAAACTATGGAAAGTAACGATGTTGTGAGCGTTCAATGACTCTTGAAAATTAATTTTACCCAGGAAACCTAAAACCCCAGAAGCTAAGTCATGAGTCATGACTGTGTGACTGCGTCCATTTCCACCAAAAAGTCCACTTGAAAACCTTACCATTCGGCTGCAAGAAACATGGCATTTGAAACTGAAGATTCAATCGCCCAATCAATTTGTTTGGTAAATAGGTGTAGGTTCAGGTGCAGTGATGATTCCTCGACCATCCTCCAATCGACCCTCGTTTGCTACTCGGCATACATTTTCTCGCCTTATTTCTGCATCAATCCTGGTTTTTAAGTACTCATTTTAATCTTCAGGAAATTCCGCATATGCAGTAGTTTTCCTTTTTTCAAATTTCATCCCAGAAGTTATTTTAAATTCGCCTTGAACTTTTACCTTGTAATTTCACGGTTTTTTCTTTCGACTTACTTGAAAAAATGAAAACTACTGTATATGCGGAATTCCCTGAAGATTGAAACGAGTCCTTAAAAACCAGGATTGGTGCAGAAATAAGGCGAGAAAATGTATGCCGAGTAGTAGACGAGGGATGCTTGGGAGGGGGGTCGAGGAATCATCACTGCAGTTTCTCCTTATTAGCCCCAAGCCCAAAAGGGGTGATTTAGACCTACACCGCTACGAGAAAAGGGCAGTTTCAACTGAAACCCATCACAAATTAATTTCGACTTGAAAAATGTTTCTACGGTGGGGGGGGGGGAGCCTAAAATACTACTTACTATCACGAAATCCAGTAAGAAAAGTTTCGAAATACTGCATGAACGCATTGAAAATACCTCCCAGTAAATTATTATGAGGAGAAGAAGGGTGAGTGCCATGGATTTGTTGGGTCCCTCGTGGGTAATTCCCTAATTTTTCGTCCATGTTTTTAAATAATTTTCAGTAGAAATACCATTCAACAATATCTTGAGTTTTACCCTCTCTCCATCACCACAAAAATACTCTGAGGCCACGAAACTTGCCGCAAACGCTAATTTAGCTTCAGCAATCTACTATCACTCTCCGCATTGATTATTTTTCTCAAAGCAGAAACTTAGTCCTGGAACCTGTGAATTTTAACATTCATATCAGAAAATTGTCTATTCCTCCCCAGCATCAACTCTTTCGGTTCAAATGGATTATTACCCGCGAAACTGATAACTCGGCGAAACTAGATCACGCTAAACTAAACTAAACTTGTAAACTAGTTCAGTTTACAAGATCCCTTTATTTCAGCCCTTTGTGAACTGCAGAGCAGAAATTATATAGTTTGAAGATCAGGGTCGTACTGAAGGCTACTTCTTCGGGGTGGGAGAGTCGGATTCCCCTCACCACCACCCAAAGAAGCTGTAAAATTGGGCGTTGTTCTTCCTGAGTTACTTGTTCTCATCGTGTTTTTGTCCCTTCGTTACAGTTTCAACGAACATCTCGTCAATACGATCATAACATTAAAACTAAGTACTGCATGTTGAAAGGATAATTAGGGTAACGAGTTAGTAGACCCATCAAACCGGAACACCCGTAGTGATGGTGGTTAATGGTGAAGGGGGGGGGGCTACCTTTGCATCAAATTGAACGTTTTTTCATTTATTTCACGAATCTTCAACGAATTTTAATAACTAGCTATCTATTTATTATTGTCAGAACATGACATTTTTTGTATAGTAAGTCTAAGTTCCCTGGTTGTAAGGCCCCGTTCACAAACTGTCTGTCAACCCGTGTACGTGCGTCTGTGGAAGTGTGGAGCCTGTGAAACCTATGAAAATGCTTTATTTTTCTAGGGAAAAAATTGGTTTGGTTGCACAGACTCCACAGACGCTTGGCACATGCAGAACTTATGAACGTGGTCTGATGAATATTTTTTTAAGTTACTGCAGCTCATTTCACTAAAATTGAATTTAAAAATAGTAATTATACAGGGTGGAAGGAGATAAGTGCGACAAAAAAATTGGGTGAAAATAGACCTCATTTGCGACCGAAATCACCCTATACCATGGTCCGAAAATCAAAACCCTTCGAGACATGATTTTTCTAACGCTTTTTCATGGATTACTTACATCACTTTTTTCAACTAAATGCGAGAAAATCGTTTTCAATTTGCATTTTTGCAATTTTTGGTGATGGATTCGGAAAGAGCACACTATTTCCTGTCAGGATTAGCCATTTGCGGTGGATATTAACTATTTTACGTGGCCTCAAATGCTCCTCAAAGTCGTGCAAATCGGGGATTAAAAAATAAAAAAAAAAAGTCAGTCCCCGTTTGTCCAAAAACAAAACACAAAACCACAAATCACAAAACTTGTTCAAATTTTTCAGGTCAAAAGAAGCGATTTTGAAGAGAAAAATCATTATATTTTCTAAGAAATCGTCATTTCTGACGAAAAATCACCGGACAACTAAGAAAACGCTTATGACTATTTTTCAAAAGGACACTTTGAAGATGTTTTTCTGAATCACTGGTTGTCCGTACACTCAGATTTAGTGTGGACAAACGGGGACTGACTTTTTTCGAAAAAAATAAAATCCCCGATTCGTAAGACTGATTCGCATTAAAGGGTACATAACAAAGATAATCTCTGTCGAAAATGGCTAATCCTGACAGAAAATAGTGTGCTCTTTCCGAATCCATCACCAAAAGTTGCAAAAATTCAAATTGAATGCGAGTTTCTCGCCGTTAGTTGAAAAAAAAAAAAAAAATATGTAAGCCTACAAATCGTTCGAAAAATCATATCACGAAGGGTTTTGATTTGATTTTCGGAATTTCAAATGAGTTGATTACATTCAATTTTACTTTAAAAATGGTAGAAAGTGATAAGTTTCGGGATCAGGCGACGTTTCCTGCAATGGGCTGCCTTAGCAAAAATTTGGCACTACGACCTTATTTGGTTTAAAATTCATAACTCAGCACTGGATTGAGAAAATTTCAAGTACCATTCGATCAAGAATTAAATTGTCTACAACTTCGGTCTAATAACATTTTTCAACCGGAGCAGTAATTTTCAACCTACAGGCCTGAAAGTTGAGGGTTGTCAATTTTTTTAGCGAAGATGGTGAAAATTGCATATGTTTGACTGGCGATTGCGACTGAATGTATCAACCGATTAGAATGTCTCAAACGGCATTCAACGCGGAATTTAATGCTCTTTGAAAGTGGAAATAGTGGCATTTCATGTAGGATGCGTACTTTTCGAGTTAAGCTTCGGTTTCCTAGAAAAGCGGTGCCGTAATGTAGCGGCCGTAATAAAACGACCGTGAAAAAGTGGCCGTCATAAGGCGGCCTGTGTTGTAAAGTTAAAATATGCTATGGTTTCCTAGAAAAGTGGTGCCGTAATATTGCGGTAAACAGCTTCCCTTTTAAATCAAGCTATAGTTGCCTAGAGAGTGGTAAACATAAAACGGCAACGCTTCGAATGAAACGGACGTTCAACGGTGATAATAATCTCCCTATTTATAATAATGAACATAATATACAGGGTGATTCAGGAGGAGATGCATAAACTGAAGTATGTTGTAGTACTAAGTATTTGCGACCAAAATCACCCTATGAGCATAGGGTCACAAATGCTTTCCTTCTGAGATACACGTACAGTTGTGTTTTTTTAGCGACTGCCTACTTTTTCTCCAAAAACTTGATTTCACGGCCGAACCGAACCGCTGGGCTTGGAAAAAAACTGTTGACGTTTTTGAAAAGAGCACAAAATTTCACTTTAGTTAACAGTGCTCTGCCTCGCTGTAAACGTTCCTCAGTATTTTTAATGATTTTTCAAAAATGACGGAAGTTACTTTTTTGAAATTTCTCCTACAATTCAGCGACTGTTTTCTGCCAAAACAATGCTTCCAATATGGTCCCAATATCAGAAAAACATGCCCGTTTTGTGAGCTCTCCAATGACCTCCTCAAAATTGATGTTGGTCCAATTTTGAGAGAGATATCACACATGAAATCCGAAAAAACAAGGTGTTAACGTGCAATATCAGTATGTTTGTCCCGGTAAAAAAAATTGTCTTTATGTACCTTAAACGTACCATTGTACTTACGAAAGGCAAATATTGCTTGGAATTTAGTCCGAAAATGTCACTTTAACGCAAAAACCGACGAATTCCCCCCCCCCCCAACTCATTATTTTCGGTTCCGAAATAGTTGGTGGGGGGGGGGGCTGGTTTTTAATTTTTTGCGCTAAAGTGATAAATTATCGGATTAAATCCCGAGCAATAATTGCCTTCCGTAAGGCACAATAGTACTTTTGAGGGGACACTTTTTTACTGGGACAAACTTTCTGATTTTGCTATTTACACATTGTTTTTTCGGATTTTATGTGTGATATCTCTCTCAAAATTGGACCAACTTCAAACCAAACGGGCATGTTTTTCTAATATTGGGACCATACTGGAAGCATTGTAAATTTGGCAGAAAACAGTCGCTGAATTTATAGGAGAAATTTCAAAAAAGTAACTTTCGTCATATTCAAAATCATAAAAAATGCTGAGGAACGTTTACAGCGATGCCGAGCACCGTTTTCTGAACTGAAATTTTGTGCTCTTTTCAAAAACGTCAACAGTTTTTTTCTAAGCCCAGCGGTTCGGCCGTGAAATGAAGTTTTTGGAGAAAAAGTAGGCAGTCGCTGAAAAAACACAACTGTACTTGTATCTCTTACACGGTGCCGCTATCTTACGTTTACCGCTCTCTAGGAAACCACTGACTTTGATGTCTACCGCAATATTACGGCCGCTACATTTACGGCACCGCTTTTCTAGGAAACCGAAGCTTTGCACGTGAAAAACTGAAAAAACTGCGAAAATTGAGCGGTTATTAGGCTCTCAAATCTAAAACACAACCTAGAAACCGTCGCAAACTCATAAATTTGTTATTCAGGATTACTAAGAGGGATTTTAAATGATTTCCAGCTCTCGAGCAATTTTTAGGTGCTAGAGCACTAATTTTCCTGGGCTATCAGGACCGTGTCAAATCTTCGAAAATGTCATGACAGATATGTTTACTTGTTGCATCTTACGTGTTGTCATGGAAGCGACGTGTTAAAATGCTCCCCAATTTAATGATTCAAGAGAAGGGGCAATTGAAATACTTCAAAGATGTGCAAAATATTCCTTACTGAGCAACTCTATTGGCTTCAGGATGGGGGTCACAAAAAAGAAATAATTTCTTTATGTGAACTAACCACAACAACGAACAAACCTAAAACTCAAAATTTTATTTTTTAGCCGTTTTGAACACCAGCTTCAGTAGATGTCATGTCATAAATGTCTCCGTGTGTACAGGGCTGAAATGACTACAACAAGGCATAAACGGACTTCGTCCATCCGGCCGTTGATTTTCCGGAGTACTATTCTTTGACGCTAGGTAGCGTACCTAACGCAAGCGTTTACGGTTGGCTGTACGAATTCTTGAAGCGGTAGTCGGCACTTCGGGGTCGGGAGTCTATTTGTGGTTTGTGTACGATAAGGAAGACGCGGCAACGCGGGTTTCAATTTTCACTAAACCAAAGTCCAGATCACACTCTTTGATTAATCTCGCGGCATTTTTTTTTTCGGATTGATTGTATGGGTGGTCAAAGGTGTGCCGTTCCGTCGTGTAAAAATACGTCGGATCAGTCAAAGCTCGACGGCACGGACATTTCATTTCATCGTTTTCCGCGTGATTTCAGAAAGAAAACCTGGTTGTCGTGGATCGCGAAATGTGGAAGAGACAGCACGCAATTCAATCGGAACACTTGGTATATTTGCTCCGATCACTTCACGGAGGATGATTTTGTTAGAAACGTGCAGAGCGAGCTTCTTGGACACACACTGAGAAAACAATTGAAAGCCTCAGGTAGTAGTGGAATTGTTATTCAACTAGCGTAAACAAATTATTTTCATCTTACTTTGTGTCTTAGCCATTCCTTCGAGAGAATTTCCTCTCAGTCAAATAAAACGGAATCCACAAGATTCCTCCGGCGTGGTGACCAGGTTACAAGAAGCAAAGAGAACCAGTAACGATGCTTCGTCTAAAGAAGAGGGGTGAGTAGCCTACGATTTTAACAAGTTACAGCATGATTGAGTTATTATTCAAGTTTGATAGCCATGCTCTAGCGTCTAGTCCATAGTTGGGTTGAAATATTTACTGGGCGTGTGAAAAAATGAACCGCACTACCCGTCCACTGTCCTCTATAATTATTTTATTATTCTTCATGACGTTCACTTTTTCTTTTGAAAAAATAACCACACCATCATTTCCCGTGGTTGCGTTGACTGAAGTAAGTTTTTGGTCAGTTGGGGAATGAATAGGGCGTTTTTAAGTACAAAGTCTTGAGTCTCAATCGTTCCTGTACCATGTGATCGTATGGATTCGTCGTTTTTAGCCGTGCTAATACTTTCTTGATGATCATTTAGAGATTTGAACATCCTTTTGTCGTTGCACATGTGCTGAGTGCATTCTGAGTCAATGACAGACTCGGAATTCTTGGCAGGGTGTGAGATACACCGAGAGACAAAAATGCCCCCCTTTATTTACCCATTTTTTAAATAAAATTTACCCTTTATTTTGTTGTATCTTGTTTCGAAAGAAACAATCACTCTCCTTGTGATTGTTTCGTTTGCTTATTGCGTTAACTTCTGCTACTGATTTGCTACTGAATTCACCCCTGCCAATATTTCTTAATTTTCTGAGCGTAACAATGTTCAATCTAAATATGACATAACGCTTTATCATGATGGGCTTTCATGCCAAGACACTCTGATATTTGGTTGTTAATAATCAAACTGGCCGTGAACGGGCCTTAATGCATTTCCTATGGGCTACCGATAAGAAATGGAAACAATTTCTCTCAGCCAATAGAAAAGAAGACACGATTGACCGCCACTGCCTTTATTGAGTCACTGCATTGATGATGTGCGATACAACTCCGGATATTCCAGTAGGACTAGCGTCCATGGCGAGCGTGATGGGCAGAGAGGGGTCGAACGGAGCAAGTGTGCGGGGGCTAGCGATCTGTTTTTAATTTTTTGAAGGCCTTTTCACACTAGTGGTCCCATGAAAATTTTGAATTCTTTTCTAATAATATGCGTAACGGTGCAGTGGTTGTCGCTACATCTGGGAGCAGTTTTGCGTTGTACATGACTAATCCAAGGAAAGAACGAATGTCATCGTTGGTTCGTGGACGTGGAGCTTTTTGAATGGCGTCGATTTTATCAGAGGTATTTTTCAACCTATCTGGCACGTGATACGATGGCCTAGGTATTGCGTTTCCTGTTCGAAAAAGAAACAGTTTTCTTTGTTGCGGTGTAAAAAGTTCTTCGAGCTTGTCGAGACTCTTTAATAAGCGCTCCTTGCACTGTTGAGTGGTTGAACCTTGAATAATGATATCATCGAAGTATACAGCAAGGCCTTGAATGCCTAGAAATTGTCCATGATTTTTTGAAATTCGTTTGAAGCTGTTTTGGTGCCGATGTTTTCATTTTGTATGTGCCTCGGGTGCGTGGTGATGGCCATGGTTTGGGAGTTGTCTTGTCCATTTTGACGTTTAAATATGCTATGTGGATGTCGAGTTTGAAGAATTAACGACCGCCCTCGAGCTTATGGAATAGGTCTTCAGTGAGCGGAATGGGGTACCTAACGGCTTGAAGAGCAGGGTTGACTGTGTTTTTGTAATCGACGCACAGCCTGACGGATTTGTCTTGTTTCGGCACGAGGATTAGTGGGCTTCCCCAGTCACTGTGATCTGTTGTAAACTGGCTTACAATTAGTGTGGGGAGCAAGCGTAAAGAGCAGGAAATCCCAGGAACGGAGCCGATTTTCTTTTCAAATTGTGGAGCATTTTTGATTCTCAGACAATATTTTTGAGCTGAAAAACTTTGAACTATAGTCTATCAATAGCACTAATAACTAATAACTATTTTAACTACGTATTATACATATATTTATGTACATTAAATCACGAAACCGGAATACTCATTTTTTCGCACAGTCTCCATTTGGGATCTAGTTGGTCCTAACATCTCGCCAGTTTGATCAGATAACTCTTTGAGGATGTATGGGCCAAAACCGGGTCTTAAATGGGGGTTTGGTTGAGTGTATCGTCTTCTTGAGGTTCAATATTTTCTCGGGGCTCCGTAATACCCCCCCCCTCCTCCTCCTCGACAGTCACTTAAAGCATCGGTCACTATGCACGAAAACAGGTTCCCCCGAAGCAAGCCCTAAAGGTTTTTGACAAAATCGAGTAAGCTAAGCGATCCCTAAATCACGCCTTGAACTTGATTTGAAGTGAAAAAATAAGTTTCAAAATACAGAAGGCATTCCTCTTAATTTCCACGACGATATGGGTCTTTGGATAAACGCGAAACTCACAGGTTTAAATGCGAAAAATTAATAATCCCCCCCAGCGAAAAATTAATTAATCAGACCCAGTGGGGTCCGTCCATGCCATGTCTAGGGACATGTCCCATAAAGCAGCTTTTATACCTAAGGTACGCCAATCATGATAGTCTCCTCGTAATGCTGGTCCGACAGCCGCTGCTATAACAGAAACCCCTGACAATTTAGACCAAATGTTATGAGACCTCGCATCATTGAGGATAGTGCCAGACTCGACAGCTGCTGTTATATCCCTGGTAGCTATCTCAAAACTGGCTGTCGGGTCTGGGGACCAACTGCCATCCATAAGGATCTCCTGTCTATCATGGAAATAAGTTTTGAATGACGTTTGAATGTCCACCTTCGGAAATATTCATAAATTCTTTCTGGACCATTAACGTTACGCCTGTCTTCTTCTTGCGGGTCCTGAAGCCTATTCTGATCAGTTCGAGTGGGGCCAGGAATTGTAGTGGAAGGGTCGGTTTGTGGCTCCTCCGGAGTTTCTTCGCCACTTACCTCATCTTCTGATTGATCAGGCCTATCTACCCTTTCTGTTCTCTTTACTCCCTCACCATGGCGTAAATTAAAGAGAATCTGTCTCCCTGTACACCTATTCCCTACCTGTTGCAGTAATTGGAAAGAGGGGTGTGGGGTTTTGTTCATCCTCCTCTGTCTCACGTTCGGGAATCGAATTTTTCTTAAGTTGTCTTCATTTTCTCTATTATCAAAATTCAAAACTCTCATTAGCTGAAAGAATCGTTTTCTACTCATATACGTTAAAAATATTTTAGTTTCAAATAGGTGATGGGTTTTCCAGTCTTAGTTACTTTGTTCTCGCGCATCATCCCCATGTGGAACATTAACCCAAGAAAATTCCTCAGTTTGTCAACTGAGACTCGAGCTAACGCACACCGTGCGTCAAGAGCGTACTGAGCCCATCCACCTTCAACGCAACCCGTGCATCGTGGGCAGTGAACGTGCTAAGCCGTGTCAGATGTACAGGTTAGGATGTGAATATCGGAGGGAAGTAGGCTTGAATTCTTGGAAAAATGCTTCTTTTTTGTGCCCGTGCTTTGAAGGAGACTGGAGCACTCGAAGCTACATAGCGTTTTTCGTCCCGTATCAACTTGGTTTTCAAGTTAGCGAGCGTTTTTTCAGCTGTCAGGAGTCCCATGTGTAACAAGCCTTTTGGGCCATTGAGTATAGGCCGCTGTCACTTTCATTGCAGAGCATCTCGTTGACGATTTACGGCACAGGGGTTCTCCCTCAAGTACGATGTTATTTTATTCTCGAATAGAGTTAGTTCGGCCCTGTTGTATAATTTGATTGTCCGAGGTTCGACTTGAAACGTTAAAACATTTGGTTTCTTTGGTAAAGATACAGAGTTCTGTGGTCCACAGGATTGGATTTGCCTGCATTGCCCCACAAGACTTGGTGGAATGTCTCCGTTGATAATACTTTCTCATAGAGGGAAAATTAGCAGTAGTAAATCAAAACTATGGATATGGCTGAAGCAATTACCAAATTTATTGTAGGGTAAAAGAGTCTCATCTTCACTGGCCCGTCCTGTTACGACGTACATAAGTTATACAATGCTATAACGTGAGTGATGATTAGCAGAGTTAAAAGACCCACAAGCTCATACATTCCTAGGATTCCGCAAGTTACAGAATTCCCTGCGTGGTGTGGCTGTGCTGACAGTCCTATGAATTTTTGGGGGTACATCAGTATATTGCTAGTCACACTGAAGTCGATGCAATCCAGACAGTCGAACATTTCCGTTTCCTTGAAACATTGTAAGTCCTCTGGGTTGTTGACAACAATTTCTTTGCAAACCGACCTGCTGTTTTGGTTGCTTAGCATCAATTCTGTCAAAGCCGTCTTGAAGATTGAAGCCCATCCATCTGGCTTTTCGTCTTGCATGCTGTTTCCTATGAAGTTAAGGATGGGACAAAAGAGTCTCACACTTACAGGCTGGGACTTGTTTGCTTGTGACACCTTTTAGGCCATGTCTATCTGCACTAGGGAAGCCATCCTATTAGCCTGGTTTGAGATAGGGCTCAGTAAAGCTGCTTTCAGTGAGAACTCACTCCCTATAACAGAACTTAGTACATATTGACACACCGTAAGGTAAGATATGTACATAACAGTGACTTGCCAAGGCACATGATGGAATGGGATGCCAGACATCATCGCAGAAAACTGTGTGAAAGGCCAAACACCAGCTGCAAAGCCTTGAATGGTTGTGTACCTCTTGTCCTCATCATGAACTTGGGCATTTCCTGCTTGAACCATGGTCCTGATAGCCAAGCTTGTGTGGGGAAATAATGAGACCAACCGAGACACAATGACCTCTCTTGGAAGTGGGAACCTACCTCTACCTACCGTGTAGACAACTAGACGATCTAGGCGCGTTTTTGTTGTGCTGACCAAGGCATTAGAGGCTTGCTCCTCAAAGAGCTTCTGCTAATTCACACCTCTCTTCGCAAACATCATTAAGGTGAGTTGCAGCATGGTCTGGAAGTCTTCTGACATTGCTGCTGCTTCCTTCTTTGCATTAAGCTCAGCCAGCAATTTTGTAGGGTCAAAGCCTGCGTAAGTAAATGTTTGGCAGAGATCTCCCACTGCCCTCGCATCCTGCAACCAGTTAGCCATTTCTTTGAGCGCTATCTTAAGAAGGGACAAGGAGCCTCGATTTCTTCGTTTTCTCTTTTGTCCCTTTAAATTACCCGTTGGTAACTTCTCGGGGCTATCGTCTGGTGACTCAGAATTCTCTCTCACCTTTCGGAAAGGGGAAGACTGTGTTACTGCTTGATGAGTCCAGTTGTGAATAGGAAAATGCAAAGAACGTCAAGTTAGACTTTGTTTCAAATGTCGAGTTCGTGATGCACAAAGTCTAGCAGCCAGTAAAAGATCCTGGATGGACTAGTTTGTAAAGCTCAGATGCAAGAAGATAGAACGTTTCAAAAGAACCAAGTCTCACTAAGATATGATTTTTAATTTGATATGGTTTTTCTTTTAACGTAACGTCTGCTTGTCTCTGTGTGATTTCACATCACACAGAAAACTAGGATTCGAAATCTAGGATTGCTTTGGCATCCTAATAGAGATATTTTCAGAATTTCTGTACCGGAAATACCGGAATCAACTAATCAACAAAATTATCCAACAAAACGAGACGTACTGTCAACTCTAGCCAAATTATTCGATCCAATCGGGCTCATAGGACCCATCCACTCCTCGAAGTCAGCTTATCCACAGACTATAGCAAGCCGTGCGTTCTCACCACGGATGCGTCCACGGAAGGTCTGGGGGCGGTCCTGTCTTGTAAGATCGAAGGGTTTGAGCACCCGGTGGGTTTCGCCTCCCGCCAGCTAAAGGACCCAGAGACACGGTACATCGCGACTGAATTGGAACTCCTGGCCGTGGTGTGGGCAGTCGAGTACTACCGGAGCCATCTCTACGGCTCCGAGTTCACCATCAGGACAGACCATGCAGCCTTGAAATGGCTCATGAACCATAAAGACAATAACTCCCGATTGATGCGTTGGGCCCTCGAACTGGCACAATACCAATATAAAATCGAGTACATCTCGGGTAAGACAAATGTCGTCGCTGACGCGCTCAGCCGCCGAGCGTACCTCTTGACGGCGACGGCGAAAAGCAATCCTTGATCATGATAAAGTGCGAAAAGCACTTCCTTGATCATGATACAGGCTTAACACTGGACACCAACACCATTATCAATCACCAAGCCCTAGACCCCCAATGCCAACGCCAATGCAATGTTTAATGACAAGACAATATTTACTGGCCGGTTGTGCGTTCGAAGATAATGAACAAATTGGTTCTTTCGTGTGCCCTTTGTAGTGACTATGTGGGCAATTGAAAGGCTTCTCGCCGGTGCGCGTTCGAAGATGATTATCAAGGTTAGCCTTTTGGACGGCATTGTAGTCACAGTGTGGGCAATTGAAGGGCTTCTCAAGATCTCACCGGTCTGTGTTCGAAGATGACTGTGAAGGTGGAGTTTTTTTTGGGTGCACTTGTACAGTGTACACACAGTGTGGGCAATTGAAGGGCTTCTCTCCGTAGGTCAAGCAGGTCTCAGGAGTCGCGGGAATGATGGATTATCTTCCGATAGAAAATTATTTTAAACTGAGTTTGAAGTGTAACGGGAATAATCATTTAAAAAAATTATATTGACGTTGTTTCAAAAAGTGAGTAAAACATGCCTGGTTGGCCACATCAGCCTCAGTAAAGCTTTTGAAAACGGTGGGAATCATTTGAATTGACGGAAAAACACTCCAATCTTTTTCCGGTTGCCGGCAATTTGTGATAGCTTTCCTGGTAACTGCCTTCTTTAAATGGTCAGGATATACAGAGACCGTTGTTTCTCGACCAGTTACTACCTCGTGGCAGGAACTGCCTCCACATCGTTCGTATTTGTGGATGACAATCCATTCGTTGGACATTTTGAAAAATCAAACATTTGGCGTCTTCAACGAATGGCAACAGGAAATCATTAAAACTGTTGCTTCTTAAGCCCATGTAAATTCCAATAACAAAAAATATCTTTATTTCCTTGAATAGACTTTTTATTATGCCCAGAATCGGGTACAGGTACTTTTGCTCAAAGGCAGTCCATCTATATTGATTGCTACGGTGACGTGATCGCAAGTTGCCACATTCAGGATTTTTAACTGCTCAACTATGTCTGATTCTATCCCAATATTACAATAATGACCAGGATCAATACCCGATACAGTAGTACTACATTGAGTTTTTTTTAAAAACGTCCTCAGGGTCCTTGGGATGCTGTTGGAAAACAGTGGAGTTACAGATTTTAAAGTGTCCAATAATTCCTTTAAAGCAATGAGTGACTCTCAAACTGGGTTGTCATTAATTTGATCGGATTGATGGCTGTGTGGAATAATGTGGCCACAAAGTGAGTCGCCGGGACGCACGTCGTATCTATAATCCGATCAATTCCGTTATTAATAATTTGAAAAGTACACACGTATCACTTTATAGGAAACACTGTCTTACTTTTGCAAGATGACAAATGCTGTTGCAGCGTAGCCACTCTCACTGGCTACGCTGATCGATGCCAATCTTGTCGAGACGTCCGGCCCGGAAATTCCCTCAATGTAATTTTTCAGGGCGTCCTTTTGAGCACTTGTAAATCTTCTTTTGAAACCACACAGTTTTAAAATTCGGTTAACGTCCGTTTCGTCGAGAAGAGATGCAACTCCGATGAGTTTTAGTGCAATAAGTACCCAAAAATGCTTTTCGAAATACTCTCCTGAAAAGTAGTTCGTCATCTAAAAAAAGACAAAGCAAAAAAAAAAAAACTGTAATTGCACCATTCCTGACGTTGCTTGTATGTTTTAAAGAAATCAAATCGTCCTGTAAATAAATTTAAACACAGCTTACCGCTCAAAAAGCTTGACAAAAAGGAACAAAAAAAAAAAAAAAATACAATTTCTTTCTAACTCTTTATCCTTCGGAGCGTCTAACGGGAATCATTGAGCGAACAGTGTCTTTTGTTGTTCACATGCACTGATGTAGTGAAATTATGTACTCACCTGGACACCAATGAAATTGACTGCTTTGTCCAAAGTTATATAGACCTGCCTTTCTATTTGATTTGCTGCCACTCCTTCGAAACCTCATCTTGAACTGCGTCTTTTGTCATAGTCATCTTCTTTTTCTGTGCCCCCTAAATATCAACCCCCCCCCCCACCGCTACTTCACAGCTTTGTTGTTCGCGGATACTTGAATTTTCCAGCGTGTGTGTTTTGACCCCCTCTTAGCTCCCGATGATCTAGCTTTAGACGAGTAGAACATGACGTCTTCTTGTTCCGAAGTTCTTCCTTTTTCCCGCGATTGTCTGATTTCTTCCTGGAGTAATTGAGTAGTGGTGCGTAGTAGGAGTATTAATGGAGCGAGAGATGAACAAACCCTTTTTACGGGGAGCAGATTGTAGCTTGGAGGAAGTGCTGCAACCCGTTAACGTTGTTCAGGAACGCATTGGAGCATTGCAGGTTTTTGATGGTAGTGCAGGACGAGGCTCCTTTGAAGGTAATGAGGGTTGGGTCTCATTTTTCCTCCCCATAGAGGGAGCTCCCTCCTTCGTGTTTATCAGGGAACCGTTGAACGTTGTTTACAATACGTTTCAACGTGCAATACGCCCCCTTGGGGTGGGTCTTCGTGTTCAAATTTATTACGCAATTTCTCTGATGTGGGATTCCAGTTTGGTCTGCAAACTACCATATGATTTTAGGTAGGATAGGAGGGGAGCAGGTATGGAGAAAGGACCGAGGTCAGCGATCTCCAGGAGCATCTGCTCTGTGGTGTTGAGGTTTTCACCGTTGGACTTTCCCAAATCGAGAGCGCGAATCCAAAATAACGCCATTGAATAGTAGTCTAACACCTCTGGGGTGATAGAACGAACGACGGTTGGCTCCTCTCCCATATATTGCATAGGACACTTGTTGAAAACCTTAATATCCAGTTGTACTTTTGGACCAGGCTACTCTCTTCAACGTGAAGAGAGTAATGCTACTCTCTTCAACGTGAAGAGAGTAGCCTTCTCTAGGGTAAGGTAGTTTCCATCAGGTTTTCATTCCTGACACGAAGGAAGGACTGGTGAAACAAGCTTAATTTAGGTCAGTTTTGCATCTAACCAAGTCATGGGGCAGGGAGACTTGATTTATTCCATTCATTTGCAGGTCACCCAGCTCTCCAACTCTAGGTTTCCCCCAGTTCTATGCATGAGGGCAGTGCCAGGCAACTTTCATAGAGGCTACAACAGTACCTTGGAGTGGACTGACTGCTCTAAGAGAAGTAATACAATTGGAGCACCTTTCCATTATAAACTTGTCAATCCTGGGGCCTATTTCATATATGTATATGTATAATTAATAGTAGGCAACACATTACTGCCACTGTATTGTTTTCGCTATGATCTAAAATTATTGAAGCAGAATACATGGAGGGAGCATACAGGGAGGGTACAGGTACAGGCGTCACGACGCGTCATTCAAAACAGGCCGCCGCGAAAAAGGAGGCGCTTCCACCTTTTGCCGCAGGCTCGAAAAAGGGCGAAAGGTGGGGGTGGGCGATTTATGGGAAGGGAGGATGGGACAGACTCCAGGTGGGAGGGCGTGAGGGCGGGTTCGCTCTGTGATCGTTTCACGGTCACACGTGTATTTATGTCTTAATTGACCGGGAAACCCAACCGGGAAAGAACAGAAAAAAGACCTTAACTTGAGGGAACTTTATTCTCGTACTTTAACCCTTTATAGGTCAGGTCGAATCTTCAAGTAGCGCTCTGAGTGCACGGTGGTCACCAGTGTTCCAGACCTTGATGCACGAAATTTTTTAACCGTTCTTTCAAGAATTTCTTGCTTTTCTTCCATAAATTCCAGCTTCTAGAGTACTAATTGGTAGTTTAAATGATATTTATCATGGGGGGTGGGGGGTACGCATAAAATGAAAACAACGAGTGGTCACTCCACGTGACCACCGAGCGTTTAGAACCAGTGCGATCAAAGTCTGTTTCCTAGACGTTATAGGACGGTGGTCACTCCAGTTAACCACCTTCAGCGAGAAATCTGGGAATGACCCTGTAATCGTTTTGCACGAAAATTATTGCTTTTTATTTACTTATAATTCAAGTAAATTCAAAAATACTGCAATGAAATATAACAAATTATTAACAAAAACGGAAAGCGCGAAAAAGGAACCCTGTTTTCCGTACAATAAAAAGAACAGAGAAATGAAAAAAAAAACTATCGGATAAAAGACTAGACAAAAAACTAGAGTACCTACTTAAACCGGGGCGTAACAAGATTAAAAAAAAAAAACAAACAAAAACTAGGGTACATATTATGCATTATAATCGAAAACAATAAAGAAAATAGTAACAGAAAAAAATACAAAATACCACAAAAACACAGCCCTAACAATTATTTTTTCATTTTTAAATGGTACTGCTCGAAGCATTTGAATTTGCAAAGTGCGACGTCGCATAATTTGCACTTAAGTGTGCTCCTGACGGGGTTTTTTTTTGTGCTACAATTTGCACACCGACGTGCTGACGATTTTACAGGCAAATGACCTGTAGGCTGTTCCACGATCCGCATTTCTGGTTGATTCCTACGTATTCTTTTCGCTACATAGGAGCTGTGAGCACTCGCTTTCATGGCTTCAAAAGGAGCCAGTAACTCGTTGGCCAGTTGGCTTCGGAATTGGAGATGGCTCAAAGGTTTTTTATTCAAAATCTTCATTGTCAACTGGTATAAAATATAAGAATTCACAATTGAAGCATCAATGAAATAATAAAAAGCCTTGAGCCACCACCGCCTGGACTTCCACATGATGGAGTAGTAGGCCATGTATTGGTCGAACATGTCCACACCTCCCATGTGCTCATTGTACGTCCTGGCCGTTTTAGGGCAAACCACTTCGACTTTCTTCCCAGTTTTGTCCCTTCGCGTTGTAATGGCGGTCTCCGTAGGGCTTTCGAGGGAGCTGACAACGCATACGGCCTTACTTCCCCGATCTTTCCACTTTACTAGACCGAAATCATCGGTCCAAGCGCTGTCAAACTCACCGAATTTTAAAAGTTTGTCCGGCCTTATCAAAGAGGACGGAAAAAATTTCCTGGTTTGAAGGATAGTGGCGCAAGCGAATATGCCTCTTTGTAAAAGCATCTTTACTAGGGCGTATGAGGAGAAAAACCGGTCAAAAAATAAACACACCCCCATGGATTCCAACCCTTTTGACAATGCCAGAACAAAGAGCCAGTCTCATTGGTCTTCCCGCTGTAAAATAGGAAATCAACCAAAAATCCGGTCGTGGAACAGCATAGAGCGAATACTTTAAAGCCTCGCTTGATAGGCTTCATTGGCATGTACTGTTTCAATGAATGCCTACCTTTAAACGGGATCATGCTCTCATCTATCGAGCAAAATTTACCAGGTATAATGCCCCCTCTAAAAACAGAGATGAAGTGGGTCAGCATCGGTCTTATTTTGAAGAGACGATCGAAATTGGGACCACCTTTAGTAGGCATTTTTAAATTGTCATTAAGATGAAGAGCTCTTAATATCCGTAAGAATCTCTTCATTGACATTATCTGGCAAATTCTCTCGTTCCGGAAGTTAGGGTTCGTGGACCAGTAAAGACGCATTGATGGTACGAGGGTCATCCAGAAAGTAAGTTTACAACATTTTTAAAATATCGAAAAAAAATTGTATTTCAATGAAAGTTACAGGATACTCCACAAATATACTAAACTATTTTTCGACGTAGTCGCCGTTGAGTTCGAGACACTTCTGTAGCCTGGGCACCAATTTCTTTATGCCAGTGTCATAGACCTCTGCCGCCACCTCTTTTAACCACTTCTGAACAGCTTCCTGGGCCTCTTGATCGTCAGCAAATCGTTTTCCACCCAAAAACTCCTTCAGTTTAGTGAAAAGATGGAAATCAGATGGTGCTAAGTCGGGTGAATAGGGGGGGTGGCTGATGATGTCCCATCCAAACGAAGTCAGAAGCTCTTGGGTGACTCGCGCAGTGTGGGGCCTGGCATTGTCGTGGAGGAGGCAAACCCCCTTGGTTAGCATACCCCTTCTACGGTTTTGAATCGCTCTTTTGAGTTTTTTAAGGGTGTTGCAGTATGCTTCGGCATTAATAGTCGTCCCTTTCTGCATAAATTCGACCAATAGGACACCCTTCCGATCCCAAAACACAGATGCCATGACTTTACCGGCTGAAGGTGTTGTTTTGAACTTCTTGGCGGCTGGGGAGGCTGAATGACGCCACTGAAGGGATTGTCTTTTGGATTCTGGGGTGTAGTGACACACCCAGGGGGCTTATTCTCTAACTCCGAAGCAATAGCTTTTTCGAAGTCATATGTTTATTTCATTGATTTTCTTCAAACAAATGAATGAAATAAACACATGGCTGGCGAAAAAAATATTGCTTGTTGTTAGAGAATAGGCCCCCAGGTCTCATCCCCCGTCACAATTGAATCCAGAAATGCTTCTCCTTCCTCAGCGAAACGATCCAAAAATTCGCGCGCGGAGGTGACGCGCTTTTGCCGGTGTTCCTCTGTGAGCATTCTGGGCACCCATCTCGCACACAACTTTTTGTAACCGAGTCTTTCCGATACAATATCACCCAGGAGACTTCGAGAAATGCCAGGAAATTTTTGCATAAGGTCATCAAGCTTCACACGACGGTCCAGTCGCACTTCTTGCTCGACTTTTTGAAGAAGTTCGTCAGAAATCACTGATGGTCTCCCACTCCTCACCTCATCATGGGTATCAGTACAGCCTTCTCTAAACTGCCTAACCCACTTCGAGACTGCTTGTCGACTCATCGTATCACTACCATACACTTCCACGATCTTGCGATGGATATTCGCGGCGGTATTTTTCTGTAAAGTCAAAAAACGGATGACAGCTCGGATCTCGCACGGATGAGAGGTGGCGGGAACTTGCGTCGACCTCTCCATTTGAAAAATTCACTCTGACTGAACGAAACGGTCGACAAACACGCGGGACAAAGCAAACTGACCGTTACATCCCCACCTTCAAGCCAGGCGCGCAAACTTTGAAAAAAAAAAAAAATCCCCCTCGCCACAGGAGCCCTTGTAAACTTACTTTCTGGATGACCCTCGTAGTTTGTTAAACCCCATAATGATCAAAATGGCTATAAAGGCATGCACCTCTTCAGCCGTTAAGTTGATGCCAAATCCCTTCTGCGCCGCGTATAGTTCCGACTGTTCAATAAAATTAAATTAACGAATGTCGAAGTGAAAAAAGTAAAAAATATTTCTTTGAAGTAGCTTACATTGACGGGAACTTTGGGCAGGGATTTCGCATCAACTTTGAACGATTTTTTTCTTTTACGATTAATGCGTGGTCCACCGCTGGACCTCCACATTGGCGCCTCAGCTGCAAAGTCGTCTTCAGTTTCATTTTCGGGATCTTGGGGGACATCTGGATCAGGCTCTCCATCATCAGCTTCAGGTAACAACATGTCTCGAGCTATTGGAGCATCATGAATTTCATCTGGTGGGGGGCCTGCATTAGTTGTGGATGATGACGACGAAGCTCTTAGTTGAAGTTCCCGGCATTCAGTCCACAAACTAGCGTCTTCGGCGTCGCTCTTCCCTCCATCCTCGGAATCGAGACCATCAAATTCATCGTCCATATCGTCCGAGGCACCGAATTTCCTTAACAGGTCTTCGTACGACATTCCCTCGATCTCAGAAAGAGAGAGAGTCACCGTTGTCTTTTTCGTCGCTAAGGAGACAAATTCGTTTGACAAATTCGTCAATCGATTCGCCTGGTCGTTGTCGTTTCGTCAAAAAACGATGACGTTCCACCGTGATATTTTTCTTTTGGTTCAAGTGAGCGTCAAAAAGCGCACTGTGTCAGCATCAGTGTTGAAAGAATTGAAGACGATGTGGGCTTGTGGACCAATGAATGATAACAGGAGTGCCACCTTCCTTTTGTTCCTCGGGCGTCACATGAATGGGACAACAAGATTTCACGATACTAATCCCTTCCCCCGCCGACTCTATTCACGCCGTCATACTCAACACATAGGAATATTATGTTCTTCGGTGACCGTCTTTGCCGTCTATCAGCAATGGCGGCTCATCAGGGGATTTTATTACCCAGGGTGCCATTCAAAAAACACTATGGGGTGTTTATGGGGTGTGGCCCATGTACGAAGCCCTATGCATAGACAGTGATGGCTTTTAAATAGACACCCATGACGACACTTCAACATGTTGGAGCGGGGGATTAATTGTTTTGATCGGACTGGATACGATAGTTTTATAGTGGGGAAAACAACTACAACAGAATCCAAGAAAACAAAAAAGGTGATCACCGCATTAACAGCTAATACTAAAAAAATACCGACTTTTCACTTTGAACCCCCAACATTTTCCTCTATAGAATGCCCGCTGAACTTCGCGAGTTATATCCTGTTCTAATTACGCCTTGGATGTAACTATTCCAGGATGGTTAGAGTGAATTATATCTAAAACTTGACTTCTCAAACTAGACGGGATTATTACTTTGTGCCAATACATTAAGTATCCTTTAACATGCATGTTAACGCATGTTTAACGGCAGATAATAACGAAGTTTAAAAAATGGTTTTAATGTGTCATGGCGGTTTAGTCTTCGCAGCGAGTAACACGCAGAGTTGTTCACTTGTGATTTCTTCCTCGTAGAACTCGCCTTTCTGAAAAATAAACCTCCCCTCGTAACGACTCATGGGTGACTGGTTTGTAGCTCAAGTTTCTAAAAAATTTCCTGCATTCTGTCACTCCATGTGTAGACGGCCCAAACTCTGTAAACCTTGATATCCGCATGTTTTATCAATTTTGAATACTTATCGAAAATGATTCATTTCTTTCATGGCTTAGAAATTAATGAGTCCCCCGCGTTTCTTGGCTTGTAAAAACAAATTTTACTGAAAACGTTTTTGAAGAACGTACAACAGAACTAAGAATTGTAGCTCTTGAGCCCTCCCCCCCCCCCTAATAAATCCCCAGTGAAGAAGAAAACGAATGAGTTTGAAACAAGGTGACGTCTCGTGAAAGCCTCTATTGGAAATACAACTGATTGTTTTACTGCTGTTCGTTTATCCAGCGTGTTTTACTTTTAACTATCATCCTGTTCAAGAAAGCCTATTTCAATCAGCTTCGCAAGTCTCGTTGGTACACTTTATTTATTTAAAAATTAAGTAAATCGTGGTTTCGCTTTACTATCATTCAACGTTGTCGTTACTGTTCCCTTCGAAAAAGTCACCCACCGCCTTAATTGTTCATTTTCAAGCCTAGAAATCCTACCAGTCGAGGAAACTGAGTTTGCAAACCAAAACTCAGTTTTTTCTGACGGCCAACGGTTTAAAAGGCGGTAGAGGACTTTTCTCGGCGTCATCTTTTCCACTGCCCGCAGTGTCTCTTGGTAGGCAGCTATACCCTGTTCAACTTAAGAAAAATACACGTTTTTTTTTAAATTGAGCTTGTTTTTCAATTTTTTTGTTGGATGGCTCAAGAGCAACTTTACTATTGGGAACATCAAACTGTGAGGAAGAGGGAGCAGCCATTGCTAGAGCCAAAGATGATTTTGCGTATTTATGGATCCCTTTTATAACGTCTAGGTCATCTGTTTTATTAAGCAATGCTGAGACTTGGGAGTAAATATCATTAATTTCTTTGACTAAATTGGCTTTTACAATTGAGGGAGTATCTTTTACCAGCTCAGGCTGCTCCCCTTGCTCTTGGCTATCAATTGAATTTAAACAATAGTCAAACTCAATGTTTTTTAATTCTAGCTTCGAAACTAAGTAATGCACATGTTTGCATATGATGCAGCTTAGGTATTTGTCGGGACAAGAGCAAATAAAGAAATGAGCGCATACTTTACAATCAAGACAAACTACCTGACAGCAGTTTTTATCCAAGACCCTTTTTACTACGTAAGGCCCAATTTCAAGTGTTTTCACCAATTAGTTTCACTTCCTCTTTTAATTTTTCACCGGAATAGTGACGCTGTTTAAATATTTTATTATATTTATGGTGTTTCCCCTTAACAATTTTTTTCAATCTTTCGTTTTCTTTGTCTTTGATTAACAAAAATAAATAATTTAGACTTTTGTCTAGCCTCTTTACTTTTAATCCCATTAAGTACTCATATTTGATAGTCCTGTGCAATCTTTCTAAATGCATATTTGTGTTTGCGTCGCAATCCGGCCGAAAACAATGAGCCCAAAGTTTAACTTTAGGGACATAACCATTTTTAAAATATTGGCCAAACACTTCCGTGTCTTTATCTCCCGCTAATTGTACAACCAATTCTTCAAGTTGTTCCTTGAAACTGTCAATGTCGGTACAAGTTTGAATTGATTTTAGAGCAGCACTTACAGATTTTCTTTTCTCAAAAACATTAATTTTGCTTAAATTAGTGACCCACGCTCTGTTCACATGCCAACTACAATAAATTCTATTTTCAGGTGGGCCCATAACTGAAACCCATCCATTATAATAAACATCTGCCATATCCGACATGAAATATTTAGGACAAATAGTGGTTACCAATCTAGTTTTCAACATTTGAAAAAAAAATTCATAAATAAAAGTATCCTTCCTATTTGAAAACATAAATGCAACAGGGAAACCCTCATTGTACTCATCTAAAACTAGAATCGTAGTGAGTTCAAACTCATAAGCATTTAAGCCGTGAGTTCCATCAATGCATAAAATTTTGCTCCCCAATTGATTAAATACGTCTTTTTGAGTAGGCGACATAATTATTAAGCAAAAATCATTACTTTGCATTCCATGCGAAGCTACCCCGTAACTCTTATAAAATATAATAGGGTTCTCTTCACCTAAATTCTCCATCTCGTTCACCATCATCGTAACACTCGTAGAATCGTCCACGTGTCTCTGTCCATCTCTAAGGTCAATGGAGAACGCTGTTCGGACGTTACTGATGTCCTTCCGCGTTATAATGTCCAGTGGTTTCACGTCCGAATTGTTTGAGTTTCCTCGTACCGAGGTAAATATTTCCCGCGCTGGAATCCCCAAGGACAGCTTTCCAGCTATGGATAGACGGTCTTTTTGTGAGAGCCTCAAGTGTTTAACCTGCAATAAAATCAAAGTGAACATTACATTTCATAAAATTTGGACAAATCAAAAACAAGTACCTCGTTCAAATGTCCGTAATGGGTTTTGTAAAACTTTCCCGAAACTCTTCCGTCTTCCTGTACCTCGGCAATAATGTGGCTCGTGCAAGACGAACCAATTTTGCTGGTACCTTGAATTTTTGGTAATCGAATGCCTCCTTTAGATCTATTCCGTTTGTGTCCAGAACGAAAACACACAAACGTCATAGTCTCCGTTTTGTTTTTCGTCTTTCTATTTCCATGGAGTCTGTACTGCACATTTTCTTTTTCCTCGAAATCCTTCCTCCATTCATCAAAATCTAAAGTAAAGTTCAAATGTACAGGGTGGTTCACGGGAACGTCCCCAAAAGTAGGGGGCTGTTTCTCCGAATAAGGAGGGAGTAGGGAGATGGGGAATGGCTCGTTGGAACCGTTAGGTGATGCAGTTTAGTTGCCACCATGGAACGATGGGGTGTGGAGCATCGTGTGTTGTACGATTTGGTGTTGCTGATGAGTGATGAGGCGCACTTTCACCTCAACGGCTTTGTTAACAGGCAAAATTGCCGGTATTATTCAGATCACAATCCTCAGACCAAATCGTACAACACACGATGCTCCACACCCCATCGTTCCATGGTGGCAACTAAACTGCATCACCTAACGGTTCCAACGAGCCATTCCCCATCTCCCTACTCCCTCCTTATTCGGAGAAACAGCCCCCTACTTTTGGGGACGTTCCCGTGAACCACCCTGTATTGTACCTACATTGAAGGTTTTCATTAACTCATAAGGCCCTTCTTATCCTACGTTGTGCTACTAATTAATTTGATCATACACTTCCATAGCTGAATCTTAAGCCACGTCCACACTTGCAACAAACTGCCGCTCCGCTCCTCCGAATCGAACAAATGTTGTGTTAAAAATGACACAACATTTGTTCGGTTCGGAGGATCGGAGCGGCAGTTTGTTACAAGTGTGGACGCGGCTTTAGGCTGAATATAGGGGCCTATTCTCCAACTCTGAAGCAATACGTTTTTCGCAGTCATGTGTTTATTTAATTAATTTTCTTTTATAACAAAAGAATGACATAGAAACATAGCTACCGAAAAAAATATGGCTTGCTGTTAGGGAGTATATCCCCAGTCGTGGAAACAAGTTGGTTTCCAGCTATGGAAACATACGTGAACAAATCAATTATAATTCGACCAATTTCTTAAGCCCCTTTTACACGAGTAAGTTTTTTGATTAAAAAAATGTTCAAACTGTTCGTAAAGTCAAAGTCACATGGAGGTAACAACTGTAAAAATTTCATTTTAAACATACTTTTGATCAGAAAACTTGCTCGTGTAAAAGGGGCCTAATGAAACTTTTAAACAAAATATCCAGATGTACGTTAACCATATGATACGTAAAACAAATTGGTTTTATTGATTTTTGTTCCATTAGAATATGGTTCAACAGTAATAGCAAAACGTACGGATAGCGGGCGGACGGGCCTTAATACGATAACTCACCGTTCCTAGTTTCAAACGTGAATTGAGTACAATCAATCGGTAATTCGTGAACTTTGGTCAAGTGCTCAATTAGTTCCACCCTGTAATGGAATGTTTTCCCGCACTCATCTTCCAAGCACTTATTCCATCTGAAAGTAATGCAGGAATTTTTGGTCACCAAACAACCTAACAGCTAATAATAAGAATATCAAGTACGAACCTTCTCTGTGAGCCAGTAGGTGTAGCGTCTTCGTGCCCGCTGAGATGACTTAGGCGTATGTGTCGATTCAGATTTCCTTTTCTGCTGAACTTTTGACCGCAATAGGAGCAGCAAAAACCACTCGGAGAATCTCCCATGCTAAGAGCCACAACGAAACCAAGCACAAAACCAAGTAGCACAAGCGTTCTTGCCCGGAAACTACGAACTTGACGGTGTTGAACCAGAAATTGTTCAGAAAACAATTTCCAAAAGGAAACCAGGAACGTTCTGAAAAGAACGATTTAAAAGGAAATAGCCGAAATGAGGTGAGAAAGAAGGGCGTTCTGAAAAGAACGATTGAAATAAAAAGTATCAGAAAGGAAATAGGAACGGTAATTATAAAGAAAAACACGGAACACGGAAACAACACCTTCAAGCACAAAACAAGCAATGGACGAGAAGAGCGAGAGATGAAATTCTAGGGGAGGTATTTTGTCGGTTACCGGAGAAGGTTATGGCAGTGAGAAGTTGGGATTTAGTCGGTACTGTAAATAGGGCGTCCTTCTCCTCTGTACAGCTTCATAGACTTCAAGTAGTTACGCCGCCATAAAATGAGGTCATTTCTCTCCGTCAAAACGCTGCTGCGTTTCCTTCCAACGAAAACGAAACCCAGATCCTTCAATAGCTTCCAAAATGTCGTTCTCTTGAAAGTTGGCAGGTCGTTGTCGTTATTCACCTCGTTCAAAATTTTGTTGAGAGTGGGCAGTTCCTTATTCAAATAAAATTGATGAACTTTTCTCCGGATTGCACTCCGATCAAAGTCATCAGTGCTCTCGCTGATCGAACTGTGTTTTCTTTTCTTATTGGGTGACAAAATCTTACCCGTTGTTTCGTATTCAATCAGGGTTTTTTGGACGCTCGAAGTCCCCAGGCCTGTGCTCTTGGAGAGCGAGGCAATGGCTTCCCTCAGTGAAATCGCAGGAAGCTTTTGAAATAGGACGTAATTATAAGAAAAACACGGAACACGGGAAACAACACCTTCAAGCACAAAACAAGCAATGGACGAGAAGAGCGAGAGATGAAAGAAGGTTATGGCAGTGAGAAGTTGGGATTTAGTCGGTACTGTAAATAGGGCGTCCTTCTCCTCTGTACAGCTTCATAGACTTCAAGTAGTTACGCCGCCATAAAATGAGGTCATTTCTCTCCGTCAAAACGCTGCTGCGTTTCCTTCCAACGAAAACGAAACCCAGATCCTTCAATAGCTTCCAAAATGTCGTTCTCTTGAAAGTTGGCAGGTCGTTGTCGTTATTCACCTCGTTCAAAATTTTGTTGAGAGTGGGCAGTTCCTTATTCAAATAAAATTGATGAACTTTTCTCCGGATTGCACTCCGATCAAAGTCATCAGTGCTCTCGCTGATCGAACTGTGTTTTCTTTTCTTATTGGGTGACAAAATCTTACCCGTTGTTTCGTATTCAATCAGGGTTTTTTGGACGCTCGAAGTCCCCAGGCCTGTGCTCTTGGAGAGCGAGGCAATGGCTTCCCTCAGTGAAATCGCAGGAAGCTTTTTCTTGAGGTCTTTGTAGAGATTCACAATAACCATACGTGCCGTTTGTGAATTATCTGTAACAGGATGAGAAGAAAAGAATATCACCATGCTCTCTGAACACTCCTCAAAAATCAGGTAAATGTGTTAGGTCTTACCTGGCCTTTACTGTTCTTCTTGATTGGCGACATACATTCGTCGTCCGAGTCACCCATTGTGCGATCGTTGTAGTACGTTCGTATGTTGGAGTACGTTCGATGGAAAACGTGAAAATCCCAAGTAAATAAGGGTGCCGAAATGGGAATATTATGAAAGAGAGGAGGCGTTCTTAAAAGAACGTTTGAGATGAAGCACAGGAAGACACCAGGAGCTGAAAGATCGGGGGAGCGTTCTGAAAAGAACGATTTAAATCAATAGGACGACACAGGAACAGAGCAACAAAAAAAAAGGAATACAAAACTCGGAAAACAACCAGAACGCACAAAGCTACTAAGAGCACAGACGAAGGAAGGTTTCTCAAAGAGGAGCTGAATTTGTTCGCCTCAAACTCCCGTTTGGTCAACGGTGCGTTACTGTAGGCGAATGGGGAAAATAGGTGGAGCCCTGCGCGAAACTGAACGAATTTTGACCAACTGCCGTATTGTTCTTAAGTTGAACAGGGTGTAGGTATCTAACGAAAAATTTGATACCAAAACCTATTTTTCGCCAAATTGTCACTTACGAGGTATCACGCCTTAGCCGACGATATACAACCTTTCAAACTTCTTCCGTATACGTTTTAAGGTCCCTAGATACCTAGATATTTTTCCTCAAAAAATTTTCAAAAAAAATCGTTCCGAGTCGTGTCCTTTTTATAGTTCTGGGGCTGAAGTACGTAGGGGTGTTATATGGAATAACACGGCGTTATCCTATCACGATTAAAATGGTTGTCACGTGGATACCACCCGTGTTATTTCATTTAACACCCCTTCGCACTTCAGCCCCTGGAGGTTTGCAATCTTCAACTCGACAGAATTCATTATTGATAAGCATGGTATACCAAATGTGAGCATCAAATTTGCCGGCTGGGCGACTGTTCCGAATCTTCCGATCGTGCGACAGATCGTGTACGGCAGTTCTTCGATGACGAAGAGGACAATTATTTCCAATACTTTCAGGGGCGGCATCTGATCCGGCTCTACAACGCCATTAGGGGGCCTATAGTGTGTTTGTCTCTCAAATACAACCGAATAATAAGAAATGCACTTCAACGACCATAATTGTCTGTACTTTTCAAATCTTATTGAGCCCAACTGTTTTATCTTCCCAATAATATCGCTTATTGTGACCGCATAGTGACACTGGTGTTTCACTTTGCGTATCCGCAGTAAGGCCCTCTATACAGGCGGGTTGTCTTGTTCTCGTTCGAGCTCGAAGCGATCCATTATGGAACACTTTGTGCGTGTCAATCAACAAAAAACCCTTCGAGATCGCATCGCGTCGAAAACAAAACGACCAGTGTGCGGAGGACCTCAAAACTTTACCCCGTCACCCATGACGAGAGAATTTTCAAGTTGTAAAAAAGGATTTTTAAATTCTTCCTGTAAGGAGAGGAGAGTTAAGCCCCCAGGTACATGGGGTGTATCTCTACGATTCTTTCTTTGGGCCATAGATGCACCGTTGCGTGTTCACACAACCACGCAACCACGTTGTGTGCGTGGACACACAATCAAGTTTTCATCGAATTTTCTTTTTGTCATTGGGCGATTGTTGAAGTAATTCGTGGAGGGACTAATAAGTATTTTCTTTAGTTTTTCTGAAGAAAACTCAACTATCACAGCAAAATGCAAACTTTAACTATTGAGGATTGAGGGTAATGAACTTGACTCCAGCTGTTAAGTAACAACTGCGTTTTCTCGGAAGCCCCTTCACCCTCGGTATTCTCCTTTTTCCAAGAAAACGTGCAAACAAAAATGGCCGCTTCCTATCCGCTCCAGCCTTAAGCCCCTCCAGGTCTAAAAGTTCCTAAGAAGTAGACGGTCATTTGGTTTTGGTTCTCAGTTCAGTTGTGCCCGTGGAGTGGGAGTTGAGAAGTGAAGAGTTGACGCTAGCGTGTGATGAAAAACGGTTTAAATTAACTAATTTTGATGGCCCACTGTAAAGATGTACGGATTTCCCCTCGTACTATCGCGATAATTTTATTTTTCGTGTGTACATCCAGTATATTTCCATACGCAGTAGGACTTGAGGTAAGCCATGGAATGATTCTGTAACTTTAAGCTTCGGATTTTTAATTCGGAGGTCAGTAAAGCTTTAGTAGAACTTCAACTGATCCAAAATAAAATCCACAGGAATTTTGTGCTATTTTTTAGCCTTTTTGAGTCATCCTAAGTCTTTTGAGCCCAACTAGAAACGGCCCAATGTGATGTGAGGTTAGCAAAAAAACGCTCAAAAATAGCACTAAATTTCTGTGGATTTGTTTTTTCGGTCGATCAAAAATTTTTGGATCGGTTAAAATTCTACTAGGGAGTCAATTTGTGGTTGCCCGGCTTGTAATAATAATATTTAATTATAACAATAGTAATAATGGAGTTACACCTTTGATACATTCTTGTATATTCGGCTTCGTCAAGGAAGGTAGCATTGCTTTTGGCAACGGGGGAAATTTAGGCGAGTGCCTTGAACATATTTTGTGCCAAATTCTGTTTAAAAAAAATGGTCTGCATAAATTTTTCAACTTTTCGTTGAAAGTTGAACCGTTCAACTTTTTATGAAATTCTTCATAGCGAGCACTTGTATTTTTGTGAAACGCCTCCGAAAACCCGACAATTTAATTATCATTCGACACTTTTTCAGTGTCACGCAAGTACCGATTATGATTTCGCTAAGCCTAATCAACTTCATTTTGGCGAGGAGCCAAGGGTTTTTCTTGAACCAATTGACGGAAAAGTAGTCAGTCATCTTAAAATGTACCAAATTGAATCAATTAATAATAATGACTGTTTAGAGGGGGGCGGGGTGAAATTAAATTTAAGTGATGGCGGCGCAAACTCCTCACGGGGTGAGCGTCAAAGCACTTGAAACAGAGGCCCAAGGCCTTAGCGCGGTCCAGACGCGCCTCCACAAAAGACGACCGATACATTCCACTATTCCGTGGTCCGTGGAGCTACAGACAGGGCAACGCTCAGAAGGCCCAGCAGACGAGGTGTGGCCAGTCAATCGCTGCTAAAAATAACGCCGAGCCCCAGCAGACGATCAAGATTTCTCAGCAGCCGCTCCCACCTGAAAAGAAAAGCTCGCCTCCAGCACACTGCACTGTGACTCGACAAAGGACAGGAAACGCTTCAGTGTGAAGTCCTTAGCATCTCGATGCTCCTTGGCAAATTGTTTCTGAAGGGACGCAGGCAACCTCCTCAGCAGCCAATAAGTCAGAAGGTAGTCAGCAGACATCGGGAACACTAACCCCTCAAGCAGACGCAGGTTTTCCGTGGTCGTCGCCACGAATTTTCTCAGCTCAGAGATCATTCCCTTAAAACAAGGGGGTAAGAGTTTGACATTAGAAAGCGCGAATCAACACACTTTGCCCAATGGCATTTGTGTATTCTTTTACTCCCTTGTTCGCTTGGATCCTAACTCTTTCCCTATTTCGCGTAATATTTTCCTAAATAATTCTTTGGCGTTCCTCTCGGGATATCATGACCGAACAACCTGAAGGGTAACGCCAATGGTCCTCCGCATATAATAAGGGCTCATTATGCCATGCTTCATATGGCGTACTATGAAAAGCTCTATTTATTCAGGATATAGAAATCGTCTAAACTCACTTTTGCTTTTTATTTTTTACACCAAAACCGGTTTTCACCCTAACTTGGGCATCCTCAGTGGCACATCTTATGATATTCCGGTCGAATCACCGACCGGAATGTCACTTTTCTTTTTGATTCTGTTATGTTTTGTTTCTGTTCGTGGGAAGGAGTTTCGTGGTTTGAAGTTATTATCTTTTACACAGACACTTCATGTGACGTTTCCCGTACTTATATTTATAAATTTCAGCATGCAACTTTGTTTTCGTTTGATGGAGAATAACTGTTTACACTTTAATACGCTAAAGCCCTGTTCACACGATGCAATGTTTCAAGCTAAATTGCATGCTGGATTTTTAAAAACATCCGGTCACTACCAAGGAACATATGTTTTTAAAAACCAGCATGCAATATAACTTCAAACATTGCATCGTGTGAACAGGGCTTAAATCTTAATTACGTCATTGATCTTTCAAGTGTTAATTTTTTTCCGGGTTCTATCTTTTTTTTTCCACATCGACCAAGTAGACCTTTGCGTAATCACATACTTGAACACAATTACATGATCATGATATCCTCACATCCAGAATCCAATGCTGAGTCACAAACTCCTGCACAGGATCTGGGAGCAATTTGATATCAAGATAACGCAACTGTCAAGTATTGGCTAGGGAAACCAAAGCTTACGAAAGAGGAAGGCTTCGTCGAAGGTGAGTTTCTACCCCAGGAACAGAAAAACACTAAAAAATAAATGTCAAAAGGACACAGAGAAAACAGTCCAACAGCCAAAGAGAGGAAACTCTCACGTCAGAAAAAAATTCTCAAGCAATAAAAAAAATGTAGTATGAACAAAGTTAAAAATTTAGAATAGAATTAAGCCTATAGGTATAAGAAAAAACTCTTACCCTCCATACTCAGTATGCATAAAGTTTTTGATAATTATATCGGAAAAAATAGAGATCACTCCCGGACTTTGCTTGGATACGCGAAGGGATTGGAAAAATCATTCTCCTGATTCCAAATAATCTCCTGGAGAATATGGACATCCTTTTAGTGACTTCTAAGTTCGGAGTCAGTTGATCAAGTCCCTCCACAACCAGGGGAGGGGTCCAATAGTTTGAACCTGTCCAGTAGTCGCGTTAAATTGGAGTAAACCCTGACCCATTCATAGGGCTGTAGCGACCGACGAACTTGAAGTTTTACCGGCCAATTTGACTTTCATTTTATCATTTTCATAATTAACGTGTGCTTTGGTCAACTTGTTGGTGAATTTGAACTGAATCAGCTCTTGATAATTCTTTGGGTGTCCCCCCAAGGAAGAAGCTAGGCAGTTCTTTTTTTTTTCTACGCTTTTCCCGCGAAGCGATATAATATCCAAGATAATTTCACTTACAATTACCACGATCAAGTCCGAGCTGACTTGTGGCTTCGGAGGGGATTCATCTTTGATGATTTTTTACATGATAAGACCTCGTTGATTCACCTCGAAAGCTGTACCGTCAATACTCCTTTTGACTGCTTTGTTGGCTGACTGTGTGGTTGTGGGGAGACATTTTTGTTTTAGGTTGTTGGACACAAACACTAGTTTCTTAACAACACTTACGCATTAAGGTTCGCCCGTCGGATTTCATCACTGTAATCAAAGGTGTTTTGTTGTTGATACAGCGTTTACTGTTTCTCTTGAAACAGGACATTCTCTCTCTCCGGTGTCCAAATCGTTATTGTTGAAGACTTTTGAAAGAGCTGTTTTTATAACTCCGCTTGCTCTTTTTTGTGAGTCAAATGGAGTTGATGGTATATAAAACAGAAGTTGATTTCATAAGGATTCGTGATTACTACTCCTTTCGAAAAATTTTTTTGTCGTTGACATTTAAGGCACGAAGTAACTTGTTCTGAAGTAGCTCCACGCCTCCTCCAACCGTCGTTCACCCGTAGACTTGAAAGCCTCCCGAATAACGTTATAAGTTATAGCTAGCGAGAAAGATATAGCGGTATAAGACCCACCGGTGGTATATTTAAGAACCCCTCTTCCCCGTACCTGTTGTATAACATTAACAATATAAAAGTACGTTTATAAATCGTTTTCGTACTTATGTTCTGCTGTTACTCTCGATAAATTCGAGTGATTCACCCCGGACGGGGTAAGGCAGGGATTCCGCAGTCAGATTGCTTGACCTCCATCCAGAGCTTTTGAATCGACTTGCGTCCTATACATATACGTTGATATTCCTGATCAGCATTACCATAGCTCCTATCTTGAGTTTTAGCTTGTGAGGGGGGGGGGGAGTCAGAGGGGTTGAGAGTGTTGAGGAACTCAATGGAATACTCATTTAAGAGCAACGCTTCCTCACCCTCTCCCTCATCGCACAGATGGGAGTCCACACTGTAGAAGGGGGTGACGTTTCGCCCGTCGCCAACGTCGTGCAACCAATGGGCAAACTCGACGTTGGATGTTCGCACGTTGTTCACCAGTCGGAGCGTTTCGAAATGCCGCCAAAGCGGGCAATTGGTCACGCAAGCCTCAATGACGTCCGCTTTACGGTCTCTTGTCACCACCGGCAAGCATTGGCGAAAGTCTCCACCGAGAATGACGCACTGGCCGGCGAATGGTAAATGACTCGAGGCGGGACAAAGATCCCCAAGTAAAACGGTCGACGCAGGTCACCGCGTAGTGTGGACTCATGGTCACCTCGTCCCAAACAATTAGTTTCGCGTCTCTAATCCTCGGTGCAGCTCCTACTGTTCCTCGCGATCCTCGAGGTACTGTCAGCTGTTGAAGGAACGGGTGGTCCGAACGCTGAATGGGCGGTCGATCCCTCTATTAAAAGCGTTGCGGCGATTCCAGTTGAAGCCACACCAATGAACACCCCTCCTGTTGACCTAACTCGATGAATGACGGCGTTATACAGAAACGATTTTCCTGACCCGGCGATGCCTCGTTATATTTGGTTTTATTTTCATAACGATACCTTCACCAGTGAGGATAGGTATGAATGAATAATCCATTTTTTCTAATTAGTGGACTAAAGTGGTGCCAGAGACAACCTCCGAATGGATCCAAGAACCCTTCCAGAAAATTTGTTTACTTTTCAAGTTTACTGATATATTGTATCTAGATAAAACGACGTTGAATCACGGGCCGGTCATTGAATCACGGTTAGTTTACTGTTTTTTTTTTTTGTCCTTACTCCCAGCCTCTTGATACACCACCCTACTGACCCAGACGCAGTGTCCAGTTGCCCTCCCCGGCCAAGGCCCGCAGCAGCTGTACATGCGCCTTGCGCTGTACAGCCGCAATGGGGGATTTTTTATGGTAATTTTCGCTTCTAGTATGTCTAAAGTGTCATTATTGGGCGTTTGTCATATGCAGATTTCATTGGAGATGGGTAATTAACAGTTTACTGGAATTTGGTACTACCTTTGGTTAGTTTACTGTTTTTTTTTTTTGTCCTTACTCCCAGCCTCTTGATACACCACCCTACTGACCCAGACGCAGTGTCCAGTTGCCCTCCCGGCTAAGGCCCGCACACAGCTCCGGCGGCACACAGCGGGGCAAGGCCCGCAGCAGCTGTACAGGCGCAATGGGCGATTTTTAATGGTGATTTTCGCTTCTAGTATGTTCAAAGTGTCATTATTGGGCGTTAGTCATATGCAGATTTCATTGGAGATGGGTAATTAACACTTTACTGGAATTTGGTACTACCTGTGGTTAGTTTACTGTTTTTTTTGCTTACTCCCAGCCTCTTGATACACTACCCTACTGACCCAGACGCAGTGTCCAGTTGCCCTCCCCGGCCAAGGCCCGCACACAGCTGGCCAAGGCTCGCAGCAGCTGTCCAGCGCAAGGCGCATGTACAGTCAGCCTGGCGTTACTGGGATTTGGTACATTTACTGGGTAAATGTACCAACGTGACATACGAGGGGTGAGTCAAAAGTAAGGTTCAAAGGGGCGTAAAAAATCGAAAAAACAGTTTTAGAAATTTTGAACAAATTTATTCTGAAAGGAAATTTAATTTACTATTTTTCTACGTAATCACCTTCCCGATCAATACACTTTTGCATTCTCGGCACCAATTTTCGTAGACCATCTTCGTAGTGTTGCGTGCCCACCTCCCGGAAATATTTGGTGACCGCGCCTTTCAGCTGGTCATCGTTCCTGAAGGATTTGCCTCCGAGAAACCTCTTCAGGTTTGGGAACAGATGGAGCCAAGTCCGGAGAATAAGGTGGGTGGGGGAAAATGTCCCAAGAAAATTTTCCAAGGAGGTCCTGCGTCTGACGTGCAGAATGGGGACGAGCATTGTCGTGCATGAGGAGGACTCCCTTTGACAACAACCTCGGTCTTTTCCTTTTGATGGCAGCTCTCAGACGTGTCAGTACGACGCAATACCTCGCTGCATTAATGGTGGTACGAGGTTCAAGGTAATCCACCAATAAAACTCCTTTTGAATCCGAAAAGACCGTCGCCATGATCTTCCCGGCCGAGTGGGTAACCTTCGCTTTTTTTGGCGCTGGTTCATCCCGCGTCTTCCAAACCATGCTTAGGGCCTTGGTTTCCGGGGTTGAGTGATGAACCCAGTTTTCATCACCCGTCACAATTCGGTGGAATAACTCGTCACCTTCAGAATTCAGAATTTCGAAAAATGTCCTGGCAGCAGCGAGCCGATTGAGTTTGTGTTCGTTCGTCAAGAGTCTGGGTACCCAACGAGCACAAACTTGGGTCATTTTCAACTTTTCGGACAATATCCGACCTACCGACTTGATGCTGGTCTTCTCCTGTAGACTGGCATTCAATTCCTTGAAAATTTCAACCGTCGAAAGCCTCCGATCTGATATGACGATCTCTTCAACCGCATCAATCACTTCGCCTGTTTGAGCAGTAATGGGACGGCCTGAACGCGGCTCATCTTCAACACTCACACGACCATTCAAGAACGATAATCGCCACTTTCCCACTTTTTGGAGGCTCATGACACTGTCACCGTACACCGAAGTCAATTTCCGGTGAATTTCAGTCGCGGTTTTCCCTTTCAGCGTAAAAAAACGAAGGCTGTACAATGCCTTGTTGATCAATTTTGTTTTTATTGCACTACGGAACTTTCTATAAGTTAGATTCCTTATGCTTAAGGGCAGTGAATTGAACATTTTAAACACTAGGAACATATGATTAGATACGGTTTTATAATCTACACAATGGGAACACTGCGTCATGCTCGTTATGCAATACACAATCCGTTTTTTTCCTACTAACACCATTTGGGGGGCCAATCCATGGGCGTGGCATACGTTTTCCAAGACATACAACGATGGTAACGTCATAATACCTAGAATTATAAACAAAGAAGCGCTATGTTCGGTTGGTTCGATTCTACTCATGATTCTCACAGCCTTTTTTGCATTAGAAAGGGTCGCTTGGAAGAACTGGTATTGTCCCATAAAATAACTCCACGCGCGATTAATGACGAACAATTCAGTGTGAATCCCCCAATCCAGCTTTGAGTCCAACCACAGGCCCAAGAATTTCACGGCTTCACAGTTAGCGTCAGGTAATTGCCTCAGCCCAAACACCAAGTAATTGGTTTTGGCGTCATTTAGTAAAAGGTTGTTGCCACCTCACCGAGCTCCCGGGAATAAATTTGACATCAGAGTGTCTATTTTGTGTCCGTTTAGGCTTATGGTGGTATCATCGGCGAACAACCTTAGCTCCAGTGAAGGAGGGAAGGTCGTTAATCAAAATTAGAAAGAGGAGTGGCCCGATAACCGATCCTTGGGGAATGCCACTTTTAACTCTTGTGCCATCCGACCATTGATTTAGAAAAAATACACGCTGTTCCCTGTTTGCCAAAAAGTCCGAAAGAAGATCTAGAGCTTTGTCTTGAAACCCATATGTATTCAGCTTGCTGATAAGTTTACTGTGACTGATACTATCAAAAGCCCGTGACAACTTTTCCTCAAAGGATCGATATACATTTTCAACGAAGGATAGGACCGCTTGAGCAGTGCTTTTTCCTTTTCGGAATCCATACTGACCCGTATACAGCAGGTCATAGTCCATGAGGAAATCATATATCTGTATATGTATACATGACCCTCTCCAAGTATGAACAATTCTTTCATCTCAGGAAAAAATATAGTTGTTACTACAACCTTCCTTGGATCCGCCCCGGCATCATCCCTGGTCACGAGTACTTTGCCTAAATAATAGGTTTTTTCCTTCGACATCCTGGAAAAATGGATTAGAGTTTCGGTTAGCGATTAATCCTACCTAGCTCCACGAACGTTTTTAAACCGTGTTTTTAAGTGATAAGGGGGTGGGATATTATTGTAGGGGGTTGAAGGTACACCACAGATAACGTTAAGGGGGATAGAAGCAATTACTGAGGGTCAGGACACACTAATTTCTTCGAGAAGGCGTCCACGGCCCACTCGTAACATAACGCCAAATATGCCTCGTAACTCATCTGGTTTCATGCTGGTAAAACGCCTTTAATTAGATCAAGGCTCTAATCAGTTACAACTTTAGAAGTGACATCTGTTACTTTGGTTGGTGATAACGACGATGCGAATTTAGCAAGCCAGTCCAAAATTGCAGACGTCGTGAATTGTTAGAAATCATTTCAGTTATTGAAAAAATGACTAGTTTACCATCATTCAAGGGTGGGTACGCAGTCACTGCAGAGTAGTAGTAAACCCGCTTGGAATCTTGGTCCTTTACTCTGAAGTCCTTAACACAAGATCCTGTTGCATCAATATGTTCAACGACCCTTATCTTCTTTCTCCCTACTTTTGTAGAACATGTCGAATCGCGGACGCAGCGAGGGTTGTTCTTATCGTTGCGTGATCCGCGATTCGGTTATCAAGCGAGGCCAAAGGAATTACCCCCTCCTTCTTCTTCATCCCAGGAGTGGCCGAGGCCGAAGGAATAACCAACACATCTCTCCTCTTCTGTAACAATTTATTCAAAAAACTTCTTTACATGATTCACGCAATCTTTATCAACATTAAAGCTATAATTATTACCAGAAACTTCTTTGAATTCTCCATTTAAATAAGCATGTCTCTCTTGAACTAAATTCCAAGCGTAGTATCTGTTGCGATACTCTAAATTCGTGTCGAAATCTAAATACAAACGAGTCATTTTATATATTTGGTCTTCACTAACACGAAATTTACTAAATCTACGTATTACGAGGGGCGTACCAAAAGTAAGTTCCGACATGCTGGGAAAAATCGAAAACTCAACCAATTTGAAAAAAAAAAATTTTATTCTGAAAGGTATGGATCTAAATTATTTTTCTACATAATCGCCATTTCGCTCAATGCATTTTTTGTAGCGTGGTTCCAGTTTTCGTAGACCCCTATCATACCAATCCGCGTCATTTTGAGCTAGGAATTCCAGGACCGCGGCCTCGAGTTCGGCGTTCGTGCGGAATTTCCTTCCGCCCAGGTGGACTTTGAGGAGGGGGAAAAGAAAAAAGTCACTCGGCGCGAGGTCTGGGAGTAGGGTGGGTGGGGGAAAACATCCCAATCGAACTTGGTGAGCAGATCTTGGGTGATTTTCGCGGAATGTGGGCGCGCATTGTCGTGAAAAAGCAACACTTTTTTCCGTAACTTGCCCGGTCTTTTGCGTCTAATGGCATTTTTCAGGTCTATGAGCACCTTGCAATACCTGTCGGCATTTATGGTCGTACCTTTTTCCAGGTAATCAATCAAAAGAACACCTTTAGAGTCCCAAAAGACAGTTGCCATCACCTTTCCAGCCGAGTGTTCCACCTTTGCTTTTTTGGGGGCACTTTGGTGTGGAGCTTTCCACACCATACTCTGTTTCTTTGTTTCGGGGGTTGAATGGTGGACCCATGACTCATCACCAGTGACAATACGCGAGTAAAGAGACTCACCTTCATCTTCGAGCATTTCAAGAAACCTGTGTGCAGCATCCAACCTGTTTTCCTTGTGTTCGTCTGTCAGAAGGCGAGGCACCCACCTTGCACACACTTTAGAGAACTTTAAATCTTCCGTAATGATTCGATGAACCGAAGAACGAGTTAGCTGATGTTTACTATGCACTTTTTCAACGATATCACTAAGGGTAAACCGCGCATCGTGCTCCAGAAGCTCGCGAACTGCAGAAACTGCATCCTCTCCACGAGAAGTGGAGGGACGCCCACTACGCTGCTCGTCATGCACATTGTTACGGCCTGCCAGAAAACTGTTCTTCCACTTCCGGACCATTTCAATGCTCATAACACCTTCGCCATATGCTGAAATGAGTCTGCGATGAATTTCGGGCGCAGGAACTTTTTCAAACACAAGGAAACGGATCACCGAACGAATTTCACAATTTGACGGATTTTTCAGGGTGACTTCCATGTTTACACTGGTGCTGATAAGCCGTAACATGTGATATCGAGATAAGAAAAATTCAGTGATGCCAACAGATGTGACACAAAATATCCCCGTCGGAATTTTTTCCCTACGGCATTTTCCCGCTGATTTAAAAATGACCGGAACTTACTTTTGGTACGCCCCTCGTAAATCTAACATACTAATAATTGGTATTGAATTATTCCACGCAAAAGACACAACTTTACATCTAGCTACGTATTTTAACGGTTTACAAAAAACAATTTCTATCATATAATTAGGCCATCTCTTGATTGATCCGTGAGCGGAAACAAACGTCGACAAAAACTGCCGATCAGCCAGTGACAACGACCTTAGCCGACTCATCTACAGTAGTGTAACGAATACACACAAGTGCATGGGCAACTTCACCCTTTTCCTTTACATACCAGCTCCCATATTCGAATTGCAGGTTGGGCGCGCATGTCATTTTGTGCTGTCTCAGATAAGGTGTTGGGTTACATGTGCTCAGTGTCCCGGTGTTGTAGGGTGACTGGCACACGAAATCTCGGGTTGCGCGCGACCCGGTTATCAAAGACAGCAACAATACCCCGCTCAACCAGATGAATGCCCATGGCCATGTCTGGTGGCCACAGACGGCGGGGGAGGAGGGGGAGCAGTTGACGCAACCTGGGCCTTCGGGGCGCCAAGGAAGCCCAGAGCCCAGGCCGCAATCGTGCAAACAACAAGAGCACGTGTGTCGTTGCGGCGGGCACGTAGGTACACAGACAGGGCAAACGACTGCGCAAGGTATTCGTAGGCGGATCGTTCGGGCACGAGATAGGCCACTGCTATGGCGGCGACGATGTAGTTGATGGTGAGCCGCGGGGGGCTGAGCATGTAGATAGTGATCAAGTAGACCACAGCCCCCACTGTCTGCGTCAGGTGCGTTGTCATAAAGTCCCCAAGCCATTTCGTATTGGCATGTGGTGATAACCACGCCGCAAGCTTGGCAAGGATCGAGGTGGCCGGGTCGGCGGCATGAGTGAGGGCAAGCAGGGCGCATACCCCGAAGGCGATCAAAAACCTGCTGTCCCCAAAATCGGCTATAATTGGGGCAAGGGCCCCTCCTCGCCGTCGCCGGGGGGCGGGCACTGGGGCGGCACGCTTTTGTGCTCTACCCATGCGTCGGAGTTGTCGAATTGCACCTCTGATGTCCCGTACTGGGAATATTGCAGAGAGCCCGTGAACGTTTGCTGGGCGGCCACAGATAGTAATGCCAGTCCCAGTGGGCTTTGTCTGACACGGTACCCGTTGATTGTTGTCACCGGCCAATTCTGCCAGTCGCTGCGCGTGGTAAAAATGTAAACCTTGCTGATTGACGTGGTCAACAAGGACGTGGCGATGCGAATTTGCTCCGCTAATGAATTTCTTGTGAAGCGTTTAGCAGGATCTTGTCTTTCGTCGGTCATTGAATCGCAAAGCACACGGGGTGGTGAGTCACTAAAAGATATTTATTCACACACGTAAAAACGTGTGTCTCCTGCGCCGAGCGAAAGGATACCGGCAGAACAACAGCCCCACTCGGACAGTTCAGAGAACCAGGCGCACCATTCGAGGCGATCTCAGCCGACATTCTTGGTCCATTCCCCGTGACCCCAAGGCGGAATAAATACGTCCTCCCCATCCAGGACCAGTTCTCGCGCCTGGCGCCTGGGAAAGATGGGGAGTCTTCGCCGTAATCCCGTCAGATCCCTAGGTCCGCGTGGTGTGTCCTCCCCGAGTATAATAATAGGCTTTATACTGTGTCAATAAATCAGTTTTATTCTTTTTAATCACTTTCTTAATTCCCCCCGGTAATAAGCCCATTCCCTAATATCGCCCAAAAAAAGGCTTGTTACAGTAGGTTTGCACTTCGGATAAGTCTTACGCCGACCACGGTACTGAAATGAATGATAAATTCTGGAATTATACAAAATTTTGTAAACCATCATCGAACCAGTATTAGCTTTAGAAGGAACATCATCCCAAACTTCCAATTCATTTTCCAAACCAAAATAAAGTTTTGGTACATTAGGTTTCCTCAAATTAAGTACAGGTCCAATAGAACCTGGCTCATATACTGAACTTGGTGCAGTAGAACTGGTTCGAGCAAAGGTCGTACATTTAGGCTTCCAAAAAGCTTTCAAACGCAAACGACTATTTAAAATACGTCTTTTCCGCATACCAAGAGATAAATTAGAATCTGGCAATATACCATTATGATTATTTCTAACCCAATCAAGTGAACTAACACCATCCCAAAATACAGTATAACACCGAACATCGCTAGGATTTGTTTCTGAATAATCACATTTTTGATTTAACGGCTTAGTCTTATATTTATCATCCGATTTATTAAAAACAAAACCATTTAAAAAATCTTTTAACTCATCCTCTGTAAATGCTTCATTAGCAGTAATCCGATACGCTTGTACCCTAAAATTACTAAATGTTTGTTCATAGTAAAGTGGTCTGACAAGTAAAAACATCATGTAAATAATAATCTTCAGGACGAAAAATAAATGAATAATCAGTTAATTGTTGTAGTCTGAGAGATGTGACACCAAGTCCGCAATAAAAGACAGAACTAGCTTGCATAGTGATAGCGTTTCTGAAAATTCCTCCCCGGCAACGCTGAGGCAAGGACAGCCTAGTTGAATAGCGGTGCGAACTTCTTCCACGGCCTCGGCGACGGATGTAACGGCGTTGGCGTCTTCTCGTAATATAACTTCGTTTAGAGCCTGAATAACCCGCTCGAACCGCTCGACGAACTACAGACAACAGCGGTTTCCTGCGGGATGATCTTCGGCGTCCAATGAATCCCATGATTAGATGTGAATATTACAAGACCACGAAATTTCATAACAACGGGCTCCTTATACAATTCTTTAATTACAATTGATTCGCCCTCAAGTAAATTTTTTAACAAAACTGAATTAATCTTTCCCAACTCAACATCGTTACATAATATAATCTTGTGATATGACTTTAACCCTGCGAAATAATGACCTCCTCCAGAATCAAAAACAACTTCATTACAATACTGCAATAACAACCTTACAAAATAGGTTTTCCCGCAATTGGGAGGGCCACTAATATAAAGATGTTTTTTTTTTATGATACCATTCAGTAGAAACATGATCACAATAAAAATTATACGCATCATAAGCCCAATTTCCATACATACTCAAATCAATAGGAGGAATTAAGCAATAATTATAAGAAGACTTATAATTTACTTCCTGATAAAAAGCCTGCATAAACTTATAATGATGACGCGAATCGAACTCCCGTAAAGAATACGTACTTCCTTTGGCACTATGATAAGCTTGATACTTCGCACTAAACTTAGAAACCTTCAAATTCGTATAACCATTCATATCCTCTTTAGATATATATATATTATATGTGTCTGCCCATGAGGCAACTTACGGAAGGCAGGGCGTCAAGACACAAAACCTTGTTCAGTGCCCGATTGGCCAATACCCTGGCGCGGGAGTGTTGGTCTCATAGATATAATGACTGACTATGCGGTCACTTTAATGAATATCCGTTAATAATTGGGGAAAGACTCAATATTCCCTCGTTGGGAGGGGAAAAACCCTCCCGAGCCTCCTGAATGACACCACTCACCCAAGGGCCTGTCCTAACCACGCAACGAAGCGGACGGGCTTTCGTTTCGGTAATTGCTGTTGAAGGGTCAAACGTATTAACCATATGCAAATTACCGGGCTTGCGGATTCTAGCCACCCAACAGGACGAATCGTCCTCCTGTTTCAAATCTGACTTTTACACCTCCCTTTTGGGAAGAACACACCCCCGAGTCGATTTATGAAAATGGTTTATATTGATTTATTTTACTTATTCCATTTATTAAATGTTTTCATAGCGTCTCTTTTGGCTATGCGGGTCTCTACCCCTATTTTATTGTGTCCTGCGGGTTCTTGCCTAACTTGTGTCTAGGGTGTATGGACACCACAGTCACAGGTTCAGATAGTCATTTTTGACCTACATGTGATGTAGAATCAGCCATTTCAATTATGCCCCATTTTTCCGTTACACCCTGTATAAGCCAACTTTTAACGGACTTACAAAACTGAACATCCAAACCAACATCAAACAAATCACTGAAAACTTTACGAACGTCATGGAATGAATACTTACATTCAAATTCCAAGTACAAATGCAAATGAGATTCTGAAGACTTGCCACTAAGACCTCCTTCAGAGAAAACAGCAAACGACTTTGTAGTAAAAAACTCATTAATACTATCAACAATATCTTCCTTAAGCTGCCTGTCTACTAACAAATCTCCCAACCGCATAGTGATTATATACTACACACACGTTTTGTTTTTTTCAAAGCGTCCATAATACATGGCTGTACATAATGGAACACAACTCGTCATTTTCAATTTCATTTCGTACAAGAAGGTAACAGCTTACGAAAGGATCTTTGTCGCGATCGTTAATAGACATTGCCTCTTGCGCTACTTTTCGTACAACGGCACAAGATTTTACACTTTGCAAATTGCCCTGGCTCGACAATGTGGAATTGGCTTTGAGCCTATCCTTAGCAATGAGTCTATCTTCCCTGCACATTAATTTCCGGGTAGTGTGTGATGGTGTGACAATACAACCTCGTTACAAAACACACTAATGCTATCGTACGTTATTACTAATTTAAATTTTCTACGCCCCTCGTGTTTGCATTGGCTGTACATAGTGAACGCAGATATTACCACTTTCTTCCGTTTCACAAGTACAACACAAGGTATCACCGCTAGCACAGTGGTGGTGGTGGTGGTTAGTGGTTTGATGTCGAGGTTGATAGGCCCTTAAAACCCTCCGAACCCACCGACTTGTTATACCGGAAGTGGTGGAAATGTTGGCCAAATGTGAGACTCAAGTTTGGTCTGTTGGCCACCTTAAGATTTCAAGTACGATAAGAGGAGGGCGGGGATAGCGAAAGGACCTAGGTCGGCTATCTCAAGGAGCATCTGCTCCGCGGTTGTCGGGTATTCACCGTTGGCTTTTCGAAGATCCAGAGCCCTGATCCAGAACAACGCAGCGCAGTAGTAATCTAGTACTTCAGGAGTGAAAGATCTACTCGTAACTACTGAGGGTTCTTTGCCCATATACTGACGATGCATGTCGCGTGACATCTCAAATAAATTGAGAGCGGAAGGGGTGAAGGTGATTTCTGGTACATCTTCAGATAAGCCTTGGTTCCCTGCGAACAAGGTCATGTCCTTCATAGACTCCTCATCCCTGGGGGGAGTTGGATTTGCAGAAATATGTTTCGCCGGAGGAAGGCGCGGAGGTGATCCTGGTCGCGGTTGTCCGTGACCACGGGGGCCTGGGGTGGAAAATATCTTATGACTTTACCATAATTTTTGGTCAAGTCCAGCAACTCACTGCTAATTAGAGCATCTCTCAAGTCTGTCGACATGTCTACCTTAAAGAGGAAGTGGTTGATTCTCTCCCTTGTCGTTGCCAAGCCCTTATAACGTTGTCATTGTCTCAATGTAATACGCCACTTACTAACCGCCGATGCTTCACCGGTCACCTGAGAGCCACATGCAAGCAATGTCGTTTCCGATGTGACCTTACCACTAACCAATTTGTTTGGCACACGTGCTTCTCCATGTCTGCCAATCGGCGAGGCCATTTTCCTCCAGTATGATTGGGTCGTTAATCGAATGGAGGGAAACATTTCTCAAGCCCGATGCTTCTTCAGTACCCTCATCAAGCAAATTGTCTTGAGGATCATTGCATAAATCCACGTTTGTTGCAGACTGATTTTTTGACCCCATTATGAATGTTATTTGATATCCAAGGTAGGACGAAGAACGGTTATATCTATGCCTTGCCCAGTCGGCCTTCTTGTAAAGTCGTCCAATCCTGTATTGAACACAAGAGATGTTTCATTTGATATTTTCTCTGGAGGCTGATGGTAGACTAATTCATCTTCAAAAACTTTGCCACGTCCATAGCAATTCGTTCCTCGTTGGCGAGGGAAAATAAGTCAGGGAACAGTTTCTAGGATGGATGAACACTTTTTGTCAACGACAAACAGCTCTAGTTCGTGTTTTCCCCGTTTATAGGAGACGTGGACTGTGGCTACGCCGATTGGTTGAAATATTTCCTCTGTATACATTAGGAAAACAATACGAGTTTGAGCCAAAACAGACTGTGTTGAACGTTGATACACGGCTACCAGAGTCTATTTCGAATGCAATAAGTTTATCGTTGATTTTTACCTGAGCATACATTTTGTCGTCGTGTAGGGAGGAAATGTTTTTCTTCGTGGTTAATAGCGTAATCTTCGTCAGAGGCAGGAGAAGCGGCAACGTTGTGCTCTCCTGGGGGTCGTGCCGACTTCGACAAAGTTGTAATGCAGACGCGAGCTAGATGTTCTTTTTTCTTGCATTTGTCGCAGCGTACTTGCTCCTTTAACCCTTACTTTCATGATTTTGTTTTTCATCCGAATTTATTTATTTTGATCAATCAAGGGGTACTAATTATCAGAAAAATAATTTTAAAAATCTCATTCCACGCGTACATAAATTACAAGCCAACAATTACAAGTTGCACTGGTGCGACATCATGAATAGAGGCAGCCATTATTCAAGACATTAGGGGCCGGCGAAGCCGCAATGTAAAGTGGGTGCGACACTTCCATATTACCGCGCACTTCTGTATCATAGGATGAATTATGTAGGCTATGGATGTTCAATAGTCGTGGTGATTTTCCAAAATTGTATTCAAGAAAAATTCAAAAATGAAAAAAGAAACGATAAGGAACATCATTTTGACTAGAATTAAAAAAAAAATAACAACACTAGTGGTGAAAATCATAAAAACAATTTCTTGACGGGGGATTTATGCACAAATTGACCTTGCACTTCGAACATTTTATGACTGTGTGGCCCGTACAGCCTTGACGCTTGCAGCGATTTCTTTTTTGGTCGAAAATTGGAAAATGGTCCACGCAGTCTTCTATCACTTTCTTCGGCGGAAGGGGCGTCGCACTTTTTTTTACTCTTTTCACAGCCTCTTCTGCTGCCGACGGCCGACCACGCTTTAAGGTTTTTTTTCTCCAGTTGGCATAGAATCTCCGCCAGCTCCAGCCGGAAATCTTTCTGGCTGATTGGTTTCTGTTTTCCATCAGTCTTGCTGTCACGCTGCTGGATGACTCTTTTAGAGAGCAGCCAAGAGTTGATCACGACCATGTCCAAAAGATGGAAAACCATCCGAAGGTACCACTTGCGGGACTTGATTTTTATGTGATATCTTCCGAGATGGCTGTCCATGAGGTCGGCACCCCCCATGTGCTTATTGTAAGTTTTGACGATTGCTGGGCACTTCACGTCAATATATTTGTGATTAGTCTGGTCGTAGCGACGAGCGGTCACTTCTGGGCTGATGCTGCAATACGTAGACAGAAGATTTACACATCGGTTGTCTCTCCAAATTACGAGCGACACTTCAACATTTTCGTCAGTCGTATTCGAGCGATTGTCCTCTTTCGTATTTTTTCAACATGCTCTTTTCTTCTGGGAGCGGGCAGTTCGGAATTCGTTTCCGAAGAACAGTTCCCACGCAGAATATCTCCCGGTTGCGGAGGTACACCGCCAATGGGATACTTGTGTACCAATTGTCGAAGTACAAAAGGTAATTTTGCCCTGTAGGAATCGATCTCGACAATCGCATCACTATATTCGAGCTTGTCCCCAAGTCGGGCTCGTGAAGTTCGAGAGGGTGGTTTTCTCCATGAATTTCGAACCTGTATGAATAATCCGAGGAGTCACAAAGGGCGTACAATTTGAACCCCCACTTATGCGGCTTCCTCGGATTGTACTGCCGAAGAGGATGCTTTTTTTTTGTAGCGCAAACCTGTTCGTCAACGGAAAGAGTCCTTTCTTTTGGGACGGAATCGAAAACTGCGTTCAAATGATTCACGAGCGGCCGAATTTTGAACATTTTGTCTCTTTCAGGATCATTCTGCGAAGGAAGCTGCGTGTTATCATTAAAATGTATGAATCTTTTGATTTTGTCGAACTTATTTATCGACATCGTCTCCCGCACTAAGTCACACCCGAGAACGTTGTGCCACATTTCGCGGTAATTCGAGGGTTTCATCACCGATGACATTACAAGAATTCCAAAGAACTGCCGAATTTCTAGTGCATTCACCGAGAACTGGAAAAACAGTATTTAGGGGCTGGGGTTGATAAAACCTCGGCCCCGCACCGTGTGGTCTTTGGGGGTCGTCTTTGACTAAGACCGTAATGACGAGAGACTGGATTTAGGGGCCGCGAGGCGATTAGCCACGCGGCCCCTCAGCCTCTATTTGGCTTTTTATTATTACACGCAGTATTATGGTGAGTAGTATCCTTATTGTAAGAATACCAATTACCTATAATAATATATAATAAAATGTGAAACTCACGTCAGGTATTCCGCGTACTCCGTTAAAAGTTGCGGGCAGTACGCGGCGTTCCTTTCGGTGGTCCCATCAAGACGGATCCTCGGCATCTCCGCTCGAAAGACACTGTCGAAATCCGTAAAACGAGTGACGCTACGTAAGCTGTATCCTCGGCCCCTCGACTGTCCACCGACGTCCAGAAAGTTTACGAATACCTTACGCGGCTTTTTCTGAGTGCGGGTTATCTTGCCTATGTGTTGTCGCCCTTCATAGGGGACCAGCACAAAGTCGCCGACAGTTCTATTACAAACAACAAAAAAAAGAAGAGAAAAAGGACAATTTAGTGCGTGAGTTGATAAAATTTTGGAAAATCGCGTACACATCGTATCCGGGCCAGGGAATTCTAACCAGGCAAAGGGGCGAAATATTCTCCCTTATTCGATACAGTGTAGTCGCGGATTGCTTTTGGAAAGTCGCGTAACCACTGCATCGGGCTAGCCATTATTATGTTTGTATTATATCCGTGTTATATATATGTATTTTATATGTGTCTGCCCATGAGGCAACTTACGGAAGGCAGGGCGTCAAGACACAAAACCTTGTTCAGTGCCCGATTGGCCAATACCCTGGCGCGGGAGTGTTGGTCTCATAGATATAATGACTGACTATGCGGTCACTTTAAAAGAATATCCGTCAATAATTGGGAAGGGACTCGATTATCCCTCCTTTGGGAGGGGAAAAACCCTCCCGAGCCTCCTGAATGACACAACTTATCCAGGGGCCTGTCCTAGCCACGCAACGAAGCGGACGGGCTTCGTTTCGGTAATTGCTATTGAGGGGTCAAACGTATTAACCATATGCAAATTACCGGGCTTGCGGATTCTAGCCACCCAACAGGACGAATCGTCCTCCTGTTTCGGACACAATGCAATCGCGAATTGTCTCTGGAAAATCGCGTACACATCGTATCCGGGCCAGGGAAATCTAACCAGGCAAAGGGGCGAAATACTCTCCCTTATTCGATACAGTGTAGTCGCGTATTGCTTTTGGAAAGTCGCGTAACCACTGCATCGGGCTAGCCATAAGTATGTTTGTATTGTATTCTTGTTATATATGTATTGTATATGTGTCTGCCCATGAGGCACCTTACGGAAGGCAGGGCGTCTATAAATAAAAAATTATTCAATGGTCGATTGGCTAATACCCTGGCGCGGGAGTGTTGGTCTTATCGACATAATAACGGACTACGCGGTCACTTTAAAAGAATATCCGTCAATAATTGGGAAGGGACTCGATTATCCCTCCTTTGGGAGGGGAAAAACCCTCCCGAGCCTCCTGGATGACACCACTCAATCCAGGGGCCTGTCCTAGCCACGCAACGAAGCGGACGGGCTTCGTTTCGGTAATTGCTATTGAGGGGTCAAACGTATTAACCATATGCAAATTACCGGGCTTGCGGATTCTAGCCACCCAACAGGACGAATCGTCCTCCTGTTTCGGACACAATGCAATCGCGAATTGTCTCTGGAAAATCGCGTACACATCGTATCCGGGCCAGGGAAATCTAACCAGGCAAAGGGGCGAAATACTCTCCCTTATTCGATACAGTGTAGTCGCGTATTGCTTTTGGAAAGTCGCGTAACCACTGCATCGGGCTAGCCATAAGTATGTTTGTATTGTATTCTTGTTATATATGTATTGTATATGTGTCTGCCCATGAGGCACCTTACGGAAGGCAGGGCGTCTATAAATAAAAAATTATTCAATGGTCGATTGGCTAATACCCTGGCGCGGGAGTGTTGGTCTTATCGACATAATAACGGACTACGCGGTCACTTTAAAAGAATATCCGTCAATAATTGGGAAGGGACTCGATTATCCCTCCTTTGGGAGGGGAAAAACCCTCCCGAGCCTCCTGGATGACACCACTCAATCCAGGGGCCTGTCCTAGCCACGCAACGAAGCGGACGGGCTTCGTTTCGGTAATTGCTATTGAGGGGTCAAACGTATTAACCATATGCAAATTACCGGGCTTGCGGATTCTAGCCACCCAACAGGACGAATCGTCCTCCTGTTTCGGACACAATGCAATCGCGAATTGTCTCTGGAAAATCGCGTACACATCGTATCCGGGCCAGGGAAATCTAACCAGGCAAAGGGGCGAAATACTCTCCCTTATTCGATACAGTGTAGTCGCGTATTGCTTTTGGAAAGTCGCGTAACCACTGCATCGGGCTAGCCATAAGTATGTTTGTATTGTATTCTTGTTATATATGTATTGTATATGTGTCTGCCCATGAGGCACCTTACGGAAGGCAGGGCGTCTATAAATAAAAAATTATTCAATGGTCGATTGGCTAATACCCTGGCGCGGGAGTGTTGGTCTTATCGACATAATAACGGACTACGCGGTCACTTTAAAAGAATATCCGTCAATAATTGGGAAGGGACTCGATTATCCCTCCTTTGGGAGGGGAAAAACCCTCCCGAGCCTCCTGGATGACACCACTCAATCCAGGGGCCTGTCCTAGCCACGCAACGAAGGGGACGGGGTTTCGTTTCGGTAATTGCTGTCGAAGGATCAAACATATTGACCATATGCAAATTACCGGGCTTGCGGATTCTAGCCACCCAACAGGACGAATCGTCCTCCTGTTTCGGACACAATGCAATCGCGAATTGTCTCTGGAAAATCGCGTACACATCGTATCCGGGCCAGGGAAATCTAACCAGGCAAAGGGGCGAAATACTCTCCCTTATTCGATACAGTGTAGTCGCGTATTGCTTTTGGAAAGTCGCGTAACCACTGCATCGGGCTAGCCATAAGTATGTTTGTATTGTATTCTTGTTATATATGTATTGTATATGTGTCTGCCCATGAGGCACCTTACGGAAGGCAGGGCGTCTATAAATAAAAAATTATTCAATGGTCGATTGGCTAATACCCTGGCGCGGGAGTGTTGGTCTTATCGACATAATAACGGACTACGCGGTCACTTTAAAAGAATATCCGTCAATAATTGGGAAGGGACTCGATTATCCCTCCTTTGGGAGGGGAAAAACCCTCCCGAGCCTCCTGGATGACACCACTCAATCCAGGGGCCTGTCCTAGCCACGCAACGAAGCGGACGGGCTTCGTTTCGGTAATTGCTATTGAGGGTCAAACGTATTAACCATATGCAAATTACCGGGCTTGCGGATTCTAGCCACCCAACAGGACGAATCGTCCTCCTGTTTCGGACACAATGCAATCGCGAATTGTCTCTGGAAAATCGCGTACACATCGTATCCGGGCCAGGGAAATCTAACCAGGCAAAGGGGCGAAATACTCTCCCTTATTCGATACAGTGTAGTCGCGTATTGCTTTTGGAAAGTCGCGTAACCACTGCATCGGGCTAGCCATAAGTATGTTTGTATTGTATTCTTGTTATATATGTATTGTATATGTGTCTGCCCATGAGGCACCTTACGGAAGGCAGGGCGTCTATAAATAAAAAATTATTCAATGGTCGATTGGCTAATACCCTGGCGCGGGAGTGTTGGTCTTATCGACATAATAACGGACTACGCGGTCACTTTAAAAGAATATCCGTCAATAATTGGGAAGGGACTCGATTATCCCTCCTTTGGGAGGGGAAAAACCCTCCCGAGCCTCCTGGATGACACCACTCAATCCAGGGGCCTGTCCTAGCCACGCAACGAAGGGGACGGGGTTTCGTTTCGGTAATTGCTGTCGAAGGATCAAACATATTGACCATATGCAAATTACCGGGCTTGCGGATTCTAGCCACCCAACAGGACGAATCGTCCTCCTGTTTCGGACACAATGCAATCGCGAATTGTCTCTGGAAAATCGCGTACACATCGTATCCGGGCCAGGGAAATCTAACCAGGCAAAGGGGCGAAATACTCTCCCTTATTCGATACAGTGTAGTCGCGTATTGCTTTTGGAAAGTCGCGTAACCACTGCATCGGGCTAGCCATTATTAATTCCGATGATAGGGCTTTAACCCATTAAGTCCCGTAATTATTTTTGTCGTATTATTCCTTCAAATTGCTGAAATTAGATTAATTTTACTTTGTGAAATGTGGGAAAAATATTGCAATTTTTTTTAGATCAGTACGAGTCTCAATACTCGGCAATTAATTGTGATGCCGTACGGCATCACCGGGCGCTGAACGGCGCTGTGTTTTATTTGATCACAAAAAAATCAAAAACGTATTTGTTTTAAAATACAAAGGTTTATTTATATGTAATTTATTTACACATGATATATTTAGTGAAACAAATTCCAAAAATAAAAAATTACTCGGTATGGTAAGTCAAAAAGCAGTCGATGCATAGTCCAACGTTGCATTTGTTGCACATCACCCGAGTTTGGGACGTGCACACTTCCAATGCGCATCGCTTCCGCTTGTTTTCTGGAGTCCTTGTTGCAAAATGGCCGAAGCCGTCGTAGCGCGAGCCAAGACTGACGCGTGATGTCAATGGTGCCGTTGGTCCAGGTCGGATTCGAGATGTGGCATACGATGAAAGATACGTGACTGCGATCTCACGGCGAAAATTTAATTGACTAATAGGATGAGTTTTACGGTGTATAATCCATGCATTTTGAATTGCCGCATCAACAATCCATGTGAAAATCGACCAGTAGAACTTTTTCCCTCTCATCGCGATTCGGTATGCTCCGATATTGGCGTCCATCTGGTCCGTTCCTCCCATCCCTCTGTTGTAAATTGCGATCGCGGAAGGTCTGGTGCAATTCACATTTTTTTTGTTCTCCCTCGAATATCTTTTGACTTGAGAAATGGGGAGCACACCAAAATCTGTCGATCCCATGGTCACCACACCATTGTCCTTCCACCGAATAAACATAATTCCGTCGTTTCTCTCTAGAACCGACTTGTACGTGCCCCTCGGCTCTTTCGAAAAGGCCTTCTTGTCAGGTAAGGCCAAAGAGCTGTTGCTTCTTTTCCGTTTCGCCGGTCGGGGAATTCGATTTTCACGAAACGTTCCAGTTGCTGTGTACCCACGAATTTTTAAATACCTAAACAAATTTTGTCCGGAGAACAGGTTGTCGAAAAAGAAATTAAAGGGCAACGACTTAATATGAGGGGGAAGCTCGTTTAGCATTACAATGAATGGGGCTGCGCACTTTCCAAAAAGTTGATTATACTGCTCTGGAACTTTAGGGGCCGTGCCTTGATATAAATCAAAGTTGACCAAGTAACCTTCACTCGAGTTGACACACCACATTTTGTACCCAAACCTTATAGGTTTTCCTGGTAAAAACTGCTTCATGTTGTTTCTTCCAAAAAATTTAACCATGCTTTCATCGTAATTCAGCATCTCTGTTGGGACGAAATTCTCAAAAAAAGTCTCCTTCATCTTGTCCATAAGTGGCCGCAATTTCCATATTTTATCCCTTGGGTCAATCTTAGTGTTGTCGGCAAAATGAATATACTTCTTAATAGTATACATCCTATTCCGCCTCATTGCATTAGATACCAAGTTATTTTCCAAATCTGGATGAGAGTCCCAATACAGGCGCATCGAAGGTAGAGGTGCATAACCAGACAAAATCATCAAGCCGAAAAAACATTTTATCTCCTCCTTGGTGATCTTTGGGTCTTCGTCATTTTTAAATAATGCGTATTTCCTCGTTTCCGATGTGATGTACTCAAAAATATCGTCATTGAAAAATCTTTCAAAAGTTTCAGTTGGTGTGTCGCCAGGTTCATCAGGAGTCAAAATTGGAAAATTATTATTTTTTTTCGGCTCAAAATCACCTTCTATGAATTCAGGAGGTGGTTTTCCTTTCAAAAGCCTCTTTTGCATCCATTCGTCTCCAAAAGTATGGGGAATGTTGGTGGGAGTAACAGGAACATTGTTACCTGTGGAAGAACTCGCGGAAAAATCGTCCTCCTCTAACGAAGTGCGAACTTCGTTGTTGAAAACGACCTCGGCTCGAGCAAGTAGTTGCCTGCCAGGAAGGTGCCTAATGTCTCCATCTTCTTCTTCGTTGCCCGATTCCTCGTCTGTTAAAACTGATGGAGCAGGTGGCTCCATAAAAACCATTCCAGGTTGTTGTTCGGAAGCTTCGTTCTCCTGAAGGAGCTCAACAGCTTCCTGGACTGTGATGCCGGGTCTGAAAAAAAATCAGTGCCGCTTAGATCCCGGTGATGCCATACGGCACACTCGCATGAATGATAGCTTACAGGCCCAGGTTACGAACGAAAAATTGCATAAACACAATAAATCGTTGCTTGAGAATGTTAGCTAACGATTGCGATAGAGATTATAATATATAATTGATAAATTCTGTACTTACGCCAGTAAAGTTCGAAGATAGTCAACATCAAAAAAAGGCTCCATATTTGAAGACTCGTTCAACGGCTGAAAACGGAATGAAAGCGCTGTCCTCCCTTCCTAACTGTATTTCTTCATCTCAAGGACATGATAGGACGTGCTAGAACTTGCCTGCACCAGTGGGTAGTCTCCCGGACATTTTTAAAGAAACTTTTTTCTACGTGCCGTTTGGCATCACCGGGACTTAATGGGTTAATAGCGATACGTGGTATAAGTAATTCTTTTCTGGCTTATTTAATTTCGATATAATATATGAACTTGTGCCAACTTTACATTGGACCACATATATGCCCTTATATAAGGGTAACAATTTTGAATTTATTTTGCGTTCCTTGTCGCTTTGCTTGAAATCTCGTACGAGTACCTCGTCGCCTGGTCGAAAAATTAAAGGTTTTTTATTTCTATTTATTTTATTGGCGTATTGCTCTCGCTTCTGTTTGGATTTCTGATACAACATGTCATCCAATTGTTGGCGAGTTCTAACTATGGGTATCATCCCTGCGTGTGCTATTGACCTCTCAATCCGATCCGGTTTCCTGTTATACCACGCCTCATATGGCGTCATTTCGATAGTTGAATGGTAAGTTTGGTTCAACGTACTCTCTATTGTCGGAACCTGACTGTACCATTTATTCTGACATTTACCCACCGTAAACCTCAAAAAGTTCACAATTTCTTTCTGTATTCTTTCGGCTAAATTAGCCTGTGCGTGTTTTATTTGGACTAATACATGCTGGATTTGTCTTTCTTCAAGAAATTTCTCGAATGCCCCGGATGTGAAGGACGGACCGTTGTCTGTCAACAACCTATCCATCTTCCCCGCATTATTTATATAGTGCTTAATTTTTGACATCGTTTCCCTTGTACGGGTGGTTTTTTGCGGATATATTTTCACGTATTTTGTGTGATTATCCACGCATGTTAATAAATACTTATATCCAAAGTTGGAAGATGGAAAAGGACCGACATGGTCAATACTGACCATCTCAAGTTTTCGTTGGGTGATAATTCTCCCCGCTATTATTGAAAAATGTATATTTTTCTTATTTAATTGGCATTGATGACAAGTTTTCAAGAAGGATTTTATTTCTTTTCTAATATTTTTGAACCAAAAATGCTCCTTGACGTGCTGGAACATTTTGTCAAAACCCATGTGAATGTATGTCTCATGGATTGCTGACAAGTAATTCTGTATAATAGATTGAGGCATTACTACCTTGAATCCGTTCAATTCTTTACGATAGATTAAACCGTTCACCATTTGGAAACAGAGGGGTTTCGTTTTAATAAGTTGACTTAAACCTTGGTCATTTGCTTGCGTATCTTTTATATTTTTTATTATGGGTTTCCCCTGGTTGGGTTACGTTACTAATAATTACTTTATTATTGTTCATTGTACATATATTTATTGATTTTACCTTGCCCTTGTGGGGCTCATTTCCCAAGTTCCCTGCCATTATTTTTATTCGTTTTTCATTTTCAGGGGGATTTGGGGGATTCCGACTAAGAGCATCGGCTATCAAATTCTCTCTTCCTGGGATATATTCAAATTTTAACGGAACACTTTGGAGATATATTAACCAACGGGCCAATCGTGGAGTCAAACCCTTACTTTCCATTAAAAAAGGGATAGCTTTATGATCAGTTCTTATGATAGTTTCGTAACCGATGGCATATGAATAGAATTTTTTGATTGCTTGTACAACCGCGAGTAGTTCAATTTCCGTAATAGTATAATTACGCTCGCTTTTTGACAACGTTTTGGACGTGAATGCCAATGGCTTTTTATCCCCATTTGGGTCAACCTGATACAACACGGACGCAACCGCTATATAGCTGGCGTCTGCTTCTATGTAAAACGGTTTCGAGAAATCCGGGAAAGCTAATTCGACCTGTCGTGCTAGGTCTTCTTTTAAGAATTCAAAAGCATGCTGTTGCTCCTCGGCCCACTTCCATTTTACTCCCTTTTTAACTAAATGAAATAGCGGCTGTGAAAAAATCGAAAAGTTTGGGGTAAACCTAGAGTAAAAATTCCACAAACCCAAAAAGCTCTGTACCTGCTTTACCGTTTTCGGGCGGGGATAATTTCTAATTGTGTCAACTTTTTCAGGGTCTTTTGTTATACCATTAGTGGAGATAATGAAACCCAAAACCTTAAGCTCGGTCTTAAAAAAATTACTTTTGTCAAGTCGTAGTGAAATATTATTTTCTTGACAAATTTGAAAAAATGTTTCCAAATGGAAAAAATGTTCCTCTAGTGAACGGGAAAAAATTATTATATCATCCACAAAATTCTTTATGTTTTTGTCTAATTTCTTAGGAATCAAGGTTCGCAACGCCTTTTCCAATGCCGATAAACTTGAATTTAAGCCATATGGTACCCGCTTAAAATGGAAAACCATTCGGTTAAACGAAAACGCTGTTAACGGTCGACTATCCTCATGGAGGGAAACGTGAAAAAATGCCTGACGTAAATCGATCGTTGATATATACAGGGTGGCGCCACTTTTAATGGCCATAGCTCGTGATCTTATGGGAAATTTGACGCTGATCAAAAAACTTCCAGTATACATAGGGTCGCAAAAGCTTCGTTTACGAGTTATTACGGAAAAACAGTCAAAAACCCTATTTTTTTACACGTTTACTCGAAAAACTTGGAAACGGCTGTTTCTATCCAAAAATGTATTTAAATAAAGTAGATTTGTCACTAAATTTTGGTCAAAAAAGGTCCCCCAATAAAGGCGGGCAAAGACTTTTTTTCTTAACGAGTTGGATAAAACTGCAAAAATCATGTTTTTTGTCGTTTATTTTATCAAAAATAAAAATGTTTACGACTAATTTTAATGTACTCGAAACAAAAAGGTTAAAAAAATAAAATCATGGTTCGAAATAACTGCCTCTTGCCTGGATACACTTACGGCACCGTTGAACTACAGAATTTGTAGCGCGGCGTATTTCATCTTCGTCTGTTTTCATTCTGTTGAAGGCCATTTCAATTCTTTCTATCAACTGTTCTCGCGTTTCAATATTTTCTGAGTAGACAATATCCTTAGCTTTGCCCCACAAGTAAAAGTCAAGAGGGGTCAGGTCAGGGGATCTCGCTGGCCACTCTACAGGTCCCCAACGACCAATCCATTTATTTGGATAATTTGAATTCAGCCACTCACGAACACGGCGAGCACTGTGTGCCGGGCAACCGTCTAATTGGAAGAACATGTATGCTCGCGCTTCCAAAGGAACTTCTTCCAGAAGGATTTGGATTTCGTTTTCCAGGAAGTTGAGGAATTCGTTGGATGAGACGCGAGGTGGCAGAATATGCGGACCAATCAGAAACCCATCGACCATACCAGCCCAGACGTTAACTCTGAACTCAGTTTGGAAAGAGTTTATTCGATTGAGATGGGGGTTTTCGGTACTCCACGTGTGAGAATTTCTGAAGTTGAACACACCCGCCCTCGTAAATGTACTTTCGTCTGTCCACAACGTAAGAGGATTATTCTGCATAAACCATTCGGAGAACCGTACCCTTCTTTCCAAGTCTCCAGGGAGAAGATGTTGCGTAGGGGTGAAATGGTAGGGGAACATACCTTCGTGATGCAAAACTCTTTGGATCGTTCTACGAGAAACACCCAAAGCGACAGACGCGCGACGAGTGCTAGTTCGAGGGTTCCTCTCGAAATGGTTAATTACGACATCAGAGATGTCATCTTGGTCAGCGAAACGACGGCCTTCCCCTGTAGGTCGTGTCGACCCTGTAGCCCTTAAACGCTCGTATGTTTCTTGGAAAACACGGCGATGAGGTGCTCTTCGAGTAGGGAAACGGCTGTGGTATTCCCGAGCAGCTTGTCGACTATTCATGTGACACATGCCGTAAACCAAAACAATGTCGGCATACTCCTGGTTCGAAAACGTTCGTGGCATCGTCGAAAATCGAGCAAGGCGGAATCGAATGGCAAAGAGTGTGAGGAGGAATTAACGCCCTGGGAGTAGAATGCATGTCATGCACAATTAAAATTTACAGATGATAAATTGATTTAAGTTACTCACAGCCACAAAATTGATGAAATGTTGATTGGATTTAACGGTTTTTTGTTTTTATTTTTTTGCAGTTTTTTCCAACTCGTTAAGAAAAAAAGTCTTTGCCCGCCTTTATTGGGGGACCTTTTTTGACCAAAATTTAGTGACAAATCTACTTTATTTTAATACATTTTTGGATAGAAACAGCCGTTTTCAAGTTTTTCGAGTAAACGTGTAAAAAAATAGGGTTTTTGACTGTTTTTCCGTAATAACTCGTAAACGAAGCTTTTGCGACCCTATGTATACTGGAAGTTTTTTGATCAGCGTCAAATTTCCCATAAGATCACGAGCTATGGCCATTAAAAGTGGCGCCACCCTAAGGATAATCAAAAAAATTGAATTACTTACAAAACTGGTGGAGCTCTTTCGATATCTGAGTCTCCAGGGTACTGGGATGTTTGAATTTCTCTGTAGAAGTCTTTGTTCGCATTTTCTGTCGTGAGAAAGAATTTACAACACTTGTTTGTGCCATTTCAACATTAAGGGCCGTATTCAGAAACCCACCTTAACCTTTACGTCTCCTTTAAGCGCTTCAAAACAGATGACACATTTTAATAAACCATCATATTTTTCAACTCCTTTAGTAAAGGCTTCGTAAAGGTGGGTTTCTGAATACGGCCCTAAGTGTCTTAACATACTTTTTCTCTTTGTCAGCAGTTCTGACCTCTCCTAATTTCACCACATAGCCTGTCTTCGAACAACCTGGCTTAGTGTTCTTTTTTAGAAATTTTTTGTTTTTTAAATTGTAAAATTCAAAAAAATTGCTATAGCTCGGGTTTGAGGTTGAAATTTGAGAAAAGGGCGAGCAAATTTTTGCGCAATTTTGTTGCGAAGATTTTGAGCCATTAAAAATGAAAATCGGTTGAAAATTGTGGGAGGAGATAGATTTTGCGCGGAGGGGTAAAAATACTCCGACGGGTGGTGCGTACCGGTGGGTGGGGGGTCAGGGGTTGACCGGTGGTGGACTTTGGTGGGGAATTGACGGGGGTCGTTGATTGACTTCGGGGTGAAAGTTGAATTTGTCAAAGGAAATAATTAAAAAGTGTGAAAATGCCCCCGCCTAAGGGGGATCAGGTTTAACGTGGGTGCGAGAGAGAGGAAGAGCTTGCATTTTAGTAAGTTTATAAGTTCAGGTGCGGAGGTTGGTGTGTGTATGTTTTCAGTGTGTTGTGTACTGGGAGGACGACTTCTATTTCTGAAATTTCATTTTTTGTGGTGTCGTGGTGTAAGGTGTCTTCTTTTATGTCAATCTTTGTTTTGAGGATTTTAGCGTCTCTTGTTTCTTCAACTTTTTCTCTTGATGGTATCAAATGCGGTATGCTCTCGAAATTTCTGAATATCCGACGAATATTCCTTCAGTTGTTTTCGTCTCAAATTTTCCCCGTCGGGGGCCTTTGTGGAGTACTAGCGCTTTTGAGCCAAAAGTGTGTAAATGTCTGACGGAGGGTATTTTTCCAGTCCATCTGGTGTACGGTAGTTCTCCGTTAATCCTCAGGTAGTGTAAATCGGGTGTGATGAAAATGGCTGATTAGCCGAAACCGGTCCAATAAATAAATATATCAACAGCGGGAGAGGACTTATTTTCCTTGTTTGTCTAAATAGTGAGATCCTGATTGGCAGCTCTCATTGATTGATTGCAGCAAATCAGGAGGCTCAATGTCTAGTTGCTGAGTCATTTTGACTATATCAGTCCTCGAAAAGACTGTTCCTGCTAACGGCGTTAACAACAATTTCTCCACATTGGCCGTTGCAATGCACTTCGACAGTGCTCCAAATACCTCAGCAGCTAAGAGACCTGCCTGTTTGATAGTTAGGACGATTGTCGTGTCGTTGCGTTGCGTCGTGATTGCGTTTCTTTTTCTTCTTTTCGGAAGAACTCGTCGTCTCGCCGACTGTCAACTCTTTTTCCTCCTTCACAGATGGGGTGGACGAAGAGGGCGTACTGGCAGATAATTTCGAATCATCTTGTCATTGACTTTTTGGAGAGGGAGCCGACCTAACCGCGCGAGTTAGAGCAAGGCCCATAAACTGCGCAGAGGTGGTATTGGTGTACGTCACAACATCAGCGATATGGACAACACCCTTCCCTTCCATATTATAAGTGCAGTATTCGGCAGCTCGCTCGATTACGAGTCGTGTCTCACATTCAAGCTTGCACTCAAGGAGCTTCTCAATCGACACACGCAAGCGCGAATCAGGAAAATTGAAGCTCGCACCATCGCCGATCAACCGGAGGGCGCGGTGGGGGGCCGCATCCTCGGACGGTGTACCAGCAGAGGATAAAGTTTCTTTCATCCTTGGAAGATAGATCGTTGAAACTATGACCTTTCGCGAATCGACTCCAGAATCGTCCCTCGTAACGAGAACTTTTCCCAAGCAATACGCCTTTTCCTTTGACATCCCGGAAATAAGGATTAGAGCTTCAGTCAGCGATGAAACCAACTTAACTCCACGAACGTTTTTAAAGGTGCATGTATTGTACATATCTACAAACAGAACCACCCTCTTTGTTGCTGTTTAAATGACGTCTTACTCATTAGTTATTGGAAAAAGGGTGGCAGACAGAACGCGATTTTGTTATGTGTCTGTAGAGAAAGACAGGGATTAGGACCGTTGTCGGCAAAGCTGTTTTTGATGATGCGGTAGCCACACACACGCATCCCACCTGTGCTCCTAATATCGAGAATGCTGAGGCATGAAACCTGTGACGGTGTCTCACAGTAGTAGAAGGTTTCTAAGGCAGCTTAGACTTAGCGTCTTACAGACCAGCTAGTCTTAGATATAAATCGAATAAAGAGACTATGATGTCGATCACAACAATGTGGGTCCCTTCAGCAGATTGTGCCAAACAACTGGCAACCAACTTTGAGAATCAGGTAAAAGTTCTGTTGGTACGACCCTTTGTTTCTCTGAGGCGAATGAGTGAATTTCTACGTCAAAGGTTGAATTCCTAAGAGTCTTTAGGCAGGGGTCTCGTATGGATACAGGAATTCCTACGTACTCTTCTTTACAGTGTGAGAATGACAGAGGACTTGGAGCAAGGGAAGAATTTGATGATCAGCTGTTTTTTTAATCTTGTTTGACGCTTCCATTAAGGTGGAAAAGGTTGGATCATAATTCTTCGATTGCAGTGGTGTACTCATCTAGAAGTTGTCGTAAATGGCCTGATTTACAAGAGGTTTAGGGAAAGGAAAAGGAATAGTGGGAATAGAGGTGTTAAAGGGAGATATTGGTGATCTCTTTTGCACTCGTGATGATAGCTTTGATGACTCAGTTCCATTGTATGAGACCATGATGGACCGAAACATTCACTGGGCCGAAGCAGTACCCTTAAAAAACAGAGCGGCAAAGACGTGACTTGTGCCTCTTGTTCTTTCAAATAATTTTTCCGGGATTGTATTTTGTCCCGTAATCTCCCCCGTCTGTCTGATTCAACTTTAACGTGTTTTAATAGCTCTTGTTTTTCTTTCAGCATCCCCCTTTGTAAACTGTCGAGATCCAAATTGGGCTTCTTCACCGATGTCCCCTTGACCTCTAAAATCTCCTCCCCTTTTTTTTTGTGGTCCGGCCGGGGTTTTTAGAGAATTTATGGGCTTTGGAGGTGTTGATTTCGGCTTGGATGGGTTGTCCATTGTTTTCCTAAAAATGATAAAATTCGTTTCAGAATCCGTAGCATAACTTAGCTCAAACAGGAACAAAACGTTTACGGTACACAAAATTCAATTATTTCACCAAATAATAGGGCTAGTGAGGCAACTGTTAGACGTAGAATACAATAGCCTATTCCCCTGGAAAGAGCAGAGCACACACTTTTACTTTAATAGACACCTTTTATCTTTGTGTTAGTCACGTCCAAATTACAGGCTTGCTATCGACCGAGCGGGACACAGATGAAGCGTGTTATGATCGTTTTGCAATTTATAGTCTCATTTATTCTTACTTTATTTGACTGAATCTGTTTGATCAGTGTTTTTTACGCTTCCACCATGTTGGCTCATGTCATATAGCTCTTCTCTGTTTGGAAATGCTGAGTTTCGAGTCTAAAGATAGGGTCTCTGGCATGGCTTTAAAAAGCTTCTAAACCCGTGTGAGAAAGATCGAGATAAAGAAGTCCCTGGCGAAGCAGAAATGCTCGTAAACTTCGAATTGCATGAAAAGAAAATGAAAAGAGTTTATCGTGAGCCCATGATGACGCCTGAGTTGGTACTCCGTTGATGAGCAGATGTTTTTGTTTCAAGAACGTTAATTTTGTAAGAAAAGAAATAAGACCATTATACCATTGCAATTAATTGGTCATGACTCGCTCTGAGTTGCTTGCTGACTATCTCTTGAGACAGTTCCAAGCACATATAGCCTTTTTAAATTTAAGCTCTCCCACATTCTCAGTCGATAATGAGACTTGTATGACGGATAGACTTATTTTAGAGGTATTGTTGGTCGATGAGAATTCAATTCTACGTTTTGCGAAACTAAATACACTGAATAACCAAACAGTTTTCATCAGAAATGCAATTTATTTCTTTTTATCTCGAAGATGTGTCCTTTGCTCTTTTTCAGAATTATATTCGATTTATTCGCCCCAAATGCATCTTGTTGGAAAGAGGCGGTTTGCCTCGAAAGTAAGAAAAACATTGTAACACTTGAAACGTAGCACATTTGAATCCCTACTTGGTACTACAACGTGTAATGCTCTCTCATGCTGGTGCACCTGTTTAGTAAAACAGTGGAATTAAACTAAAGTCACGCTAAACATCAACATTTCCGGGCCTTTTTAGTTCCTTTAAATCATCAGGGATTTTATTTGTCTCCTAAGCTCTCGTCTGTCTGATTCAACTTAAACGGTCTTCAATCGTTATTGCTTTTCTTTCAGCATCCCCCTTAGTCGAGATCCAAATTGGGCCCCTTAACCACACCGATGTCCCCTTGACCTCTAAAATCTCCCCTTTCTTAGCCTACAGTGACAGTGACAGTGACTAGTAGTTGGGTTGGGAGTTTTGCAGGCTTTGTGGCGGAGTGGGGGAGCTCGTAGTAGCACGTTCGGTTGTTGAACTTTATCTTCCGGTTCCGACGGGTGGGTTGGTGGCCTGGGATACGGCGGGTGGTGAAAATTTGGAGAGAGTGCCCGGTAGGTCCTCACTGGAGCTTTCTGGTGACGAGTTCAGTGAGGGGGGAGCTTTAATCCCGGCTGTTGGACATTCCGTAAAGAATTTCCGTGAGCTGGGTGCAACCGTATTTCTTTGGGCTTTCTGGGGATGAGTAGTAGATGCTTGGTCCCAGGATTTGGGTTATTGTTGCAGTTGGGTCGGGTCCATTTTGGGGTGAACCGCAGACGAAAAGTCTCTTGATTCGGTGAATGAGGATTGGTTTCTAGGTGCACACCCCGATGACTTATGAAATCTACGGTAACGAAGATCGTTTCCAATTATGATAATATGAAGAGCAGCTGACCGAGTGTCGTGAAATGGTACGCCTCGGCTCCCTCCCAACCATAAGCGACATCCAGAATCGAGAGTGAAACTCAGCTCACGGTTGACAGCAGTAATTAAACCACGAAGGTTGCCAAAGGCCGCCACTTCCTCCAGGTTCCAGGGCATGCTGGCATCCCAGGGAACGAGAGAGCGGATGAGTTAGCTAGGCGAAGGGCTATGCCAGTATATTGGCCCTGAGCCGGCAGTAGGCGCGGCCAAGGACATAGGAGGAACAGGTGAAATTCAAAGATGGGCAACTGATCGGCTACTGATAAGTCTCCAGAGTAGTTCATGGTGGCGTAATGGGTTTTTGAGAAGATGAGAGAGAGAAATTGAAGTTAACGAAGGCACTTTCAAACAAGGTTAAAAGGTATACTACTGAGAGTGTAATCTGTTTACGGCTTGCTCTTTATAATATGAGTCCCAACCCTTTTCTATCCCCTCCATTTTTACCATTGTGTCTAACTAATAATGACTAGCGTTTATCATATGACCACCTGAGTAATTAAACATGACCAGGTCCTTCCACTGAGTCGTGTGAGCTGTCAAAGCCCAGCCACCGGACGAGTGTCTCATTTCCCCGCTTTCTGATCATCTTTATCAATCAAATAAGAGTCAGGAACATATGTGCGCTGTAACTCGTCCACTTTCCCCATGGTCTTTTGATTGCGATAATCGACAAGACTGTAAAGAGGTACATCTCGTTAGTGAACTTCCACTTGTGGTAAATTGCTCATTCGTCCAATTTGGCAAATAGCCTTTCTCGAATAAATGTTTATACTTGCTAAGCCTAACACGATCGCCCACGTGAAACCGTGGTACACACATCGGGAAGGGTCTTTGATTCGACGTCAATTCGCCCGGCATCCACTTTATGGTCTTCGAGGGTTTAAAAGAATTTGACGGTACTTCTTTAGTAGTGGAATCGTGGGCTCCGACTGTAACTTGAACATTTTCAATAAAAAAAACACTAAAAATTATACATACAAGGTATTGGACACCTCGTTCTTCTTCTTCTTATTCGATTCCTGGAAGTATGCATCAAAAGGAATTTTTTAAACCTCATTTTGAAGTTGGGCCTAATTTTGCCACTATTATGCCTTTTATAAGCTTTATTTCATGGAGGGTTATTCTGTAAATTTCAAACTTTACGTGTCGTAAAATGGAAGAAGGGCGAGTGGAGGTACATCGTTGCCATGGTTCTTACGATACCTATTGAATTAAATTGCGAAATTTTCACGCGATAATGTGTGGCCTCCATGGAGGTAGGTTTCGCCGGCCATCATCTCGCCCTCGAGAGTCACTTCGTCGTGCACCGCCGTCCCGCCCCGGGGACTCCCGTCGGCCACCATCTCGCCCCCGAGAGTCACGTCGTCCGTCGCCGTTCCGCTCCCGGGCGTCCCGAGAACTAGACCGGGAGCGGTCTCTTCCTCTTCTTCCTTTTCTTTTATTTTGTTTTTCTTTCTTCACTTCCTGTTCGTAAATATCAGTGTTAAGAAATCGTCGATTTTTTTTGTTGACAAAATGCGATGTCAAAACGGGAAGTTTGTAGGATATTGTACAGCAAATCTGAGTGCAAGAAAATCTTCGAAAATACCTTCAAAAGAAACACCGTTTCGAATTTTCTCAATTGGGAAGAGAAACCTACAGCTTTGTTCACGTCATCGGCTTTCCATTTGTCAGAATTGTCAACTATGTGATCAAAAAATTCGATAAACAATTCGCGGTGTTCTTCAACCATAAATATCAGGCGTGAGGCAAAATTCCACCTTGTTTGCGCTAAGGAGGGGAGCTTTTTCACAATAAAATCTCGTAAAAGATTTTGCCTCGCAGTGGAATGGGGAAAAAACGATATCGGTCCATTTAAAGTTTGAAAAAAAAACTCGAGTCTCTTTCATACAGCTACAAGTTTGTTCTAAGACCAAGTTCAGAGAATGAGAGTAGCAATGCACAAACAAGGCCTCTGGATACATTGCTCTAACTTTTGATTGCAAGCCGTTCACATGACCAGACATAACAGCTGCACCATCATACGTTTGGCCAACGAGTTTATTTTCGAGAGAGAACGAGTCAACAATGCTGCTGTGGTTGAATAGAGCAGACGCAGAACGGTCAGAACTTACATCCGTAAATCCTAAAAAGGTTTCTTGAGGGCAGCCATTTTCATCAACATAAACAACCGTTGAAAGTTGGGACCGAGAACTTAAGGCCCGGCTACACGGTCAAGCTTTACGTAAGGTTTACTTGTCAGTTGACTTGTCAGTTTACTTGACAAAAAAAACGGTGTGGCCACACGGCTCATGCTTTCCTTCAGTTTTGAGCTCAGTTCAGTTCTGCCTTCAGTCCGCTTCAAGTCTTCAGAACGGATAGACCTCTGTCAAGTCACGATGAGTGATAATTACGATTTGGAAGTATTCTTTTTTGCTTTGCTGGCAATGAAAAGAAGTAAAAAAAAAAGCAATCGAACAAAGTGGTGCGTCTGGCTCGATTTCTACGAGAAGGAAATAAATATTTGATTTATTTAGTTGATGCTACATTCAAGTTGTAACATTTCATTGGCTGCGGTCCCACGGAACTCTGCTCACCCTGCTCGAACAGAACTATTACAAATACATATATACCTCGCATTTTCTCAGCTAACTTTTCGTTTGCAATATTTCTTTTATTTCTATCCATGTACTCCTTCGATTTGACTATCCAGAGACATGGAAAAGACTTGTACAAGTCTATTAATTCTCCCAGAAAATGTTTCGGCATATTACGCACGTCACTCATTTTGATTTTATGCTTTTATTCTTATCTCATCACAGCATCACTGGACCTCAACGCTATGGACTGAAGAAAAAACTGAAGGAAAGACTGAAGGCCGGCCACACGCTCAAGCTTGCGCTAGAGAAAACTTGAGAACTGACGTGAATTCCTTCAAGCCTTCAAGCCGCGCCTGAGGCTTGAAGGAGCTTCAGTTTTGCCGTCCACACGCTCAAACTTTACGTAGGGAAAGACTGATTCGAGCTTTCCGTAGGGAAAGCTTGACCGTGTAGCCGGGGCTTTACGTCAGACGTTTCATCCAACAAGACGGAAACAAATTCTGACTTGGCTAGATCAGATTTAATGTCATCTAAAATGACTCTAGCTGTCGCGCTGATTAGATCATTTTGAATGTTTGGGGATGTCCCTCTAAAAATCGTTGCCGTTTTTAGGTGTTCTTCCAACGGCCGGTCGTAGTCTTTCAAGAAATTTAACAACTCCAGATAATTTCCTTTATTTTGGGAAAGGGATGACTCGTCATGTCCCCTAAACGGATGCTCTTGCTTTGCCAGGAAAAGGCAGCTGTCAAAGAGCCGTGTCATAATCTCACGGTTCTTTTTCACGTTTTCGTTGTGAAACGAGATTTGCGCAGCTCTTTGATCATCTAACAAAAGATTAATGCGAGGTGTCTTACCGAATTTTAATAGCGAAACAGAGCAAACCGTATGTGAGTGACTGCTCTGATGTTTTTGAGCAGCTTTAGTCAATGTGGCGATACCGGAAAACCCAGTAGTCCACGAACTTTTGTCGGGCGAAAACAAAAGGCATGGTAAGCAAAACAAATGGTTTCGTGATTGACAACCCGATAACCATGGATACCTATTGTAATTTTCTACAGTAAAATGCCTTGTGTACTCACGGTTACTGAAAGGCAATTGACTCACCAAAGCGTCAGAAAGGCGCGTTGGCAATCCTCCAACCTCGCCTCGAACCCGATCCTGTGCAGCATCTCGATCCCGTATCGGAGCTGCCACCGATTAAAGATCCTTTGGGCGGCCAGAGCCTCTTCATGGTGTACCGTCACCGTCCTTGAGTCCCATTTGGCAAAGCCTTGTAGTAACTGCAGGGCAACGATCCCCGAACGTTCGACATTGAACTGATGGAATTTTATCTCTCTGTTCTTTCTTTAGTCTCACCAGAGCAACAGAAAGGCGCGTTGGCAGTCCTCCAATCTCGCCTCGAAGCCGATTCTGTGTAGCATTTCAATTCCATATCGGAGCTGCCACCGGTTGAAAATGCGTTGAGCGGCCAGAGACTCTTCGTGACTTAAAGTCACCGTCCTTCGTTCGGTCTTCGAAAATCCTTCTAGCAATTGAAGGCCGACAATCCCCGCTCTTTCGACATTGAATAGAGGGAATTTCCGGGCCAGTACTTCTGCTTGGTTCTTGTCCCCTGGACGAACGTCGTATCTATAATCAAGATTTTCTTCGCGGCTTAAGGCGACTTCCCTTCGTCCAAACTTCGAATATCCGTCGAGTAATTGTAGTGCGACAATTCCCGCTCTTTCGACATTGAATAGAGGGAATTTCCGGGCCAGTACTTCTGCTTGGTTCTTGTCCCCTGGACGAACGTCGTATCTATAATCCGATCAATTCCGTTATTAATAATTTGAAAAGTACACATGTATCACTTTATAGGAAACACTGTCTCACTTTTGCAAGATTACGTATGCGGTTGCAGCGTAGCCGCTCGCACTACCTACGCTGATTGACGCCAATCTTGTGGAAATGTTTTCCGACCCGGAAATTCCATCAATACACTTTTTTAGCGCATCTTTCTGGCTTTTGGTAAAACGTCTTTTGAATCCACACAACTTAATAATGCGATTGACGTCGGTTTCAATTGAACTAGAACTAGAACTAGACTTAACTTGGACTTTGAACTAGAACTTTACTTGGTTCTGGAACAATTTACTTTGAACTCGAACTTTACTTGGTTTTGGAACAATTTACTTTGAACTAGAACTTAACTTGGTTCTGGAACAATTTTACTTTGAACTAGAACTTTACTTGGTTCTGGAACAATTTTACTCCAAATTAGAACTTTGAGGTGTGGTTAATTGCCTTCGTTTTGGAACTCTGCCTCATATCTTGAACGTGCTTTAACTAGCTTAATAATAGGTTTTTTTTTAGATTTTTTTTTTTCATTACGCTTTTTTCGATGATATCTACCAACTTTGTTTAGAAGAATTTTTCGTCACATTATTATTTTAGGTTTTGAAATTTTGAAGTTAGCGAAAAAGTCGACCGCGGTTCTCCGTCGTCGAGGGTGTCTTAACTGTCACATACCCAAGCAGTTGATGATGAAGATGATGAACAAATATCTTCATCATGTTCTTTTTCTTGTTTTCCGCCTTCTTTGTCCTTGCCATTTTTCATTTCTTCTTCATTTTTATTAGTTTCTTGTACTCCTTCATCATTTTGTTTTTTAACATTTTGCGAGAAAATAATGGTTAAAAAATTAAAATAAAAACACTTTTCTGTTATCATGCTAACAATTCAACCACAGCACAATCACACCGCCCTTTTATCGATTCAAACCTTCACTCGAACAGTTGAGCGATATATTACTAGGAGCAGCGAGATAACGCTAACTGTTGTGATGCGTACCCGCTTTCCTAATTATCATGTAGGAATTTCCGTTGAATCCTCTTTTCCGTTTATACGAATACATAAAATTACGTACATAACTTTGGAGTAAAACTGTATTTCAGCTCACTAGACACTGAAGAGGCGCCGTCCTTTATTTAATTCTTCTTCTGAAAATAAGTCATCAACATTCCATACATCGTTTATCTCGTCGGTTTCGCAAGAATCCTACAAGAAAATAAAAAGAAAAGGTTAACAATAACTACATTGATGCAGGTAGAAAGGGATTGAAGAAGACTAGACGGTCAAAAGAGTAGAAAAAAGAAAAGCCGGTAAACCGTTAAGTGGTCCCCCAAACCAAATAAAACTCCATTTACAACCTAAGGAATTTTGAGATAAAAAGGGAAAGGAAACTTAATTGGCTGATATAACAAATAATACCGTTTAAGAGCCAAGGAAAAAAAATACATATATAAGTTACCTCTATATTTTTATCCGCCTCTTCCATAGCAACATCAATGTATTCGCCCATTGATTCTTCAAATTTTTCAATTTCTGATAACATTCGCTTTTTTTTCGTACTCTTCTTCTTGGAAGAAGTGCTTGCAACATTATCCACGATTTCCTCTTCATCGTCCTATTTAAAGATAGAAAAAAAAAATTGAGTTGATTTCCTACCATCAGCCAGTTATGTATAACTATAATAGACTAACAGAAATTGATATAAACTCATCGTAGCGCCTTTTTTTTACTTCATTGGGTGGTGACGGTGGACAATATTTTCCCTTCTTAACATGCTATAAATTTAATAAAAAATTTATGTAAAAAAACATAAACGAAAATAAAGAAAGATTTATATAAAATTACCGATATTGGAACCAAAAGCTCTCCTGATAGAGAGTACGGAAGTTTCTTCCGCATTTGTCTGTATTTGAAGAAAATGCGTCTTGGTTTCTTTTTACAGGCTCTTCTTTAATGTCTCAAAATCCATTTCATTTTCTGCACCCAATACTTTTAATGTAGCCGTACTTCCGTACTTACAAGAACCGTTGCATCGAAAGTTCCGATTATGGGAATTGTATATGTTGAAATCCCATATAGGTTCATTTATGATTTCGTCGTCGGATTCAATAGTATGATAAAGATTGTTTTTTAAATATTGAACATCACCAATATCATCAAATTTCCCCTGATTAATATATATGATTAACCTTTCCATCCATTCTTTCAAATCACCTATTCTGGGAAGTCCACAATCGTCTGCAATAGCCTCTACTAATTGATGAAGGCGATCGTAATAGTAAAATTGACCCAAGTTCATTTTAAACTTTAAACAGAATAACAACGAAAAAAAAAAAACTATGTACAGTAACCTGCAAAAGTGAAAGCAATTTGCCTTTAGTTGCCCAGGCAACTCTACCGCCGAACGACCTGTGGTGATCACAGCACACTTCTCCTCGTAGTTTCGTGAACTAAATGAACGCTGAATCAACGAACAATTCGAGCAACAACCATCCATTTCAGCTCAAAAGAGTAATTTAAAACGAAAAATACAAAAAACTAAGTACGAAACGGTACTAAGAAAACAAAGCGCTGGCTGAAGCTGAAACAAAGATGAAACCTTACCCTTCGTGTTCGAAGACAAGAAAGAGAGAGAGTGACGTTCTCCTCCTTTTCATCACCGGTCCTCACGGTGTAGCTCAACCCACCAGAGCTGGACCAAGGAGAAAATTTGGTGGTGGGGAAACACAGAGCAAAGCCTGTCTAACGATGGGTTTCACACACACACACAAACCGAAGTCCACCGCAGAAATTTTGGGCTACCCCGGGCGTTCTCACCAGCTCCACCTTACTATTTGGCGGGCTTATTGAACGGCTTAGGATGATCGAGGAGAATTATATTGTGTATTTCTGTATTGCTAAAGAGTTTGATTTCGAGAATCATATAAACATGATTATAACCGTGGGTGCTGATGGGACGACGAACGTTGAGTTTGTGGGCGAGTCAACAGAACAAGACGCATTTCGATCCGGACTAGTGGCAGCATCCACCATTGTCACAGGAGGACGGAACATTTCTCTTAAAAGCGGCGACAGGTCACTGGGAATACTTGGGATCGACAATGGCGGAGTATTCAAACCAGATGCCGGACTTCCGTGCGCCTTGTTCGATGTGCTGGGTGACGGGACGAAGGGCGTTGTCTCACTTTGGACGCTTGTTATCAGCTTGTTGACAACCGGCAGACCTGGTGGCATTAACGGCGTTGGCGCCTTAGAAGTCGAAGGTACTGCCGGTTCGCCGCTGGAAGGCCCTGCACGGGGTGAAACTGAGGGCGACGAAGGGTGATGATGCACGGTCGGCGGTGACGGGGCCGCTAAGGTTCGAGGCGAGTCGGAGGATGGTTCGTTTGACTGGGGCGAGGACCAGGTTTGACCTCCCTTCCCCCGTGAATCCACCGCTAAGTGTGGATCCCGGTGGGCTAGAGGGGTAAAACCCAGCCCTCTTTGGGCGATGCCCCTATGCAGCTTCGCAATATCTTCGGGTTGCCATGTAAATCTATAAAAAAAGAAAAGGAAAAAAAAAAAAAAAAGGCAAGTTAAATTGTGCAAATTATGGAAGACGAATAATAATTGAACTATTACTTTTGAACTTGTTTAGTTAATGTCCGAATTATGCCACGCATGAGACCTCATTGTGTTCGTTGACACCTAGCAAGAGTAAACGCCAAAAACTGGATGTGGGAGCCTGAATTTGGTTGACGGGGTTTTATCCCTCGCCAGTGACCATTTAGTTAACCGCGAGCGTGAAAATAGGCTCCTCTATCCAAACGCACGTCGCGAAAGGAAAGGTCCCGCGTCCCGGGTAGCCTGTGATACGAGTCCCTCTCGTATGTTCAAGTATTCCCCTATTTGCCCTTCGCCGGGCGGTTAAGCCGAGCTCAGGACAAACAAAAAAGGCTCCGAAGTTGTCCTTCGCCGGGCGAACCCAAGTTGGCGTTTACCTCGTCAATGGTGAGCCCAGACAAAATGTGGATGGCATTCACTAAGTCTTCGGGCATTGGACGGAATCGACTGGCGAGTATGATTCGGTCGTTATCTGGTCCAAACGGAGATAATGTATCTTGCTCACCTAGAGTACTGAGGGTTTGACAAATCAACTTGAGAGCACATGTTCTAGGATCCTGCTCAAGTAAGGTCGATAGAAGCTGATCAATTCCATCAGCTACGAGCCGGGTTGTCCCCCCGGGTAGCCGTCGCGCCCTCATGTCCCATATCTGCCTTTCAGGAAGTTGGGCTAAGTTCTGGGGTTGGGCTGGACCTTGTTCAGGAGCACCAGCCTCTCCTGGGCCTTCCCCGGGCAACCGGACTCCAAGATTCAATCTCCTTACCGCGTCCTGGATGGGGAGTCCCGCGTCCGCTTTACGTGTCCGGTACACTGCTCCGGATCCAAAAGATGTGTAATCATAGTCGGGATCCAACGCGCTCAAGAGATTCTCTATCTTCAACTCCGATTGCACCATATCTTTGACTTCATCGAGCGCATATCGAACCAGCTCTCTTATTTCGGTCTGTGATAGAACTCCTCCTGGAATGAACTTCCCAGCGTAGAGTCTGGCTTGTCGGTTGATGTGAGCCTGGCCGACGGCTCCAAAATTTGCCAAATCTGCGTATGATCTGGCAGGGATTGTAGGGTCAAACATTGAGCACCACGTATCACGATAGAGTTTCCCGCAAAGGAGGGCTAATTGTCCGAATTGTGGGAGAGGGACTTTTCGGAGTAACAACCCGGAGATGCGGTGTTTACACTCACGCAGGGTATTTGCGAAGAACATCGCATGTGTCACATTCTGGCTGCGAGCTTGTTCAATTACCCAACGCAAACTTCTCAACACTTGCCTGTCGGATGCTGAGTAAGCACACATTAGGTAGTTGTATATAGTATCCAGGTTGTCAGTCTTAGTTCTGTAGAACTGACTGAATGTTATGACAGCCTCGTGAGTGAGATCATCCTCCAGGTTCAAATCAGGGAAATTCACGGTCAGTCTCTCGATTCTCGATTGCACCCAGGTCTCGGTAATGTTGACACCTTTGCACAATGAGAAGATGGTCGCCGCTGTAGCCGACACGTAACCCCTCTGAATAATCTGTGCATCATGGGCGGCGATGGCCTCGATGTAGGCCAATATCTGGCCATCTTCTAGGATGCGCCATGTCGCCGGAAATTCCTCTCTGACTCGCTGAAGCGTCATTGGAGGTTCGGGGAGAACTGGACCTCGTTCTGATGGAACCCGCAGCACTAAGTAGTCCTCAGGAACATCGTATAGACGTTCCCAGGGCACAGCATGTGCTGACCTCTTAAAAAACTCATAGTGCTCCGCACTATAATTGGAATGAACATCCGCCGCTGCCCAAACTTTCACCATCTCAGTCCCTGGAACAGGGGGTGATCCTGCCTCAGCTCGCACTGCGACCATTGTATTGTAAAGTAATGATGTTCGTGGTCCTCCTTCGGGTGGCCTCGTCTTGAGAATCTGCATGATGGAGTGTCTAGCGGCGTCTCGGTCTTCAACGGAAGGATTTACTTTGCATTCCCAGGTCGCCGTCAAATTTGCCCATCCTATGGCGCGTTCCTTTGCGGTACTCGTGTCTGGGATACGTTGGGAAGTGTGTGATGCTATTAAGGCTGCGATGATGACACGAGCATCCATGGTTGTCCTCTGTCGATTTGCCAGGATGACTTCCGCTGTATTGCAATCACCTGCAGCAAGCGGTAACAGTGGACTTATCTTCGACGAAAACTTGTCAGAAGCTCGACAAGCCTCTGCAATAAAGACACTACCACGGTTTCTGGCAGCTCGTGCCGTATTCAGGTAAGTTTGCGGTCTTCGTTGCATGATAAGATGGAGTTGCCGCTATGAGGTAGATTAATACGAATTTCGGTTTCTAACAACCAGTCGTTTCGGGGGTGACACCGATTAAGAGTGTTGTAGCGCTCGTTTCAACTGCTGGGTCTAGTCAGACTACAGTTTCGATGATTAATTGGTCTGAGAACGCAGGAAAGAGAGATATAAAGATAAGTTTTAAAATAGCCAACTTTTGCTGTCCTTCGTAACTGAATTAGAGCCGTGGCTAGCCGCTGGAACACACAAGGCGAGTTTCGGAGACCAAATGGTCTGCGAAGGAACTCGTAATGATGGTTGGGAGTAGAGAAGGATGTTTTTGCAATACTATCCTGGTCCATCCGCACTTGGTGGAACCCGGAGTTAAGATCCAGGGTGGTGAGCCGCATCGCAGGAATAGTTTGTGAGCCGACGTTTTCCTGTTTCCACGGTGCAGTCACAGCATCGCGACCTTTTTTTGGGGATTTCGGGTGATTTTGGACGATCATCAACCGGAAGGAACCTCTTGAGACGAATTTTCAAGTCGTTATGAAGGCCGGATGACAACTGGCTTCTTCGCCTGGAGATGTTCAAGGCTCAGTTCATGTGCCAGTACTTTGAGGAAAACCCGGTTCAGCACGGCGTAGAAAATAATCATCGGCCATCGCTGGGTATTTCGCTGAACGTTGTACTATGCGCGCATTTGGTCGGCTGTGTTCACTCCGCTTTTGAAAGCATTGTAGTACGTTATGAGCTCAGGTTTCGCTTTTTCCCCAGTGCTAGCATCAATGGCGTTGTTTTCATGCATCGAAGAAACCAGAAGCACACATTTATTCTTGCGAGGGACATAGGAAGTCAACACATTTCCCTCATTGAAACCAAAAATGCTGGAGTATTGTGCCCTCTCTTTTGTGGGTTGACGAAAGCAGCAGGTAAGGCTCGTTTGTTTTTTCATACTGTTCCGACGTAAGAGAGCTTTTTCTGCTTCAACGTCCTGATGAGAGCAAAGTCGGTGAACCAGTTATCAGCAACTATGTTACGTCCACTTCCAACCACAGGTTCTGCCAGACGCAACACCACATCACTTGGTTTGTTACTCTGCTGGAATGGACCTTCAGGCTGTTTTCCCGCGTATATTTCCAAGTTAAGGGTGTAATACATACTGGAATCCACAAGGGCGAAAATCTTGAGGCTTTATTTGTTTGGCTCAGACGGAATGAGCACCGTCCTCGGAAACCTGGCAACATCTCATCAATGGTGAGGTTTTCTCCAGGACAGTAGCTTTTTTTGCAGTTTTGGACGAACATTTCGAACACATTGCGAATAGGGGCAAGGCGATCGATTGCTTTTCGTTCGCTCCTGGTAGTTCTATCGTCAAAACGGAGGCAACGAAGCAAGAACTTGAACCGTTTGACATTCATGATGAGTCCAAATTTTTCTATCCCATCACCATTTTTACCCCATAGCTCTTCCAAAAACAGACGATTGGCTTTATAGGCTCCTGCCAAATACAATAAGCCAATGAAAGCTTTCAATTCAATCTTATCAGTGAGCTTTCTGTCTCTCTCCCTGGTTCGTGTACTTGACAATTATTTCCAGAATTTCATCTGGAAACAGATTCCCCCAACATTCAGCAAGAGTTGTTGCATTCTTGGCGGCTCCTTTCACTCCAGAAAGGTGAGTGATTACATTATGGTTCGAGCGGCGCCTCCTTCACAATTGAATCCAGAAATGCTTCTCCTTCCTCAGCGAAACGATCCGAAAATTCGCGCGCGGAGGTGACGCGCTTTTGCCGGTGTTCCTCTGTGAGCATTCTGGGCACCCATCTCGCACAAAACTTCTTTCCGATACAATATCACCCAGGAGACTTCGAGAAATGCCAGGAAATTTTTGCATAAGGTCATCAAGCTTCACACGACGGTCCAGTCGCACTTCTTGCTCGACTTTTTGAAGAAGTTCGTCAGAAATCACTGATGGTCTCCCACTCCTCACCTCATCATGGGTATCAGTACGGCCTTCTCTAAACTGCCTAACCCACTTCGTGACTGCTTGTCGACTCATCGTATCACTACCATACACTTCCACGATCTTGCGATGGATATTCGCGGCGGTATTTTTCTGTAAAGTCAAAAAACGGATATGACAGCTCGGATCTCGCACGGATGAGAGGTAGCGGGAACTTGCGTCGACCTCTCCATTTGAAAAATTCACTCTGACTGAACAAAACGGTCGACAAACACGCGGGACAAAGCAAACTGACCGTTACATCCCCACCTTCAAGCCAGGTGCGCCAACTTTGAAACAAAAAAAATCCCCCTCGCCACAGTAGCCCTTGTAAACTTACTTGCTGGATGACCCTCGTATTGTTAGTATTAGGGTTCAGCCAACCAATATTAATGACATTCACCAACTTCGATACTCTATCTCGTTTAATGTCAGGTATAAGTAGTAAAAACTCAAAATCTAATGTATCCACATTTTTTATGGATTAGTAAAGATCTTACAGTTTTATGGGAGAGGAAAGGGATTAAGTTGAATATATGATTTTCAACTTTTTTTTTTATTTCATATTATTTTTGACCATACAGGAAAAAAAAGCGCAAGAAAAAGAAAAATACAAGAAAAAAGATTTAGGCCTACCCCTTAAAAAGCCAAAAAGGCTTGTGGCAAGGGGCAGAGTTCTGTTCCGTACACTAAAAAAACAAAATCAAAAATAGTTCCTGAATATTTGCAGAGCTAAAACAAGGATCAAAATTACAAAATACAAAATTACAAAAACAAAAACAAAAATATTTCCTGAATATTTGTAGAGGTAACAATGATAAAAATTACAAACTAAGTTATATAAAAAACTATGCAGAATGAGAAAAACTTAAACATTAATCAAAAGGCTTACATATTTCTTAAAGGACACTAACGAGTGGAATAATCTTAGGTCTAACTTATTGAGATAACAAAAGCTAATGGCAGTGAAAAACGCTGTCCTCCTGGCAGCCTCCAAATTACACTTAGGCAATCTTATGCTAGAAAGAGCTGAATTTCTAGTACAAGAGACGAGTCCCAATTGTTCTTCAGGAATACCTTTTCTGTACAAGTGGATGCAAGAATAGAGTAAAAAAAATCTTATCCAAAGTAAGTAAACGCAAGGAGCTATACAATTCATTAGTATTACTTCTAGGAGATGTATGTAACATTATCCTAAGAATAGTATTCTGAGCTACTTTAAGAGACTTGAGATGTGCCTCATTTGAACTTCCCCATACAAAGTCAAAGTCAAAAGAAATTTATTGGCATCAACCATTTTTATAATACATATTTACAAAAAACGATATTCTATTAGCCCACAGGGGAATAAGCTGGGCTTGTGGCTCCCCGTGGAGTCCCGAAAAACTAGCCTAATCTACTACTGCTTTACTAATGCCTAAATACTACTACAGTACTATTGACTTAAATACTATTTTTTATTAATTAAACTCCTAAAATTTTTGATTTAACAAAAGCCTTAAACTTAGCGTAGGAACTAAACCCAGTTATATTTACATGTTCTTTGTAGAATAGCTTAAGGGCCGTTGCATAAGCACTTCTCCGGTACACCTCACAACCAATTTTCGGGAGAATGACATTCGAGCAAACCGCTGTCCTAGTATGGCGTAATTTACATACATGTTGGTCTCTAATACCACTTTTGGTTACATGTAGACAAGATTGTATCAGGAAAATTTGCTTTACTCTTGGAACCTTAAAATCACTAAATAGCGACCTAGTATTAAACCTAGGAGGCTTTTTCAAGAGAATCCTGATAATCATATTTTGGGTTGTCTGAAGAATCTTCAGACTAGACTTACATACACCCCCCCATGCCAAACATCCATACGCCAAAAGAGCATGCGCTAGTCCAAAATAAATTGTCCGTAAAACTTCTCCTACCAGAAAATTTCGTGTTACCTTAAAAACATAAAACAACTTTCTTAATTTCGAAACAAGTGTCATGATGTGATCTTTAAAACTAAGATTACTGTCCAATATAATCCCAAGATACTTACAGCTACGGCTATATGGCATAGGAGGACACGAACATACTACAGACCCGAAACAGTCATAATCTTGAAAAGAAATACGTTTAGTAGTCTCAAAGAGTTTTGTGTTTGAAATAGAAAATCTTACAATAGCAGTCTTATTTACATTAATACAAATACCGTGACAACACATCCAATACTTAATAACGAACAAATCAAAATTAATCGAGTCTAGCAAAATATCACTATTCTTACCAAAATGAATAACAGCTGTGTCATCCGCAAAACCAAACAAACTTCCAGATAATTTTAAATTCAACAATTCATTTATAAACAAAAGAAATAACACTGGCCCGAGCACCGTTCCTTGAGGAATACCACAGTTAATCGTAACAGTTTCACTCACTGCGCCATTGTACCGAGGACACTGTTGACGGTCTGTTAAAAATGACTTAATTAGCGACAGAGGGGTACCACGGACACCGTACTTGCTCAGCTTTTCGAGAAGTATTGGATGCTGCACCGAATCAAAGGCTTTTTTAACATCTAAGAAGCTGCCAATAACATAGTAACCTTCATTTAGTTTTTCACTTATTAAACTAGTCATATTGAACAGTCTTAGAACTGTATAGAAAACAGTCTTCGTGAATTTTTTCAAATTTTGACCAAAAGGCCAACCAGTCCTTTAAATTCCCATCAAATTTTCGCAACTCTATCTGGGGAAGTTTAAATTTCCTCCTCATCGATGTCTCACTTGACTTAGAACTGACTCTTGACTCGTTGTCTTCACTTTCCAGGGCCGCACGGGTTCTAACTTTGAGGATATTAAACTGATCTATTAATGTATCGACATCGTTAACCTCTGCATCCAATGCTTCTTCGTTCCCCTCGTCCAGCAATAAATCATGTAACGCCAAATCCACTGTTCGTAACTCTTCAAAACGCACCGTCAATGAATCCAGTAATGCCCGCACTTTCATAGCGTCAGATTCCCCTCAACCGCGCCTCAGCCCCTTGGTTGACGATTGAACATTTTATTGATTCTTTTTTCTCAAATATTTCCCCATTATTACACCCGTCGTCAAATTAGACTCTTTTTTTCCCCGTTGTTGACTCACCACCCAACGTGGGCAACAACAAAACGTGGCGTATACAACAATATCGTACTTAATAATTGGGTAAACTAAGGCAAAATAAATGTTTCTCAATAATTTCTGACTAACAATAGATCTCAAAATTTTAAAACTAAAGAACAATTTACGAATTCGTTTGACAATCACGTCTATATGATGACCAAATTTTAAATTTACACCAAAGAACACACCGAGGTATTTATAAGACTCCACAAAGTTGATAGACCTACAGTCGCATTCCACACTACCTGAAGGAAAATCGCAAAGACATTCGTGGATCCTAACTTTATGGCGCTCAGGTTTAGAAAACTTTTTTAAGGAGAATCGCATAGCAGCTGTCTTATCTAAATTAATACAGAAACGATTTTCCTGACCCGGCGATGCCTCGTTATATTTGGTTTTATTTTCATAACGATATCTTCACCAGTGAGGATAGGTATGAATGAATAATCCATTTTTTCTAATTAGTGGACTAAAGTGGTGCCAGAGACAACCTCCGAATGGATCAAAGAACCCTTCCAGAAAATTTGTTTACTTTTCAAGTTTACTGATATATTGTATCTAGATAAAACAACTTTGAATCACGGGCCGGTCATTGAATCACGGTTAGTTTACTGTTTTTTTTTTTTGTCCTTACTCCCAGCCTCTTGATACACCACCCTACTGACCCAAACGCAGTGTCCAGTTGCCCTCCCCGGCCAAGGCCCGCAGCAGCTGTACATGCGCCTTGCGCTGTACAGCCGCAATGGGGGATTTTTTATGGTAATTTTCGCTTCTAGTATGTCTAAAGTGTCATTATTGGGCGTTTGTCATATGCAGATTTCATTGGAGATGGGTAATTAACAGTGTACTGGAATTTGGTACTACCTTTGGTTAGTTTACTGTTTTTTTTTTTTTTTTGTCCTTACTCCCAGCCTCTTGATACACCACCCTACTGACCCAGACGCAGTGTCCAGTTGCCCTTCCCGGCTAAGGCCCGCACACAGCTCCGGCCGCACACAGCGGGGCAAGGCCCGCAACAGCTGTACAGGCGCAATGGGCGATTTTTTATGGTGATTTTCGCTTCTAGTATGTTCAAAGTGTCATTATTGGGCGTTAGTCATATGCAGATTTCATTGGAGATGGGTAATTAACACTACTGGAATTTGGTACTACCTGTGGTTAGTTTACTGTTTTTTTTGCTTACTCCCAGCCTCTTGATACACCACCCTACTGACCCAAACGCAGTGTCCAGTTGCCCTCCCCGGCCAAGGCCCGCAGCAGCTGTACAGGCGCAATGGGCGATTTTTAATGGTGATTTTCGCTTCTAGTATGTTCAAAGTGTCATTATTGGGCGTTAGTCATATGCAGATTTCATTGGAGATGGGTAATTAACACTTTACTGGAATTTGGTACTACCTTTGGTTAGTTTACTGTTTTTTTTTTGCTTACTCCCAGCCTCTTGATACACCACCCTACTGACCCAGACGCAGTGTCCAGTTGCCCTCCCCGGCCAAGGTCCGCACACAGCTGGCCAAGGCTCGCAGCAGCTGTCCAGCGCAAGGCGCATGTACAGTCAGCCTGGCGTTACTGGGATTTGGTACATTTACTGGGTAAATGTATTTGGTACATTTACTGGGTAAATGTACCAACGTGACATACGAGGGGCGGGTCTCTACCCCTATTTTATTGTGTCCTGCGGGTTCTTGCCTAACTTGTGTCTGGGGTGTATGGACACCACAGTCACAATACCCCATTTTTTTGTTTTGTTTGCTTACTCTTCACGCTCCTTGTTTACAATTGCTTATCTGCCCTCATTTATTTGCTGTGTTATGTTCCTATCATCATTTTGATATCTTTTCGTATGATTCTTAACCGTTCCAAACTTTTGAATACTGGTGTCTAAAAATTGGTATTTAAAAATTGATTAACAAAATTTTGAATATTTTGCCATGAATGAGAATTTAATTTACTAGCTCCGTGAGTCCCCAAAACTCACGATGGGGTTGGTGGCTTGCAGGTTCCATTTCTTGACGCATTGCCTGGCTAAAGCCGTTATAATAAAATGACATCGGGTTACACCTTTTCCACGGTAGTAGAGCCCATTTAGTCAAAACATTTAGGAGAAAACAGGGTTTTGTTCGAGCGTTCAAACGACGCACCCCATGAAGACAAAATCAACTCGGTGACTCCACCACAAACAAAAATGATTCTTTTTATTGAATGTTGAACGATAAAGAGAAACAAAATCTCATTAACCTTTTTAATGCCTCGGACATTACCTCAGATGGTTTAAGTTCCATTTAAGGACGCGTCAGTGACCATCCATGACATAGGGTTTGTTTACGTTTGAAACTTATAGACTTTACGTCGTGACAGAGGTTCGTGAAACCCACAGTTGAGGTATTCCTGTGTTGTCAGGCATCAAACCAGTTGAGATTCAGATCTCCGAGGTTTGGAAAATTTGTAATTTTTGACTGAGTTTATGTCGTTGAAAAAAGAGAGAAAAAAAAATTTTTGCAAAACTAATCTCGTCGATGTACTATTTAAACGTTTAGACAGAAGTTTTCGTTAAAAAAAAAATTTTTCGATTGTTATTCAAATTTAAATTGATAGAACAAAACTTCAGCATAACTGAGCGAGCAGGCATAACGTGTATAAAATTTAGGTGTTGGCATACGACTGTATTTGAGACATTACACAAAGTGCGGCATCGCCCATGAACACAATTTTGGATATTTTTTACGCGTTGAGACAAAAACGACTCGACCAATAAACACCCCGTTCACCCACCCAAGGCGTGGCGTGGATGGGGAGCGAAACACGGAAACAAAAAAGGAAAGACAGACATGTTGGAAAGTCGGTCCCACAAAGTCGCAGTTAGTGTCTTGTCAGGTTTTCTAAATATTTTTTCGACTGATCCGAGCGGTTAAGCTAAGACAGGATTAAATAAGAAAAAGAGAGAAGAAAAAAAAAAGTTTTGTTCCGACAGCAGCCTGTCGGGAAAAGTGCATTTCATTCATGCGACAATCGAGTCGAACCTCATAAGTTAGAACGATATCAATCAATTATGAATGACATTTAGGCCGTGGTATAGAAAGTCAAAATCATAAAATCGTGTTTCTTTTTACCGCAGGCCCCTTTTTTGGCACCAACTGAGGGGGAACAAAATTATGAAAATGAAAAATGAAACAGAGTCGGTTTGGTTGCCTATATGATATGGGAAGGCGGACTCTTGTTAGAGGAGTCATTTGCAATTAAAATATTTATCCCGGCCTAAATTTCATTCATAATTTATTGATATCGTTCTAACTTATGAGGTTCGACTCGATTGTCGCATGAATGAAATGCACTTTTCCCGACAGGCTGCTGTCGGAACAAAACTTTTTTCAGATTACGTTAATTTTCAGATCAGTTAAATTAGGTAAAATGGTATGTCACTATTTCACCATTGCGGAATGCGGAGTGCCTGGGTTCGAATCCGAAACAATTTTTTTTTAAATTTTTTTTGTTCCTCCCTTTTTGGCCCACCTCAGGATTTTTTACTCAAGATTTATTAGGCTGTAGGCAAATCAAATAAAAGAGACGGCTCAAAATACAATGTCAATGAAATGTTTTGGTAATTGGGTGGTCCAGTAAGGCATAGCGTTAATTTAATAGCTCCCCTCCGCCGAGAACTCCCCTGCCATATTAACGGATTTGGTTCACTAGGGTCTCATACGAAAGCGCGTTCATTTCTCATTACTCGAGTCAATTTTGGGGGCAATCGCAGCAACAGCCGTGCGGTAGCGAATTTTCAACTAATTCAAACCCCTCTTTCACACCGTTCCCGTGGACCGATTCATCTGGATCACGAACTCGTCCGAGATATTCACGCTATTGATTTTTAGACCAAATTTGGTTGCCCTAAGTAAAAAATTGCGACCGTGATCGTGCTAACAAGCGAGGGGCCATATATATATATATATATATATATATATAGCAAATCGAACCGACCTCGGATTCGTGTTCTAGGGGTTCTGAAACGTGAAAAAAAAGTATCACAACCCATATGTGCGACCATCAGGGCGAGACCAATAGTGCATTTTTTGAATGAAATGCACTAATAAATCCCTAGAACCAGGTGTTGAAGCCTAGTGAATCTAAACGGCAGGTTTTTTTTTGACAAAAATGGGGGTCACGAAGAGATGTACTCGTGACTCTCTCCGAAGCGGTAAGCCGTGGGTTCAGGAGCTCAAGCTGGTGGCTGATTAAATTTTTCGCCGGACACCTTGGTGCCGACTTGTCGATTCTGGCCATTTATCTTTTTTTTTTTTTTTTTTTTTTTTTTTTTTTTTTTTTTTTTTTTTTTTTTTTTTAAATGCTTAAGGCACTGACTACTGAAATTTTTTGAGTACGTGTCTTCATCCTGCTCGCTCACAACTACTTTGTCCTCGATCAAAACAAAGGAGAGCGGCAGTAGGGCCGGTTGAACTTGACACACCCCGGAAATTCTTCCATTGATGGGAGACACGACTCCTGAGCGGGATGAATGCTATTGGGGATCTGAATTTAAATTTAGAGCGTTTAACGAATTTAGACGAGGATCACTGGGGTATTAAAATTAACCAGGTAGTCCGGAGACACCCCTAAGCCTCAGCGAGAACTTAGCCGGTGACATCCTCGGAAGGCCGAATAACATCACGTTGGCTCGTAACACCAAGAGATGGGAAAAATCGAAAAGAGAAAAAAAAAATATTGCCCAATAACATTCCCGCCGGAGGATCCTTCCAGTCCCGGGACGCCTAATTAAAGGAAGCCAAGGGCCGAGGGTTTCCTCCTATTGTGTTTTAGGTGGGATGGTTCCGTCCCTAGACCACCTAACTAAAGGAAGAGGAGGGGCGAAAACATCCCTTTGCAAGGCTTTTATTCTGCCAGGTACTTAAACCAAGCTTGTCGAATTGGTTTTTTCATATTTTTTAAAACATTTATGCCGGGGCCTACGGACCCGTAGTCATACCGCGAGCATTACCGATGCTCTTGCCGTGTCAATACCTACGAAAAATATATCGTGGTATGTACACCACTTGTCAGGGTTTAATAACGAGAAAACGTTTATATAACGTTGATTTAAAAACTATTTTGGGATGTACTCCCGGTCGTCATATTCCCGAGCATTTAAATGCTCTCGGAGTCGATGACATCTATATTATTTACACGTATTTACGTGTAATTTTGAGAACGAGTTCTCCCGGTAATGGCCATAGGGCATAAAAAATACGTCCTTTGCACGGACGGAAATGACTCAGCATACGTCATATATAAGTGCTCGTTTGAGCAATGGTAACATTGATTGTATGTATTCGACAGGCGCTTAACGCCCATTTGGGAGGACAAATCTCCCGAGCCTCCTGAATGACACCACTCACCCAGGGGCCTGTCCTAACCACGCAACGAAGCGGACGGGCTTTCGTTTCGGTAATTGCTGTTGAAGGGTCAAACGTATTAACTATATGCAAATTACCGGGCTTGCGGATTCTAGCCACCCAACAGGACGAATCGTCCTGTTTCGGACACAATGCAGTCGCGAATTGTCTCTGGAAAATCGCGTACACATCGTATCCGGGCCAGGGAATTCTAACCAGGCAAAGGGGCGAAATACTCTCCCTTATTCGATACAGTGTAGTCGCGTATTGCTTTTGGAAAGTCGCGTAACCACTGCATCGGGCTAGCCATTATTATGTTTGTACTATATCCGTGTTATATATGTTGTACCCAAAGAGCGAAATCGGCCATTGCCCGAAAAAAGTGAGCAATCCTAGGATTGGGCATCTCGGTTTGCTCAAACCCCGAAATACTCTTGAGCATATACAAAGATAGAGAAGGTTGGTAACCCTGCTTCGGGGAATGATCATTCTTAACGGCCAATGTCCGAAAAGACTACGCCCGAAGACGGTTCCCTAGACTACTACATACATTGAAAAGAAGAAAATGATACAACCTTTTACAAGAGAGGAAAATAAGTGTTTTCATTATTATTCGAGTTGGTTACGAAAAAGTTTCTTAAAAAATTAGAAAAAAAATGCACTAAAAATCATTTGACAGTTTAGATTATTTGTTTTTACATGGACGTGAATCATGGCATTTCGAATTGCACAAAACCTTATTTTTTAAACAGGAACATTTTTTATTTGAGCAATGTTTCACAAACCCTTGTTTGGACGAACTTTCTGAACAGGCGAGAGTTCTCAAAGGAACAGATTTGTCCTCTACATTTGATTTGTCTAAAAGTTGCGAGTCCACCGGCTGAAGCTCGTTCCTTGCATATAGACGGTCAATTGTGCCCGTTTTTGTGCCAACTCGGTATAATGAGTCAACTTCCTCTAGCACGACTCCCAGAATGTTTCTGGGGCAGGTTCTACCTCGGTCAACGTCGGGGATTTTCACAAGCACGTTGTCCCCTTCAGCAAGGGGTTTGAATTTTTTGTGGGATGCACTCATCATCTCCTTTGCTTGCCGCTTTAGGGCTTCATGAGCGGAAGCCTGGGCACTGGCAATACTCAGCTTCCGCGATTCTAACGGAGCATTTGCGGAACTTCCTTCCAAGTCATCTGGTCCGTCAGTCACAAAGTAACGCACCCTCTCCACATCCACTTCGTTTTCAATCTTCTCAATCAATTTTTCTTCATTGCCCACTTTTAGTATGTCATACCTTTTTAAACGTCGGTAATCCATCGAGTTCAAGGGTATTCGGCTTTGTCTCTTATCGAGAGCATGGCGTACTTCTTCGAGGATTGTACGATATTTTTCAGTACTTAACAAAACGCAATTTTTCGTATTGTTCATATAATCACGCAACTTTTCACGAAACTCCGATTCCATGTTGCCGTGCTATTCACAAGAATGACAGGCACAGGTAGTTTACCGGTCAACAGCTAAGCAAGTTGATAAGAGATCAGTTTAACCAACCTAAAATTCCTAGTGTGAAAGGCGTTTGCACGGCTGAGCAAGAAGAAAGTGCTCATTCCGGGAATTGTGCATTTCCCATTCGCCCAATGGCCGAATAACGTTGCCTATTTCGGGGTTTGAGCAAACCAAGATGCCCAATCCTAGGATTGCTCACTTTTTTCGGGCAATGGCCGATTTCGCTCTTTGGGTACAACATATATATGTATTTTATATGTGTCTGCCCATGAGGCAACTTATGGAAGGCAGGGCGTCAAGACACAAAACCTTGTTCAGTGCCCGATTGGCCAATACCCTGGCGCGGGAGTGTTGGTCTCATAGATATAATGACTGACTATGCGGTCACTTTAATGAATATCCGTTAATAATTGGGGAGAGACTCAATATTCCCTCGTTGGGAGGGGAAAAACCCTCCCGAGCCTCCTGAATGACACCACTCACCCAGGGGCCTGTCCTAACCACGCAACGAAGCGGACGGGCTTTCGTTTCGGTAATTGAATTAACAGACGGTGGAAACGAAGTAGTCGAAATGATAAGCGGCATACAAACACTTCAAGTTACAAGAGTGAACGAAAAGGCGAATATTACAACTGTCAACATGATTAATGACGGGGCTTTCATCGAACATATTGAAGAAATTGCGAAAGAAGAACTTCAAGGAAGTATCATCGGGAAAAAATTTTGGGAAACATCAAACACGATAGTTTATTCTGTAAAAAAGGGAATCTGCGGTTCTGTAAATAGACCGCACACGCGGAATAATGTTATGATTGTAGCTTATTTAGATACTTTAACGTATCGCTTTAAATGTTTTAAATGTAAAGGGTACCAGTCGGAAATGAAAAAATTTTGTTTAAAAAAATAACAAAATTACTTTATAATTTAATAAAATTAATATTTACGAGTTTGTTAACAATTTCAATTTGAAAAAAAAGGAAATGAATAAAAGTTTGTTTATATAGAAAATATAAAGAAATCCTTGAAAAAGTTCGAGCTTGGACTTGATTATTTTTCACGAACACCACACTTCCATTCCCGTATTTAACATTGTAGTAAAAGTAAGGTAAAATCCATTTAAAAACCACTTAGTAAAAGTAAAGTAAAATCCATTTTAAAACCACTTGAATATATTCCCCCCCCCACCCATAAAAATTGACTTTTAAAATTCGGAGCGTTGTCTTCGCGCCTATGAATCGTCGTCGCATCGGAATGCTGCATCATCGATAGCTCAGGACCCGCCGCCGGTGGTATCCCTGCGTGAAATAATAAAGCCAAGTGTTAGTGTGAGCATATTTCAAAATGGCGGTGTAGTTGCACGGGGGCAACAGACTAGAGTGCCTGAAATGAACTGGAAGTGGAAAAAAATTATTTAGGGGCTGGGGTTAATAAAACCTCGGCCCCGCACCGTGTGATCTTTGGGGGTCGTCCTTAACTACCGCCGTAATGAAGAGAATCTGGATTTAGGGGCCGCGGCGATTAACCACGCGGCCCCTCAGCCTCTATTTGGCTTTTTATTATTACACGCAGTATTATGGTAAGTGTTATCCTTTTTGGATGAATACCAATTACCTATAATAATATATAATACAATATAAAACTCACGTCAGGTATTCCGCGTACTCCGTCAAAAGCTGAAGACAGTACGCGGCGTTCCTTTCGGTCGGCCCATCGCGACGGATCCTGGCCATCTCCGCACGAAAAACATCGTCGAAGTCTGTAAACCGCTTGACGGAACGTACGTCGAAGCCTCGCCCTTTTGAACCATCAGGAACGTCGAGGAATCGAACAAACACCTTGCGAGGTTTTCTTTGTGTCCGAGTGATCTTCGCTATATGCTGGCGCCCTTCGTACGGCACCAAGACAAAGTCGCCGACAGATCTGTTACAAACAACAAAAAGAGAAGAGAAAATGGGACCGTCGAAGAACTTGGTTCCAGATGTATGTGCCTTCACTATGGGATCTATAACCTCCGGTGGGAAAGTCTGATGCTAATCCGGTGTGAAATACTATAGTATTGGTCTCAAGATTATGAAGAGCTGTCCTCTGTGACTGTTGATTTATATGAACTTTGACGTTTTGATGAGTGATATGTCCTCCCGTTAGTAGTGAATGATGCGCCCTGACAGTTCCCATCTCCATCGACTGACCCTAGGTCTACCATGTCAAAGCCAGTTGTGGTGTTGATCTTGATGTTCTCTATTGTGTAACCTTGTCTTAACAACGAAGAATCCTTCTCTAACTATTTGCCTACATGAGTCTACGGATAAATCAAAGTTGTTATCTACAGATCAACATTCATATTAACGCGTCATGACATGTTTGTGACAATCCCCCCACCCCGATAAATCTGTGGAGAACAATTGGAGGGAAAAAACTCACTTCAAAAAGTTCACCTTGACGAAGTACATTTTTATTTTTCATTACATCATTTTGCCTTCAACAACAAATACAGTTTCCAGCTGTAATTCATTAAGCATTTTTTGTACAAAGCCATGGATTTACTAGAGAACTGTGACCTTCCAGTCATTTTAATTTTTTTATTTGAATAAATTTTCATTCTAAAAACAGCATACCTCGAGATTAATTGTGATTTTATATTATGACAGACAGCAATATGGCTTTCTTCAATTTTATGCATTTTCCCAACAAGGGTTTCCCTCAAGTTACCCGCTTTTTCTTTGCCCTTTATACAATTTGTGAATAATTCTTCCATTTTAAGAAAGAACTTAAAGGTTAGTTCGTTACATAAAAACAAAGTTTTGTCTCTAAAAGACTTAGAGACAAAAGAGACTTACTTAGAAGACTTAGAGACTTACTTAGTTTCGTAAGTTTTTCATACGGGAGACCGTATGGTTCGTACCCTCCTAGGCTCACTATACAAGTTGATTTTGGTCGCTTTTTGAAAGCAGCGAAAAAAGCCAGGATGATTTCAGTCTTCTCCACAGATCAACACTGTAAATAAATTGTATGTTGTTATGTGATTGCTCAATTTCTTGAGTAAACATATGGCAGCTCATGACAGTTCGGAATCATCCTTTTAATCCCCGATGATGGAACCTGGCACGAGGGGCCGTTTGACTGGGTCATGGAGCATATTATAGACGACTTATCAAACACGAACTTCCAGTCATCATCCACCTGGAGATCTCCAATCTGACCTGGCTTTTGGGGTCACCGTCCAGTTGTCTGGAGCAGGACACAGATACACTTGAAACCCTGGTCCAATAAGAAGCGAATACTGAAGGAAGTTCTTAGGAGGGGCTCCCCTGTGTCCTAGTTGACTAAAAGACCCTGCGTTTCCTTCAAATTCGACAATCTGAACTGGAGGCTCAATTCGATGGACGAAGAATTCCTCAGCAGGATCCACAGACAGTTCGACAAACCACTTCCAGCATCCTTGTGTGAAGAGACAGAACTTCCCTCCTGTGACACAATATCTGAAGTATTCGTGTTGTTGTCCCAATTTGCTGTCCACAAATGATCCCCTTCATTCACACCGATCACAAACTGATCATCACAGGGTCCTGTGCTCGTACAAACATCCCAGTTGCAATGCCAGTCTTGGTCTGTTGAGAATTCCATTGGGTATGACTTGTAGACTTCAGTGATAGGGTACTTATACTCATGACTCACTAGTCTCAAACTGGAGCCAGCTACCGTTAGCAATTCACCTGGCACCATGTAAATGACCGTGGCCGCTTGAATGGTGGCACTCTTTTCCTCCTTTGCTCAGGGGCCCCTCTGGCGATGCTCACAGTTGTTGCATACTCCCCACTTCCAGGAACCATGTAATCAACATCTAGTCCAAATCTTCTTCTCACGACCGTCACGCTGAGCGAACCAGGGACAGAAGGTGTAAATGTGAACCATCTGATGACTTGCCATGAAACAAGGGCTACAAGAGTGAAACCCCCGAGAGCAAAACACAATCCAACTTGCATTGATTGCCGACAATTTGTGGAAAAGACGCTTTGATCAGGCAGCCTGGTACAAATTGGGTTGGTGTCCACTGCACATCGGCCTCCTGAGAATTCAAGATGGATAGTTCCGAACCAGATGCCATCCTCCACTTCACTACATGACACCTGGAATCTTCCTTGGGCAGACCTCACAGTTACAGCACCTTGCTTTCCTAAATAAGTCGTCGAAAGATGTGAATTTTCAAGGTAAAAGTTTATGTGCGTTTTACAGTTATTTTAGGGATGAAATATGAAAAAGGAAGATCGTACGGTTGTGCGGAATTTCCTGAAGATTTAAATGAGTCCAGGATTAGTGCAGAAATACGGCGGTAATTTCCGTAACGCGGAGTAGGCGAAGTATGATTGGGGGGGGGGTCGAGGAAACACAAGTGCAACTCCCCCTTAAGATGATAATTATACTGTGATCTGGAGAGGTTGAGGGCTGTTGCGAGAGCAAGGGAAGTCTCAGGTGACATCTCTTCAGATTTCTCCACAGCCCCACTCAATATGCTCAAATCTTCCGAATCGTCTGGAAGAGCTAGTAATTTTGCAACGATTTGGGCTTTTACTAAATTACCTTCTCGCCTCAAATTCATTTTTGCGGCAAAAAGCAGCTCTTCACCCGAGTAGCCCGAGGGCGGCATGCCCTCACGTCTTCAGTCCTGCGCATTTTCTGTCGGTCAGACAAATCGCAAAAGGCCCTTGGTCGCGGATGGGGTTTGATGAGGTACTCGATCTCTACATCGAGCCACGCTTCGTTCTTGGCGAGAAAAAACTGCCTTCTGTACCCGCAATCTCTCCACCTTTTTTTCAAACTCGAACCAATGTGACTGAAGTTTCGCTGTTAAAAGTGAATTGCACCTGTCTGAGACACATACCGGTGCCTTGTATAGAATTTCATTTTTTAGAATGTTCACGTTTTCTGGGTCGATGGGACTTTTCAAGAAAAGGTAAAACTCTCGATTTGTACGCAACATCTCAGATGCATAAGAAATAGTCGCGGCTAAGAACGGTTTCAAACTAGGGCTCTTAATAGATTAAAAATCATTCGGTTCGTTAAAAGTGTCAACTGTCGCATATTCCAAAAGGGGGAAAAACGCATACGCATCTTTATTTTTATTATTGAGTTCTTTTCATCTCTAAAAGCCGATCGTGCTCCCCCCCTCTCCATATCACTGTACTTCTTAATGAAGTAAGCATCTTATGTTCTCCGATTTTTTAAAAATATCTGTCAAGTGTCACTTCAGTTTTTACGTATTCAGCATGAATGTTTCTTTTTTATCACCGTCTGACCGTCTCGTGAATGACGAGCGTCCACTAAAACTGTATTTCGGTCCTTCTTCAACTAGAATGATAATAAATTCATCAGCTTTACTTTTGCATGAGCCAATTTTTGTATGACTATAAATCACACCTGTAATTTCTAAAAAAAACATCATATTTTAATTATGTATTTTCAAAAACAATTTCTATCGCTCTTTTTTAAAGAGTGATAAAGAGCCAAAAAGAGATAGTTCCGAAGCCTAATGTGAAAAGATTTAGAAGCAAAACGGAAGTCAATACTTATTACACATGGGGCAATAATTATGCCTTTTATACACGAGTAAGTTTTTTGTTAAAAAATATGGCGTCATACAGACACTTCAGGCAAAGATTTTTTAATTTTTTAAAAATGGTTTCTTTGAACAAAAAAAATTACTCGTATAGAGGCTTTTGACCTAGAATAATCTCGCAAAAATACTTACAAAATCCGTGAAAAACTTTTCGTCTGAACGACTATCTTCCAGTTTTCCAAGTTCATCGTGGTCACGAAGTGGCATTTCTACGTTCGAAAAAATATCGAATTTTTTTAATAATAAGAATAACAAATTCGTGCTAGGCGTTACAATTTTTAAAGCAATTATTTGCTTCAAAGCCAAATCGTGGTTGTCTGTCATATTTTTTAAATAAGCAACCCCACGACTGATTTTGTTGAGATGATTATTCATTGAATCGATTTTCAATGACACATCTGAAAATCAAGTATATGTTTTTTGCGTGAGATATTAAGGGGGAGTTGCACGTGTGTTTCCTCGACCCCCCCTCCAATCTTACCTCGCCTACTCCGCGTTAAGGAAATTACCGCCGTATTTCTGCACCAATCGTGGACTTCAAGGGCTCATTTAAATCTTCAGGAAATTACGATACGATACGACGATATTTCATCCCTAAAATAACTGTAAAACGCACATAAACTTTTACCTTGAAAATTCACACTCTTTCGACGACTTATTTAGGAAAGCAAGATCGTACGGTTGTGCGGATTGATGCAGAAATACGGAGGTAATTTCCGTAACGCGGTGTAGGCGAGGTATGGTTCGAGGGGGGTCGAGAAACCCCGGGCATTACTTGTAACATTTACAAACATTGTAAACATTCGGATCGGTTGCGAATCGGACATGTGCGGGCTCTCCTCACCGCACCGACACACGGCCGTGTGGTCGGTGCGCGGTGAGAACACGGAAATGTGTGGGGAGACCTTAAGTTGTTTTCATTTCACCGACACACGGCCGAGTGTCGGTGCGGACGCGGCGCGGTGAGAACACGGATATGTGTGGGGAGACCTTTATGCTCCTCTCCAAATTTTAAGAACTATAGGGGAAATCGGCCTAATATGGGATACTTTTTTTTTGAATGCGCAAAAGCCCATTCAAAAGCAATTTAAAAATTTGATTTTTTAATAATTCCGTTCATTATTGTCCCCTATTTGAAAATACATATTCAAATTTCCATTAATTGTCGTTCAAAAGCTCAAATAAACCAAGTTACCGAAAATTACATGTTAACCCATTTGGACAACATGTTGCCCAATATGAGATACAAGGGGTTCCCAATATGAGACTGTCTCATATTAGGTAAATTTTCATTAAAAAGAAAGATTTTCTCTCAAAAAAAGATATTTGAAACAAAAAAGTTTTTATTCAAAGGTAAACGCAAAATAATCTTCAACCTTATAAAATTACTGGTAAGTTTGTTGCCAATAAGGCTGAGAGTCACCAAAGGAAATGAATAAGTACTTCTGAATCACAGAAAAAGTTTTTCACAAAATCTCTCAGTCTTATAGAAATCAGACATAAGTTGGCAATAAAGCTGAGAATCACAAAAGTATTAACACCATAAAATACTTATACAACGCACCTGGTAATACACCTTAAGTATAAACCATCACAGAAAAAGACTTAGGTATTGCCCGACCTTAAGAAAAATAAACCAAAATCCTTAAACTAAATCTCAAAGCAAAAATTGCACAAAAACACTTCATCCTTTACTTCTCCACAATCTTCGTGAGACCAGCGATGACACTGACTACATTTCGCCCATTTCTCACCATGAGTGTCTTCCGAAAATTTTGAGCTGCAGAACATGCATTCGACGTCATCTTCATCATAGTCTACATCGTCGTCTGTGTCTATTAGTGGGACCTCTTCATCGTCGCAAGTCTCTTCGTCACTTGACATCGCTAGTCTTTTCTTCCCCTTCGCCTTGTTAGCCACCGTTTTGTTTTTGCCTTTGGGTTTGGCTGTTAGTTGGTTTGGGTGTTTGGTTTTGTTCTTTGCTTTTTGCTCCCGTTCAAGTTTTTTTTTCAAGTTTCTGGTTCTTAATCTTTTGTTTTTCTTCAAGCATGCGTTTGTATGGAGAGGAAGTTAAGAGAACTGTTGACCCAGATCGAGAGGAGGATGATGACGAGGTTGGCCTCTGAGGCACTGGGCTTATGTCAGATGGTAGCACCACAGAACCCGTCAAGGTGGTACATCCAAGAATTGATGCTGGTAACGCAGGTGAAGCTGAGTAGGGATCTGAGGATGCAGACACGCGGGGAATTTCCACACCAGCCATGGGTTCCTCACGGGGCGGGTTCTGAGAAGGAGACGATGAATTGATTTCAGAATCTCTAAATTCTGCATCAAAAATGTAGCGATTGCAAGGAAACAGTCCCGTCTTCCTGAAAGAATTGATTGACGTTTCCATTGTAGCTGCTTTGTTATACGCAGGTGTAAAAAGGGCCATTATCATGCTAGGAGTGACAACCTTTCCAGGATTATTCCTTAAATAGGTCTCAATTTCTCGTGCATAGTAGGTTTTCAGGGGGGACATGAAACCTACATCCAGTGGTTGCATTCTGTGTGTGCAATGAGGAGGAAGAAAAACAATGAAAACGTGATTCTGCCTCGCCAGATCAATGACGTCAAGATTCCTTGTGTGGCTGTAATGACCATCTAGTACCAAAATGACCGGGTCTACTTCAGTGGGTTTAGTTATCTTGATAAAATGTTCAAACCATGTAGTGAACATCTCGGCTTGAATCCAGCCAGACTTGTGACAGGCCCATATTGAGCCCGGAGGGGCTCCATCCATGAGCGGTAAGGACATATTTTTTCTGGGGAATACGATTAATGGAGGAATGTATGTTCCTTGAGCGTTCATGCAAGTCACAACAGTAACCAACTTTCCTCTTTCTGCAGAAGTCAATGTGTTAATCTGTTTTTTTCCTTTCAGCGCAACTATCTTGCTCTTCTTGTTTTGTACGATAGTTAAACCTGTTTCGTCAACATTGAATATACGATGTGGAGCATGGTTGATGTTAGGTAGCACAGTCTCATAAATGTCGAAAAACGCGTTGACACTTTCCTTGCAGAAGCCCTTGGCTCTCGCTGATGATAAGCCCTCCGGTGTTCGCAATGAAAGTCTGGAGTTTCTCTTCAAAAATCCACGCAACCACTTCTGACCTGCTTCCTTTTTCGTCTTGTTGAGGACTTGTTGGATGAGGTATCCCATTTTTCAAAGCTAATTGAAAAGCCATGTTTTTGATGTCTGAGCAACGAAGACCGTGAAATGTGTCAGCCATCTGGAGAGAATATTTGCAGAGTTCTTCCTCCAGTACAGAACCCAAGGTTTGTCTCCTACCCAATCTCACCCCTACCAATTCATCCGCTGACCTACCATCTTTCACATAACGTTCCAAAGTCCCTTTGGGTACGCCGTATTCTTTGGACGCCTTCAAGTAGCCCATTCTTTTTTCTCGGACCGCCTCAACTGCATTTTTCATTGCATCTTTATCCCATATTTTTCTCCTGCCAGGAGCCATCTGAAATAAGACCGAATCTTAATCAAAAGAAAAATAAGATGAAATAATACGTACACTAATTCCTAATATGAGATACGAGGAGCCTAATATGAGATATCTCATATTACGCCCATTGTTGTATCTCTATATAGGCATTTCACACGTGAGCAATAAGCTTGTTGCCAAAATAAATAAAAAGTGGAGATTTGGAAAAACTTGATAGATGAATGGAAACTACATTTCATTACGAACATTTTCCTCTAGTTGAATTGTAAAAAAAACACTTACCTGATGGCTTGTAGGTCCGTGTGAAGGTGCAGCAAAAAAAGTTTCTGTTAGTAGGTGGGAGCCATATTGGTAACTGACTAGCTACGAGGATGCGCCATTCCCCTCGCCATCACTAAGGTAATCTCTAGGCGTTAGTTCACAACAAAACCGCTTGGAAGCAGCACCATACAGAGACAATACAGAGCTGTCTCATATTAGGAATGTATCTCATATTAGGTAACTTTCCCCTATACAGAAACGATTTTCCTGACCCGGCGATGCCTCGTTATATTTGGTTTTATTTTCATAACGATATCTTCACCAGTGAGGATAGGTATGAATGAATAATCCATTTTTTCTAATTAGTGGACTAAAGTGGTGCCAGAGACAACCTCCGAATGGATCAAAGAACCCTTCCAGAAAATTTGTTTACTTTTCAAGTTCACTGATATATTGTATCTAGATAAAACAACGTTGAATCACGGGCCGGTCATTGAATCACGGTTAGTTTACTGTTTTTTTTTTTTTTGTCCTTACTCCCAGCCTCTTGATACACCACCCTACTGACCCAAACGCAGTGTCCAGTTGCCCTCCCCGGCCAAGGCCCGCAGCAGCTGTACATGCGCCTTGCGCTGTACAGCCGCAATGGGGGATTTTTTATGGTAATTTTCGCTTCTAGTATGTCTAAAGTGTCATTATTGGGCGTTTGTCATATGCAGATTTCATTGGAGATGGGTAATTAACAGTTTACTGGAATTTGGTACTACCTTTGGTTAGTTTACTGTTTTTTTTTTTTTTGTCCTTACTCCCAGCCTCTTGATACACCACCCTACTGACCCAGACGCAGTGTCCAGTTGCCCTCCCCGGCTAAGGCCCGCACACAGCTCCGGCCGCACACAGCGGGGCAAGGCCCGCAGCAGCTGTACAGGCGCAATGGGTGATTTTTAATGGTGATTTTCGCTTCTAGTATGTTCAAAGTGTCATTATTGGGCGTTAGTCTTATGCAGATTTCATTGGAGATGGGTAATTAACACTTTACTGGAATTTGGTACTACCTTTGGTTAGTTTACTGTTTTTTTTTTGCTTACTCCCAGCCTCTTGATACACTACCCTACTGACCCAGACGCAGTGTCCAGTTGCCCTCCCCGGCCAAGGCCCGCACACAGCTGGCCAAGGCTCGCAGCTGCTGTCCAGCGCAAGGCGCATGTACAGTCAGCCTGGCGTTACTGGGATTTGGTACATTTACTGGGTAAATGTATTTGGTACATTTACTGGGTAAATGTACCAACGTGACATACGAGGGGCGGGTCTCTACCCCTATTTTATTGTGTCCTGCGGGTTCTTGCCTAACTTGTGTCTGGGGTGTATGGACATCACAGTCACAATACCCCACCCTTAGGTTAAAAAAAAAAATACCGAAGGCTATTTTTTTTTTTTTTTTTTTTTTTTTTTTTTTTTTTTGTTTGCTTACTCTTCACGCTCCTTGTTTACAATTGCTTATCTGCCCTCATTTATTTGCTGTGTTATGTTCCTATCATCATTTTGATATCTTTTCGTATGATTCTTAACCGTTCCAAACTTTTGAATACTGGGGGGTGATTCTGTAACTTGCAAAATTTACGTGTCGTAAAAATGAAGAAGGGCGAGGGGAGGTACCTCGTTGCCATGGTTTTTACGATACCTAGTGAATTAAACTGTGGAATTTTCGCGCTAGAATGTGTGGTCTCGAAGAAAAAATAATAAATTCTTGACAAATACGTGGAAAAACCAAGGCAACGGGGTACACCCTCTCCCCCTCCTTCCCAATTACGACACGTAAATTTTGCGAGTTACAGAATAACCCCCAGGTGTCTAAAAATTGGTATTTAAAAATTGATTAACAAAATTTTGAATATTTTGCCATGAATGAGCATTTAATTTACTAGCTCCGTGAGTCCCCGAAACTCACGAGGGGGTTGGTGGCTTGCAGGTTCCGTTTCTTGACGCATTGCCTGGCTAAAGCCGTTATAATAAAATGACATCGGGTTACACCTTTTCCACGGTAGTAGAGCCCATTTAGTCAAAACATTTAGGAGAAAACAGGGTTTTGTTCGAGCGTTCAAACGACGCACCCCATGAAGACAAAATCAACTCGGTGACTCCACCACAAACAAAAATGATTCTTTTTATTAAATGTTGAACGATAAAGAGAAACAAAATCTCATTAACCTTTTTAATGCCTCGGACATTACCTCAGATGGTTTAAGTTCCATTTAAGGACGCGTCAGTGACCATCCATGACATAGGGTTTGTTTACGTTTGAAACTTATAGACTTTACGTCGTGACAGAGGTTCGTGAAACCCACAGTTGAGGTATTCCTGTGTTGTCAGGCATCAAACCAGTTGAGATTCAGATCTCCGAGGTTTGGAAAATTTGTAATTTTTGACTGAGTTTATATCGTTGAAAAAAGAGAGAAAAAAAAAATTTTGCAAAACTAATCTCGTCGATGTACTATTTAAACGTTTAGACAGAAGTTTTCGTTTAAAAAAAAATTTTTCGATTGTTATTTAAATTTGAATTGATAGAACAAAACTTCAGCTTAACTGAGCGAGCAGGCATAACGTGTATAAAATTTAGGTGTTGGCATACGACTGTACTTGAGACATTACACAAAGTGCGGCATCGCCCATGAACACAATTTTGGATATTTTTTACGCGTTGAGACAAAAACGACTCGACCAATAAACACCCCGTTCACCCACCCAAGGCGTGGCGTGGATGGGGATCGAAACACGGAAACAAAAGGGGAAAGACAGACATGTTGGAAAGTCGGTCCCACAAAGTCGCAGTTAGTGTCTTGTCAGGTTTTCTAAATATTTTTTCGACTGATCCGAGCGGTTAAGCTAAGACAGGATTAAATAAGAAAAAGAGAGAAGAAAAAAATAAATCCCTAGAACCAGGTGTTGAAGCCTAGTGAATCTAAACGGCAGGTTTTTTTTTGACAAAAATGGGGGTCACGAAGAGATGTACTCGTGACTCTCTCCGAAGCGGTAAGCCGTGGGTCCAGGAGCTCAAGCTGGTGGCTGGTTAAATTTTTCGCCGGACACCTTGGTGCCGACTTGTCGATTCTGGCCATTTATCTTTTTTTTTTTTTTTTTTTTTTTTTTTTTTTTTTTTTTTAATGCTTAAGGCACTGACTACTAAAATTTTTTGAGTACGTGTCTCCATCCTGCTCGCTCGCAACTACTTTGTCCTCGACCAAAACAAAGGAGAGCGGCAGTAGGGCCGGTTGGACTTGACACACCCCGGAAATTCTTCCATTGATGGGAGACACGACTCCTGAGCGGGATGAATGCTATTGGGGATCTGAATTTAAATTTAGAGCGTTTAACGAATTTAGACGAGGATGACTGGGGTATTAAAATTAACCAGGTAGTCCGGAGACACCCCTAAGCCTCAGCGAGAACTTAGCCGGTGACATCCTCGGAAGGCCGAATAACATCACGTTGGCTCGTAACACCAAGAGATGGGAAAAATCGAAAAGAGAAAAAAAAAATATTGCCCAATAACATTCCCGCCGGAGGATCCTTCCAGTCCCGGGACGCCTAATTAAAGGAAGCCAAGGGCCGAGGGTTTCCTCCTATTGTGTTTTAGGTGGGATGGTTCCGTCCCTAGACCACCTAACTAAAGGAAGAGGAGGGGCGAAAACATCCCTTTGCAAGGCTTTTATGCTGCCAGGTACTTAAACCAAGCTTGTCGAATTGGTTTTTTCATATTTTTTAAAACATTTATGCCGGGGCCTACGGACCCGTAGTCATACCGCGAGCATTACCGATGCTCTTGCCGTGTCAATACCTACGAAAAATATATCGTGGTATGTACCACTTGTCAGGGTTTAATAACGAGAAAATGTTTATATAACGTTGATTTAAAAACTATTTTGGGATGTACTCCCGGTCGTCATATTCCCGAGCATTTAAATGCTCTCGGAGTCGATGACATCTATATTATTTACACGTATTTACGTGTAATTTTGAGAACGAGTTCTCCCGGTAATGGCCATAGGGCATAAAAAATACATCCTTTGCACGGACCGAAATGACTCAGCATACGTCATATATAAGTGCTCGTTTGAGCAATGGTAACATTGATTGTATGTATTCGACAGGCGCTTAACGCCCATTTGGGAGGACGAATCTCCCGAGCCACCTGAATGACACCACTCACCCAGGGGCCTGTCCTAACCACGCAACGAAGCGGACGGGCTTTCGTTTCGGTAATTGCTGTTGAAGGGTCAAACGTATTAACCATATGCAAATTACCGGGCTTGCGGATTCTAGCCACCCAACAGGACGAATCGTCCTCCTGTTTCGGACACAATGCAGTCGCGAATTGTCTCTGGACAAAATAACATAAAATGTTGTCTGTCTGGACAAAATGTAATAAAAAAAATAACAAAATTACTTTATAATTTAATAAAATTAATATTTACAAGTTTGTTAACAATTTCAATTTGAAAAAAAAGGAAATGAATGTTTGTTTATATAGAAAATATAAAGAAATCCTTAAAAAAGTTCGAGCTTGGACTTGATTATTTTTCACGAACACCACACTTCCATTCCCGTATTTAACATTGTAGTGAAAGTAAGGTAAAATCCATTTAAAAACCACTTAGTAAAAGTAAAGTAAAATCCATTTTAAAACCACTTGAATATATTCCCCCCCCCCACCCATAAAAATTGACTTTTAAAATTCGGAGCGTTGTCTTCGCGCCTATGAATCGTCGTCGCATCGGAATGCTGCATCATCGATAGCTCAGGACCCGCCGCCGGTGGTATCCCTGCGTGAAATAATAAAGCCAAGTGTTAGTGTGAGCATATTTCAAAATGGCGGTATAGTTGCACGGGGGCAACAGACTAGAGTGCCTGAAATGAACTGGAAGTGGAAAAAAATTATTTAGGGGCTGGGGTTAATAAAACCTCGGCCCCGCACCGTGTGATCTTTGGGGGTCGTCCTTAACTACCGCCGTAATGAAGAGAAGCTGGATTTAGGGGCCGCGGCGATTAACCACGCGGCCCCTCAGCCTCTATTTGGCTTTTATTATTACACGCAGTATTATGGTAAGTGTTATCCTTTTTGGAAGAATACCAATTACCTATAATAATATATAATACAATATAAAACTCACGTCAGGTATTCCGCGTACTCCGTCAAAAGCTGAAGACAGTACGCGGCGTTCCTTTCGGTCGGCCCATCGCGACGGATCCTGGCCATCTCCGCACGAAAAACATCGTCGAAGTCTGTAAACCGCTTGACGGAACGTACGTCGAAGCCTCGCCCTTTTGAACCATCAGGAACGTCGAGGAATCGTACAAACACCTTGCGAGGTTTTCTTTGTGTCCGAGTGATCTTCGCTATATGCTGGCGCCCTTCGTACGGCACCAAGACAAAGTCGCCGACAGATCTGTTACAAACAACAAAAAGAGAAGAGAAAATGGGACAATGTAATGCGTGAGTTCATAAAATTTTGCGCGGTACATTCCTAAAGACTGTTGCATGCTAAAAAGAAAAAAAAACTTACAGTGGATTGGAACTTCCTGCCACCGTGCTCGGAACGTCACCCCCAGCTTCCCCCGTGGGTGCTGCGATGACATCAGGTGTTACAATTCTGGTGAATTCGATAAGACAAGACACACTGTTCATAGGACTGGTCGAAGCGTCCACCGTTGCTACAGGAGGACGTAACATGTCGCGTAGTAGCGGCGATAAGTCGCTTGGAATGCTGGGGACGGACAACGGTGGAGTGTTCAAACCAGACCCAGGACTTGTGTGTGCCTTGTCTGATCTACTGGGCGAGATGACGAATGGCAGAGCCTCACCGCGAACGCTCGACAGTATCTTGTTGATGGCCGGCAGACCCGACGGCATTGCTGGCGTTGGCGCCTGATACTGAGAAGGTACTGCCGGCTGAGGAGCGCTCGAAGGCCCCGCACGGGGGGAAACCAAGGGCGACGGAAGTTCCTTACGAGTCGTCGTGAGCGGCGAAGACGACGGGGCGGCCAGGGTTTGAGGCGATCCGGAGGACTGTTGGGTAGTTGACTGGGGCGAGGGCCAGGTTCGACCACCCTTCCCCCGTGAATCCACCGCTAAGAGTGGATCCCGGGGGGTTAGAGGGGTAAAACCCAGCCCTCTTTGAGATATACCCACAATACACCTCAACATTGAATACACCCTGACAGCCAGGTGCGCAGCCTCCAATTCCAGACGGTTGATCGTTAGTGGCTTCAGCGGAGCCACTTTAGTCTTGGCCATAATGAGCCTCGTCACAACTCCCGCGCCAGCTGTCACCCGAAGGTACGCAGCAGCCGCGTATGCCACAGAGCTGGGGTCAGCAAACAGATGCAGCTCATACTCGGTACAGTCCCCAGGTAAAACATGGCGTGGGATCCGCATGTCCCACGAATCGGGCCCACCCACCCTGCATAGCTTCAGGGGGGGGGGACGAGTCCCAGTCCAAACCCAAACGCCACAACTCCTGCATGAAGACTTGGAATCTAATGACCACAGGTGCCAGCCAGCCCCGAAGTAGTTGCCTTTTAGTACAGGCCGTTTCAGAAAAATGTACAGCATAGGAAAACATATTGGTGGCAGGATCCCACTGAACACCCAGAACCTTCATTACCTCCGGCTCGCTCAAATCGAGTCCCAGACGGCAGCCCTGGTGATCCTCAGGGATACCCTCTAGAAGCTCAGGGGCATTAGAGGTCCATTTCCTCAACTTGAAGCCCACCTCGCCCAGCGGTCCGCTCAGCCTCGGCGACATCATTCGCCCCGGTCAGCACATTATCCACGAAAGTGGATGTTCTCAACGCCTCAGCAGCCTCCGGATACGCACCCCCCTCATCAGTGGCCAGTTGCAAGAGCGTATCTTGCTTTGACACTCTATAAGCGCTTTTAACACGAAACGCCTTACCTCGACCGCCTCCTCATTTGAGAAGACCCCGCCGTCTACTTTCACCATGACCGCCTTGGCATTCATCGAGGATTTGGCCCTCTTTCCATGCTCTTGGCGTGCTTTCTCTTCCATTTCCTCCTTCTTGGACCTTTTTGTCGGTCCTACTACGGGGTAGGGTGCGAGGTAGATCGAAATCTCTTCTGGTTTTCATTCCGTTTCTCCTCCCGTACTCTGTACGCTTGTTCGCGCTCGTGTTGCTCGCGTTGTTGCTCGAACCTCCCCTTAAAACCCGTGAGGGGCTGTCTTGCCCTCGCCTCAGCTACCTTACGGGCTCTGTTCTCGCGTCTACTTTTTTCCCTTGCTTTCTTACCCTCTCGACGGGTCCGAATAAAGCCCTCCGAATCTTCCGCCTCAGAGTTTGACTGGGCCGCTGCTCGCGTCCCTGTCGGTCTCAAATTTCCGTCAACCACTGTGTTACTTTCCTGGGTTGGTATTCCGCCCTGGTTGGCTTGTGCCAGTCGTCCCTGGCTGCTCCAGAGGCGGTAGACCCGTCTCTGGAGATTCTCAGCTTTTCAGCCGAGTTAATCCTCCACCTCCTCAAGGGCCCTCACTAATGGCGGCCGCCGCGGTATCCCCGTCGATTCGGTACATCTCGGTTCCTCGTCGACCTCCATTTTGCTCTCCCAGTCCGTTTCCTCCCCAAACCATTTGTTTCGGAGCACCCAGAATTTGACTCTGGTCAACTCCACTCCTAAATGCCCCACTTCTTTTACCTTGGCGGTCTTTTGGTACTTCGATAGTGACCACCGTTTTATTTCCCATCTCATCCGCGTCATAGCCCACCAGTTTACATTCTTCGAACTTCAGTTCGATGTCCGGGTTGACCGACTCCATACACGGTATGAGCTCATCTTTAGTTAGCTCATAACCGGTTAGGATTCCCTGAATCCTCTTCGGGATTGGGAGAGCTCTGATAGCCGATAAATTTTCCAACCCTTTTCTTCCGCCTGCCCCCGCAGTATACCCAGTAGCTCATTTGCATAGTCTTTGCTTCCACACGTCATATCATAGAGCTTACTACCCTGTAACAACCCTGAGTCCACGAACCTTGTTTTCTTTTTGGAGGCCATAACCGCCCTAGAAACAAACCGTCTAGCCAGAACTGCGTCCTCATTACATAAGGCCTCCCCTTTGGCCCTAATCATTACTACCTTAGAGCTCGTTTTGCCGTAATCCTTCTTCACTTCTTCCCCGTCTTCCCCCCGTTTGGTTCTCTTGAAGGGGGCCGCCAGTCTGTCACGCCCACGTAGTCCACATGCGTTGTAGCAAAAGGGTGCTCTCCTGGAGGAATGACGTTGAGTTCCTCCCCCGGCTGCCGTCCTCCCTTTGGCTTCGTTAATACGCAATCCAGGCACATTGAAATGTGTCTTCTCATATAACGCCGCAGACCTCTGAACACTCGGTCTTTTGGACCGGGGAAGAGAAAGGTTGTGATGGTTTGAGGGGGAGGGGATGTACATGTACGCTTACCTCTCAGCCCAGTCACTCCTCTTCAGCAGTCAGGAGGCTACTGAAGAGCCCAAGCTCATGGAGTGAGTTTTGTGACAAATACAGAAGTTGAAACAGGGGGTCCCCGGTCAAAAAGACCGGTGTACGGACTGCAGGTTAAACTGTGGAATTTTCACGCTAGATTGTGTGGTCTCGAAGAAAAAATAATAAATTCTTGACAAATGCGAGGAAAAACCAAGGCAACGGGGTGCATCCTCTCATCCTCCTGTTACGACACGTAAATTTTGCGAGTTACAGAATCACCCCCCAGAACTCGTCCTTCCCCGAACAAATGTGCAATGATGAAGAGGTCTCAGTGACAGGGCAAATACCTGGCCTCCCATTCAACAACGTCAAAAAGATTCTCGCGAGGGGGTCGTTTTCCCTCTTTAACCTTTCAACTACATAAGATAAAAACGTGTCGCCCGTCGAAGTTCCTTGTGACATTCTACAAATTGCCCTGTGTTTACAATACATCTTATTTTATGAGGCAAAGGACCACCAACCGATCAACCGGCCCAAAAAGGGGACGCCCCCCCCGCCCCGCTTCACCATAACGTTCCTTCGAACTTCATTTAAATAAGTATATGGCTTATGAGCTCTTTATTCTTTGTGTTAGTTTATCCCCAATTTTCAGGTCTATTTGTGAATGGTGGATTGAAGCTATACGAGCGAGATACAACAGTCACAAGGTTGTCAGGCCAGGCGTGTAATTTGGCAACCGCTTACAGTGAGTTAAGCCATTCAAGTGCCGTATGTGTCTCCTCACAGCCCGAAAAGGATGATACACAATCGCCCCTCCTCTCGTGGCGAATTCCGTTGCTGGCAAAGCGTCTCCATAAGCAAACTCTGTTGTCGCAGTAGTTCCATTAACGCTGCATGCAGGCGAGCAGGACTGCGGTCCTGCGAAGCCCCCTCTGACTTCTTTCCTAGGATGATCGTTATCCTGCTTATTCGACACTGACGACACTCGGTTGGTCCGTTCGCGGTTTTCTCATCGCCTTCGTCATTATGATACGTCTTCTGTCCGTCTCGTCGCCGCCAAAGCGATTAACACGCACGACATATTTTTTCTGTGAGACGTCCCGGTCTTTGTCGAAAACAGGCTCGACACAGAACCTCGACGGACGGCATTTTACGTTATTGTCCGTTTTTGGAGGCTGTAGGCACGGATGTCTCGGTAGGGGGTGGAGATGTTATTCTCTTTGCCAGCTCTTGAATACTCTGGGGCTTCCCACTAGTTCCAGGGGGTCTTGGTGTTGGGGCCTGACGTGAGAGGTCGCCATTCGCCCTGTCGCTTCGGTTTGATTTTTCGACGGTTGTTGTCATCAGTGATTTGGACTTTATCGGTGGTAGACGTCGCGCAATGGATTGGTAGCCTCCTACGATACTCTGTAGCTCGGTGAGGTGTTCCATGATTATTGCGTTCCCTTGGCTACTGGTGACTGTGTGGTCCGGATCGACTGGACTTGAGCCCCGGGGCAACCCTCTACTGGCTCGCTTTTCTACCCTATCGCCGCCCACCTTAGCGACCACCTACCAATGACTCAGCAGGAGGTCGCCGAAACGATCCCTGCCCCCGCCTTGGCGCTCTGGGTTCTGCTCAAGGACGGATTTTCGTTCTTTAAGCTTCAACTTCGAGGCTGAAACCTCTAAGCTTCCGCTATCACGGGGCTTATCCTTCATGCCCCCCCCCACCCAGCCCACTCACGCTCGCCAAACTTTCATCACACTTTTCCTCAAAGTTCCGAAGGTGCCGCACAAAAAACAATTGTGAGCACGTAGTCCACGTCCGAAACTTCCCGCGGCGTACCTCTAATGACCACAAAACTGCTTTAAAAAACCGAAAAAAGTATTTTTATAGAGGGTCGCTATCTCTGGTATTGCAACCTGTCAGGCGTAACCTCCCGAGTCTTTAAGGAAGCATGCTGTGTTGAGAGCTTCGGCCCAGATGTCCGAGTTTATCAGCATACACCTTACCATGCCCATCAAAGTTTGATTCAGTCGTTTCATTCGGCCATCCTGCCGTCAAATTGGCCCTCCAATTTCAACAATGATTAATAGTGACCCACCAAAATCGGCATAAGTCTAAAATCGTTTAACGGACTTATTTTCTACACAAGATTCATCAATGATTAAAAGCAACCTCCTCGTAGCGATCCGACTGTGCCAGGTCCGTCAGTGCTCGCAAAGGCGCATCCGCCGCACGAGATGTGTACCCGTACAAAAGCTCAAACGGGGTCTTCCCATTCCCAGTCGCCCTATTCATACAGTCATTCAAATCACTGTTTATTATGAGTACATACTTCTCCCAATCTTCATCTGTAGGGTTATCCAACATGGCCATCAACAGCTTCACGCGTAAACTCCCCCCGCCCGTCAGGTGTTATGAACGCGGTCTTCGGACACGAGTCCTCGCTTAAGGGGACCTGAAGGTACCCCTTTGCCAGATCAAGGGTGGCGAAAATCGTCGCCCCCGCCAGTCTCTCGAGGATGTCATCCATTATGGTAAAGGGGTAGGGGTCGCTGAATGTTTGGGCATTTAGACGTCTAAAATCCACCACTAATCGTTTTGTTCCATCAGCCTTCCCCACCAAGAGCACCGGACTCGCGTACGGCGACGAAGTGTCCCGCACTAATCTCCCCATTTGTTTCCACTCGTCCACGATGCGCGAAATCTCTTCGCGTTCCTGGGAACTCGCGCGATACGGTCGACACACCGGTGCCTTCCCGGGCTCCTCTACAATTTCTGCTTTCATGAGATTCGTACACCCCAACTCCCCGGGTGAAAGGGCCACACCCGCCCTAAATTCATTTAATAAACTTAAAAGTTTGGTTTTCTCCGCATCCGTCACAGCTGAACCGGTCCGAACCTGTTCGCACGTTATTTCTTCGCGAGTGGCGACCACGTTAATCAGGTTGATATAGTCTCCCGCGTCCAGTTCAGTCACCCCGGTTACCACTTCCGCAGCCTCCTCGAACAGAAGAACCCCGCGTCTCTTTGTATGTTCGGTCCAACTTCTTCCCACGAGCAAATCCACACTTTGTGCTACATCGGTCACGTCGTACAGTTCGACCTCTCCCGAAACGTCGTCAATTTTGAAGGTCGCGTTCGCGACTCCCACCGCCGACACTCCCTGTCCTCCAAACCCAACGAACGTCTTCTGGTGTGGACGCATCGCGAGGCCCAATCTCACTGCCGCCGACGCTCTGATAGTACAGACCGGACTTCCCGAGTCCATGAGAGCCACGACCTCCCGCCTTCAAACTTTGCCTTCTTGTAATAAGGATTTGGCGCCCCACTTCCCAACGGTTCCGTTACTAACGACACGGACGACCCCGCACGACAATCTCTGGAGATATGTCCCTCCCGTCCACACTTGAAACATTTTACTCTTTTGGGCATCGGGCAATCTCTGGATACGTGCCCCGTTTTATGGCACCGATAGCACGTCATTTCGCGGGACCATTTCACTTAGTCTTCGCGGTGATTCCTTAACTTCCGGCTTGTTTCCATTAATTCTTTTCACACGGCTCCGCTCGTTCAATTCAAATTTCATTATTGACTCACGAAGGGAGTCCTCCGAGTCCATTCGATTCGACACCCAGTAAGTGTCGGCTAAGGTCGCGGGACCACAGCCCCTCAATCACTAGTTGGTGCGTCTGTAAAAAGGGCATACTCAGCAAACGGCACGAACGCAATTTATCCTGGAAATATTCTTCCACCGCCTCGTTATGCCCCTGAACCCTCTCTAACGCCTCCCGCCACAAGGCCGTTTGGTCCACGTCGGACGTGTAAGTCTTTTTAAAGGCTGTTTCGAAGTCACAGAACGTCAACAATTCGCGCCCCCCCGACCATCTTGGTCCGCACCAATTCGAGTTTCAATTCGTCTGCCCACCCGTGCATTTTGGCTAAGCTGTTGACTCCCGAGAGCCAAGTCTGGGCCTTATGCCCTGGTTCACACCCAATAAATACTCGTCCAAACAGGTCCTCTCACTCGGAATTTCGCCGCACGTGGCTCCCCCTCCACCAGCGCGTTGAGACTTCTCGAAACGCGATAGAAAACTTTCTCTTCTCCTTTGCCCGCAACAGATGCGTCGCACATGGGCACCCTCCGGCCTTCGCCTCTCCAAGCTGAGCGTTGAGCCTTCTCGAAACGCTGTGATTTGTGGAGTGGTTCCCCCTCCCCCCCCGGCCGACCGACGTCCTCTCCGCAACCGATGCAAACTGGCGACGAAAGCGTCACCACCCGAACTCTGACCACCGTCGTAAAACACCAAAATGTTTAAATTTGTCCAAATTTCCGCCCTCCGGCACGCGTGAAATAAACGAAAAATAAAACTGTTATCTCCGCCCGTTGGCTAAAATAAATTCTCCGCCCGAATGGCACAAAAAATAAATTCGTCCGCCCGCTTGGCTCAATCCAGTAAAAGAAACTTGAAACTTTCAAACTCTCCGCCCGACGGCAAAAAAACTACTGGTACAAAATAATCCCACTTCTGAATTAATTGTAGTGAAATTAATGTCAGGAAAATAATTTACACAAAACTACAATTTTCACCCTTATGGCTTTATTCACATCCCTCCGGACTTATACACTGGCCGACGCCACAGTCTTATATACTTACTAAATCTCTTACTAACTAAAGCCCGGTGCACACAGTGCCTGGTTTCCTGCCTGTTTTCACCCAGGCAGGTTTCTCCGCTTGGAAGCGTGCCTGCTGGCGTACATGAAATGTTCACACGGTGATTTTTTCTCTTGCTTGGCAGCCACCAGCCACCCATCAACCATCTCCAATATACAGACTTCTTCGAACACTTTCTTCTAGAAGGTTGCCCTCGTTCATAACCATTTTGATACTGTGTTTGATTTTTGATATCCTGCGTTAGCGTTTTTCTTTCTCGCTTTGGTTCTGTTTTCCATTTATTATTTTTTCGTACCTACGTACAAACTCGTGAAGGTTGTCCAGGTATAGCCCTACTGGAAATTGAAACCTTCAGAGTCGAGCGACAACGTCGAGCTCTCTTGGTTGTTGGTGAAAACAGCCAGGCAGGTCGGCCAGAAAAATAGAACCGTTTCTATCTTGAGAAACAGGCACAGCTCCCTCCGAGTGACGTCACTTTCATGCACGGGGGCATGCGCCTTACCATTTCATGAAATATGCATCGAGCAGGGCAGGAAAACAGGCACCGTGTGCACCGGGCTTAACTCTCTCGTTCTCCGAGGAGGGCCTCCTCTCGCAGGTCCATGCGCTGCGCCTGCGCTCCCCCGTCTTCGCCACCATCATTCGGCCATCCCGCCGTCAAATTGGATACATTCTTATTTAAATCAACGGGCTTAAGTATAATTTTAAGAGTTAAGATTGTTTACCGTACCTAATTCTAAACAAGATTCGTCAAATGAGCAACAGCAACCCATCAAAATCGGATCCAAGACTGTTTAACGGCATTTGTTTCCCGTTCGCCAGGGTGACGACTGCTCCTTCCAAGCACTCGAAGTCAGATAGGACGCCGTACTGCGGTGTCATATGATGTGATGCCCCTGAGTCGATAATCCATGTAGCCTTTTGGCGCAATGGTGTTGCCCCAATAGCACAATGTCGTCTCCTGGATATCCACAAGATATTAATTTTCGACCAACATTACGTCCAAAGGATGTCTTAAATATCCTTCAAACAGTCAGTTTCCATCCACTCTTCATCCATATGTCCGCCCAGGAAACATCCACTGAATATCCAATCTCTTACACGGATACTGGGTAAGGTGCTGTACCTTGAGCCACTTTTAGGTTTTCGAATTTTCCTGAAGGTAATTTTGATCTAATTTCACTCATTTTGGTCTAGTTCGTTCATGACACTCTTCATCCACAATATCCACTTGCTAAAATTTCAAAATTTACACTTCTCTATTTATAACAGTGAATTTGCCAAACCCTTCCAAACCGGCTCAAGGTACAAACGTGGTTGTACCTGGAGCCACCTTCAGTGCCCCAGGAAATTAATGTAGATTTCTCAATAACCAATGGGTAAAGATAAACCTCAACATGTTTTTAGATGTTTTTTCTTTTGAACAAAATAATGTGCAAAATTTTTCAGACTTACAAGTTGCTTATACCTAAGTTAGTTTTAATTTGAAAAATATTTTGGTTAAATTTTAGAAAAATAGAATAAAAATCAGTTAAAATGACTTATGAAAATTGGTAAAAATTAGGGCATGGTGAGACTAGGTTGGTAACTCAACTAGTTCCGCATCACTCGAGTTGTCAAGTAAATAAGTTGAACTACAGAAATAAAATTGTAACATCAGCTCGAGCCCTATGAATACGAGATCAATAAATTGAAGTCTACATTATGTTAAGTCCTGTAAATGATACATCAAATGTTATTTCGCCCCTTTCTTCTAATGTTGGGTGGTGGGAGCACCTTTTCAAAATCACTTATTCGAACTTGAGACACGTCCTCGTGGGCCAGACAAATATGGACCCTCTTTTCCTAGCGAATTTCACAGTAGCTTGTGAGTTATCGTACAAGACCAACACTTGTCCCACATAAAACTTGTTACCATTAGGACACGAAAATTTCACCAGGACCCACTTTCCCAAGTTGTTGTTGGGGCATTCTTCATCCCAGGATTCTGTGACGTCATTGCTGCCATCATTGATAGCTTCAGCTGCCACTTGATCGAAGTCGGGCTCGCTTTCAGAAGTAGAGTCGAGTTCCAAATCTGAAAAATCGGAAAGGTAAAAAAAAAAAAAAATTGAGAAAGTTTGTGGAACTCTGGGTTTGAGACGAGACTAAGATGATAAATAATTATTGATCAAGAGCTGCTGTTACCTGTATCATCTTCTTCGGACGAATATTGTGAGGGTTTCTTCTGTGTCTTCGATTTCTTGGCAGTAGAGACAGTTGGCGCCTGGAAGAGCTCACGTCGCTTTGGCTTGGGTTGAGATGATTTCCTTGCTGAGGCTTCTGCTTCAATTTTCATTTTTTCTGGGGTGTCTGTTAGGATTCGCGACCTACCAAGACGGCGTCCTCCTTTTTTTGGGTCACGGGCCTGGGCCTTCGGTAATGAGCGAACTTCTTTTGGACTCACGTAGTCAGAAGAGCCTGCTTTGTGAATTCGAATGATTGGTTTGCTGACAGCCGGACGGACCTGGAACCACTGACAAATCGGCTGGGCATGCGGGTTGAGGAGCAGGACGATCAGTGGGGTTGGATGGAAAAAAGTCAGCCTCAGTAAACACTCGCAATAAAATTGGCACGTCTCCTCCGCTCGTTCAAACAAGTCCCTGAGAGCCGCTCCTAAATGAAAAGGACTACAAGTCACGCCGAAAACAACCCGCGCGTGTCAATATTCTTCCACTTCACCCGCCTCCGACAACCACAAAAAACGTAAAAAATCTCTATCTTTCTCCTCGACGCCGATTTGTAGAAAAGCCTGTCTGATGTCAGCGACTACTCCGAAGACGATTACACGAAACCGAAGTAAAATATCAGGGATAATCTCTATAAGATTGCTCCCACACTCCAAACAGTCATTGAGGGACAATCCGTTTTCCGCCTTCGCAGACGCGTCGAAGACCGGGCGAATTAGTAAATTAATTAAACTGATATTATCCGGACGACGATGGAAGGGCATAGCCCAACACGATTCGAGTTTCGAGAAAAAATGGCTCTCCGGCGGGATTTGAACCCGCAACCTCTGGATTACCAGTCCAGCACGCTGCCATTTGCGCCACGGAGGCGCCTATGGGAGTCGTACTCCGAGGGATAAGCTAAGCCGAACCCCACCTAGGTCCATTGTTTCTCGAAATTCTAGGCGCTTCTCCTGATCGGTAAACCACGCCGAATTTAATCTTATCTAGATGTTGTTAGATTGATATAATGAATAAATCTGTCGCCGGCATTTTAATTAGTAAATTAATTAAACTGATATTATCCGGACGACGATGGAAGGGCATAGCCCAACACGATTCGAGTTTCGAGAAAAAATGGCTCTCCGGCGGGATTTGAACCCGCAACCTCTGGATTACCAGTCCAGCACGCTGCCATTTGCGCCACGGAGGCGCCTATGGGAGTCGTACTCCGAGGGATAAGCTAAGCCGAACCCCACCTAGGTCCATTGTTTCTCGAAATTCTAGGCGCTTCTCCTGATCGGTAAACCACGCCGAATTTAATCTTATCTAGATGTTGTTAGATTGATATAATGAATAAATCTGTCGCCGGCATTTTAATTAGTAAATTAATTAAACTGATATTATCCGGACGACGATGGAAGGGCATAGCCCAACACGATTCGAGTTTCGAGAAAAAATGGCTCTCCGGCGGGATTTGAACCCGCAACCTCTGGATTACCAGTCCAGCACGCTGCCATTTGCGCCACGGAGGCGCCTATGGGAGTCGTACTCCGAGGGATAAGCTAAGCCGAACCCCACCTAGGTCCATTGTTTCTCGAAATTCTAGGCGCTTCTCCTGATCGGTAAACCACGCCGAATTTAATCTTATCTAGATGTTGTTAGATTGATATAATGAATAAATCTGTCGCCGGCATTTTAATTAGTAAATTAATTAAACTGATATTATCCGGACGACGATGGAAGGGCATAGCCCAACACGATTCGAGTTTCGAGAAAAAATGGCTCTCCGGCGGGATTTGAACCCGCAACCTCTGGATTACCAGTCCAGCACGCTGCCATTTGCGCCACGGAGGCGCCTATGGGAGTCGTACTCCGAGGGATAAGCTAAGCCGAACCCCACCTAGGTCCATTGTTTCTCGAAATTCTAGGCGCTTCTCCTGATCGGTAAACCACGCCGAATTTAATCTTATCTAGATGTTGTTAGATTGATATAATGAATAAATCTGTCGCCGGCATTTTAATTAGTAAATTAATTAAACTGATATTATCCGGACGACGATGGAAGGGCATAGCCCAACACGATTCGAGTTTCGAGAAAAAATGGCTCTCCGGCGGGATTTGAACCCGCAACCTCTGGATTACCAGTCCAGCACGCTGCCATTTGCGCCACGGAGGCGCCTATGGGAGTCGTACTCCGAGGGATAAGCTAAGCCGAACCCCACCTAGGTCCATTGTTTCTCGAAATTCTAGGCGCTTCTCCTGATCGGTAAACCACGCCGAATTTAATCTTATCTAGATGTTGTTAGATTGATATAATGAATAAATCTGTCGCCGGCATTTTAATTAGTAAATTAATTAAACTGATATTATCCGGACGACGATGGAAGGGCATAGCCCAACACGATTCGAGTTTCGAGAAAAAATGGCTCTCCGGCGGGATTTGAACCCGCAACCTCTGGATTACCAGTCCAGCACGCTGCCATTTGCGCCACGGAGGCGCCTATGGGAGTCGTACTCCGAGGGATAAGCTAAGCCGAACCCCACCTAGGTCCATTGTTTCTCGAAATTCTAGGCGCTTCTCCTGATCGGTAAACCACGCCGAATTTAATCTTATCTAGATGTTGAATTTGAATTTCGAGAAACAATGGACCTAGGTGGGGTTCGGCTTAGCTTATCCCTCGGAGTACGACTCCCATAGGCGCCTCCGTGGCGCAAATGGCAGCGTGCTGGACTGGTAATCCAGAGGTTGCGGGTTCAAATCCCGCCGGAGAGCCATTTTTTCTCGAAACTCGAATCGTGTTGGGCTATGCCCTTCCATCGTCGTCCGGATAATATCAGTTTAATTAATTTACTAATTAAAATGCCGGCGACAGATTTATTCATTATATCAATCTAACAACATCTAGATAAGATTAAATTCGGCGTGGTTTACCGATCAGGAGAAGCGCCTAGAATTTCGAGAAACAATGGACCTAGGTGGGGTTCGGCTTAGCTTATCCCTCGGAGTACGACTCCCATAGGCGCCTCCGTGGCGCAAATGGCAGCGTGCTGGACTGGTAATCCAGAGGTTGCGGGTTCAAATCCCGCCGGAGAGCCATTTTTTCTCGAAACTCGAATCGTGTTGGGCTATGCCCTTCCATCGTCGTCCGGATAATATCAGTTTAATTAATTTACTAATTAAAATGCCGGCGACAGATTTATTCATTATATCAATCTAACAACATCTAGATAAGATTAAATTCGGCGTGGTTTACCGATCAGGAGAAGCGCCTAGAATTTCGAGAAACAATGGACCTAGGTGGGGTTCGGCTTAGCTTATCCCTCGGAGTACGACTCCCATAGGCGCCTCCGTGGCGCAAATGGCAGCGTGCTGGACTGGTAATCCAGAGGTTGCGGGTTCAAATCCCGCCGGAGAGCCATTTTTTCTCGAAACTCGAATCGTGTTGGGCTATGCCCTTCCATCGTCGTCCGGATAATATCAGTTTAATTAATTTACTAATTAAAATGCCGGCGACAGATTTATTCATTATATCAATCTAACCGGGCGAATTTTCGTGGTGCTTTCAATTTTAATTATGGGACGGTGAGGAAGGAAATAACCCTTTCGCGGCTCCTCCAGTGGGTCAACTTTTTCAATTATCCCCTCCCTCTCCCATGACGCAAAAACTTCTCGATAACCAGCAATTAAACCATTTTTATTTAATCTCGCCCAAACATTTTTTGTCCTTTCTAAGGCTCTCTCGTAATTATCTAGGGGTACGTCACTCTTCCACGGGAGACTTACAGTGTATCGACCGTTATTAGGGTCGATTGACTTGGTTTCACGGAAAAAAACGTATAACTTCTTCCATCTTTTCAGCGGCGCTCTGTTTCTCTCCCGACTCCTTAATACCGAGAAGATCCATTTCCCACAATTTGGGTAACTCGTCGCCTCCCACGCAAAAAAAACAACGTCCCCCTCTCCCTATCATAATCTTTCTTTCTTCAAGAGGTGCTCTTTTTCCTTTTTCACAATTATCAATAATATGAGGGCCTCCACAAAAAAAAAAAACATCGAGCAGGGGGCTCATAAGGACGCGTCGCCGTTGTAGCCACCAGTCCCGCCGCAGTCATTCTTCCCCCCGTCGCGGCTGCTCCGCTCCTCTTAACTGCTCCATCACTGCTCTTAAGATTTTCTTTTTTGCTTACTGCGCCCCTCAACGCTAGTTCAATCTCTTCTTCGTTTTCCACTTCTCCTTTCAGGAACTTCATCAGCTCAACCAACGTGGTTTTCGCTGGCGTGTCTTCTTTCTCAGGACCCCCCCTCTCCCGTTCCACGTTGTCGTCTCCTAAAAAGCCGAATCAGATCTTCGTCAAGACATGACTCAATCAGGAGGGTCAAAAGTGCAGCACACAGCCCAATGTCTACATTAAGCGACTCCAAAGCGTTTATCTGTGCCTTCAGACGATCATAAAAAACGGCCAGTCGTTCTCTATCGGCCCGCTGATTATTGATGACAAGGCCTGCCAGCTCTCTCATATACATGTCAATAAGCAAGTCTTTACGCCCAAATCTCTCCTTTAAGGCTGACACCGCCTTTTCGTAGTTTTCCTTACATGGTGGGTATGCCGCAACCACCGCCTTTGCTCTAGAGCCGTCCGTTAGACTCAGTAATAAGTAGTGGAATTTGTCAGCCTCATCTAATTCTTCATCAGTGTGTATTTTCTCAAATTGGGACCAGAAAACGACCCAATTCTTCAAACTCCCGTCGAACTTTTTCAATTCAATCAGCGGTAATTTAAATTTCCTCTTATTCTTCGCTAATGAACTTTCTCTGGACAAAACAGATTCCAACTCTGACCTCTCCTCCTTCTCCAAAACTGATTTCGTCCGCACTTTTAACAAATTAAAAAGGTCAATAAGTCCATCGACTACCTCACATTCCTGCTCCAACGCGGTATCATCCTCACTCTCAAGTATTCTTCAATAGCTTGATCCGCGGTTCTCAACTCCTCATACCGACACTTTAAAGATTCAACGATTTCCAACAGAAGGGCTCTTTGTTCTTACGACCTTCCTAATTGAATTTGGTTACGTACGAGCTAGTAAATGTTTTCTTCATGATTGAGTATAACATTTGCTTAATCGAGTGCCCACCGGTTCGGGACAAATTCAAAATCTATAAAGATGGGAAATATAAATATACGTCTAGCAATTTAATCCTATTGCGTCTTTTTCTTAGGTACATACCAGTTTTTTTTTGTACGATGCGTTCACTTCCAAAAAATTTTCTACAGTTTTCAACCGATCGTCCGAAGTAATGGGGAATAGTTCCATTATATCTGAGTTGAATTGGCTGTCATCGTGCGGGTTGGTAACGTTGCTAACCGTTGAAATATTGGCGACGGCTTCAAGTAAAAGATTCACTTTGTGTTTTATTTCCGCCATTGACTGGATGACATACGTCTTGAAAGTGTCGTCTGATTGGGGTTTAGCTGTAGGAAAATAATACGCATGCATCAATCCAACTAAATACTCGATTCCAGATATATACTCGACTATCAAAATACTCACAAATCTTCACTGCTTCACATATTTTTCGTGAGGAATTGTCATTATTAGGGCTGTTGTGAGAAGAATGTGGTCGATCCAAGCTGTTGTAGTCAAGCTTTCTTTTGTTTTTTTTTACCGGAACCTCAGGAAAATCGTTTTCCTCAGATGATGAGGTTACAGGGGAATTGTTAGAAGAGGAAGACGAGTCGGCGACTTTCGCTGTAATCTTGGCCAGGGCTGGGCAGTAATTGAATTACGTAATTCAATTACAATTAGTAATTGGTAATTTGTAATTGATAACAACACGCCATTGTAATTGATAATTTGTAATTAAAAGCACTTTTTCGAAGTAATTTGTAATTAACAATTACCAATTACATTTCCATCTTCAGAGCCAATATTACTTCGAAAACTCAGCGGGTACTATTTCGCGGCTTACACGGAGCTTTTGGAGGAGTTTTTGCATGAAATTCTCTGAAAAAAAAAGAGTTTCAAAGCAATTATGACACGAGCGATATCCTCGAGCTTAGGGTTGCCAATTTGAAATTTGAGAAAAACGGTACAAAAGTTTCAAAGATCAAAACCCCAAACCAGTGGCGTAAGTAGGAATTTGTCTTAGAGGGGGGGGGGAGGATCAGATTGAAATCTCGTAAGGTTGAAAGGAGTCGGGTAATTTCACATTTTAGTCATCATTCCACCCAGCCAGCACACTCTTGAATCTGGACATCTTGCTGGCCCCATCATAGCCTCGATCTCTCATTTAAGGGCGATTTTTGGACTCTACTCGCAAATTAGCGCTTTTCTCAATTTTGGCCGAGTGTATCGTTCTTCTCAATTTCAGCAGCAGATTAGCGGATTTGCCCCACCCCCTTCCATATCCATGAATTTGCGCATTTTCTCAACTTTAGCAGCAAAGTATCGTTTTTATCCTGAGAGCGATCTTTCTTAGTTATCCACGTTTTCCTCAATTTCAGCAGCGTATTACCGATTTTTTAATCTTTTTACCAGGGGATTAGCACTTTTCTCAGTTTCAGCTGGAAATTAACGTTTTTCTTTAGTGTTTTCCTCAATATTAGCCGCAAAATAGGGGGACTTTTCATGAATTACCATGTTTTTGTTTCACCATACGCAATGCATGAGCGATTTTCCTCAGTTTACTCGGGAATTAGCGGTTTCTTCACATATTGCCACAAATTGGCTTTTTTTTTTCAATTTCTGCCTGAAAAGCTGCCTTCAGAATCCGCAAATTGGCGTATATTCAGTTTTTGGTGCAAATAAGAATTTTTCTCAATTTCAACCGCGAATTAGCGCTTTTTTTAAATTGTAGCGGCGACGTGTCGTGGCGTTTCAAACCTGTGAATTAGCGAATTTTCTCAATTTCAGTCACAAATTGGCGTCTGGCGCAATTTCAGCTGTAAATTGGCCATTTTTTCCATTCTTAGCCGCGAATTAGCAATTTTCTCAATTTTTAGGCTTAAAATTAACCTTTCTCTTAATTTTGACCAGGCTGATTATTTTATTTTCTAAATATTAGCCGGTTTTCACATTATACCTTCGCATTAGCAATTTTATAAAACTTTTATAGATATAGATTATTGCTTCTTTTCAGTTCTAGCCGTGAATTAGCGTAATTTTTAACATTGTACTATAGCCATGCATGAATTTGCCATTTTTCTGATTTTAGCCTCAAAAATGCCTTCAGAAGGTACGAATTTAAATTATAAATGTTAATTTTTTTTTTTGAACCAAAAAATGTACATCTATCCATCATTTTCTGTCAAAAAATCATCATTTTTAAATTATAAATTTCACGACACTTACTTAATTCGTGAATTATTGATGTTTCTCAATTTTTAGCGAATTTTCGCTTTTTCTAAATTTTAGCAGCGTGGTAGCATCTCCATGCAACCCGTGCATTATCTACTGAATTTTGTCAATTTTTGCCAAGAATCGGCGTTTGACTCAATTTAAGCTGCAAATTAACAATTTTTCCCATTTTTAACTGAGAATTAGCACTTTTCCCCCAATTTGAACTGAAAATTATCGTTTTTCTTAATTTTAGCTGCGCTAATTGGTGATTTTTTCAATTTTTGCCGCGAATTAGTGGTTTTGTTCATTTTGTATCCGCGAATTAACGTTTTTCCATAACTCTATATCTGCAAATTGCAAATTTGCCAATTTCATTGTGAAATAGCGTTTTATGCTAATTTTGCGTCCATTCAGCATCCTATTCCCTTTTTCATACGCGAATGGGCGATTTTACGACATTTCAGTTGTACCATTTTTGGCCAATTTTAACCTGAAAGCGTCTTTTATTTGTCAATATTATAGCGTGTTTTCTCAACTTTACACAAAACGTTTTGCGTTGATTTTCACAATTTATTCGTAGAATGGCCTCCATGTACCGGGAATCAGCGATTTTTTTTCTTAATTTTAGTCTGGACGTTTCATCGCAAGACCACGAATCAGCCATTAGCGAATTAGCCAAATTAGCAAACCATGACTATCCGGGGTTCCCCGTGACAGTTCGCAGGCTGGGATGTGGGGCAAAATTAGCCAAATTAGCAAATTTGACCCCGGACATTTCGCAACCCTTCTCATGCGACGCGTTTGGCATTGAAATGATAAACCCTTTTGTAGAATAAGGCTTTAATTGACAAAATAAACCGTGTGAGAAACGAACTGAACTTTTAAAACAATTGTAAACAAAAAGTCATAAGGTTGGAGGGTATTTAAATAACATAAAGTGGAATTGATAATTATAACATTCTTCCGTCCGAGAGAGAAGTCTTCATCCAGAGCTTCGGTATTAAATAATATAGTCCGAGAGATAAGCCGGCAGTTTTCTCGGTCTTGTACTTCTTCTCATTTCGGGTATAGTGGGAGGAGAAGATGGTATGTTTTGAATTAGTTCAGGAGAGTCTCTTTCGTCCGTGATAGCGTTTTCTAACGAGAGGTCGAGAGGTGTACAGGCGTCGATAATTGGTGGAGACGCATCAAGGGAGTCCAAATTATCTTGAACGGGGATGGGTGCGATGTCTCTAGTGAATACCACCGTTACTCTTCCGTCTTTCAATTCGATCTGAGCGTACTCAGTGTTTCCTTCGAGGAGCGTAGCTTCTTCCACCAGCGGGTCGAATTTCGAAGCTCTTACGTGCTTACGTACAAATACTGGACCTGGGATTGTCAACCAATTCGGTGTCGATGTCCCGTTCCCCGTTCGCCTGGCAAACTTGAACATCCGGTCATGAGGTGTTTCATTTGTGGCCGTGCAGAGCAATGAACGTATGGAGTGAAGGGCTGTGTCGAGGACGTCTTCCCAATGAGTGACTGGCAGAGATTGGCTTTTTAGAGCCAGTTGGACAGATTTCCAAATTATACCGTTGTACCGTTCAGCTTGACCACTACCTCTTGGGTTGTAAGGAGTTGTTTTACTATGTACTTGCAATCCCATGGGAACTAAGAAAATACCGCAGTTCGTGAGACATGAAAGATGATCCCTGATCAGAATGAATGTACGCAGATGTTCCGAACATATGAAAAATGGACTCTAAAGCTCTTTCAACTGTAGCTGTTGTCATGTCTGAACAAGGAATAGCGAAAGGGAATCTGGAATATTCATCAATAATTGTCAAGATGTAACGATTTCGAGATTTCGATGGTAAAGGGCCTTTAAAATCCATATTGAGTCTTTCCATCGGGGATGTCGCTTTTATCAACGTTCCTTGATGCTTGAAAAATTTTGGCTTGATTTCCGAACAAATTCTACAATTATTTACAATTTGACGAACTTCTTCAACAGAGAAGGGTAAATTTTTACTCTTTACCCAATGGTGAAAACGTGTTATACCTGGATGACACAAAGTTTCGTGGTATTTTCTCAGATTGTCCTTCGAATTAGACACATTGGCGCAAATCCTTGAAAAAGCATCAGCGGCTACATTTTCTTTACCGGGCCTGTACACAATGTCGTATGAATAACACGAAAGCTCCAGCCTCCAGCGCATTATTTTTTCATTTTTTATTTTACTAGTATGATCCTTCGAAAAAATAAATGATACGGAACGCTGATCAGTTATGAGTTGAAACTGTCGACCCATTAAATAGTGGCGCCATTTCCGTACCGCCTCAATTATAGCACACGCTTCCTTTTCGATTGCCGCATGCCGTTGTTCAGTTTTTGTCAACATTCTAGAGTAAAATGCGACTGGGCGGCCATGCTGAGATAAGGTTGCAGCAAGGGCGAAAGATGAAGCGTCCGTTTCGACGGTGAATGGGGAATCGGGGTCTACTGCAGTAATTGCTGCGTCATTGATGACCTTCTTGATATTTTCAAATGCCTGAAGTGATTCTTGATCGAGGGGAAATTCGCATACGTCTAGAGGACGAACTTTTTCTGAAAATTTAGGTATGGATTTAGAGTAATGTGAGAACAGACCCATAACTCTTTTCAAGGATGACGCGTTAGTCGGTGGTTTCAAGTGACGTAGAGGGTCTAGACGGTCTGGGTCCGGTTTAATGGTTTTGTTTTTAATTATGAGGAGGTTGATTTCTGACCGGGCGAAGGAACTTTTTTCTGTGTTAATTGCTAAATTGTTCTTCTTGACAACCTCCGCGAATTTTTCGAGATTTTTGTCATGGTCATTTTTGTCTGAGCCGCAAATTGTGACATCGTCTAGGTATGCAAACGTCGCTGTCAAGTTTTCCTTGCGGATTATTTCATCTACGACCCTTTGAAAGGCTGCCACGCCATTGGTGACCCCAATGGGAATCCGCCGGAACTGAAACAGCTGTCCGTCCGCCTCGAAAGCAGTGTATATCTTGTCACCATCATTAATAGGTATTTGGTGATATGCACTTCGCAGATCAACAGTGCTGAAAATGTTGAATTGTGCTACCTTGTTTACCACGTCCTCAATATTTGGTAGAGGGTACGCGTCTAACATAGTGTACCTGTTTACTGTGAGGGAATAATCAATCACCATACGCCGTTTGTGATTTTCGTTTGATGTCACAAGCACTTGAGCCCGCCATGGAGACTTACTGGGCTCTATCACACCCTCTTGAAGAAGACGCTTGATTTCCTCTTTGATGAAAGAATTATCGGATGGATTATACCTTCTTGATTTGACGCTAATTGGTTTACAGTCTGGAGTCAAATGTGAAAAGAGAGAAGCTGGGGGTACTTTCGCTTCTGCTAATGCACATATATTTAAAGGAGCATTAGGGCCTCCAAATGACAATTTTAGACTCTCGCGTTGTTGTAAGAGATCATGGCCTAAAAGCACATCGCAGCATAGATCCCTGAGTACGTAAAGTTTGACTGTAGTGTGTTTATGGCCAGGCAATTTTAAAGTAACAAAGCACTGACCATTGACTGACGAATGAAATGACGTTGAAGCCATTGTAATTTGTTCCCGACAACGTTGAATTTTCAAATTTAAAGTTCGCGTTAGTGCTTCACTAATGAAACTTATAGAACTACCAGTATCGATCAAGGCGGATGCTTTGAAGCCGTTTAATAGTACAGTGATGGTAGCCTTTTTTAGACTTGAGGGAGTATAGGAGCTTGCAACAACCACATATACTTGTTTAACGTGACCCTTACGATTAAAAGTTGGATTCGATCGACATACCTTAGAGAAATGCCCCAATTTATTACAGTTTCCGCATGTGGCGTCCTTGGCTGAACATTGATCTCTTCTATGATACTGTCGCCCACAAAAAAAGCATGATTTAAAATCGCTAGATTTTTTCGAAGAAACGGAAGCATTCAAATGTTCATTTTCGGGAATTTCCTGACCAGAATCGAGGTTTGGAACGGACGTGGCGTTCACAGAATAAGAATTACTGTAACCTAATGAGTGTTGTTGAGCTAGTTCTAAGGCTCGCGCCTGATCAATTGCTTCGGCCAAATTTAGGGAAGACGATTCGAGTAATCTTAATCTTATTTGACTGGAACTTAGTCCTCTAATAAAAGCGTCCCTGATAAAGTCGGTCCGGTTTTGTTCTGCCGTCACAGCTTTAAATTTACATCGATTGGCCAAAATATTTAAAGCTTCCACGTACCTTTCAATATTTTCTCCGGGCTGCTGCTGTCTCGTCTGGAGCTCATGCCGAGCAAATATTTCGTTTATCGGTTTGACGTAAAGATTTTTAAGAACCGTTATTGCGTCTGTGTACGTTCCACATCCGTGTATATATTGATAAACAGTTGGAGAGACCAAGTTGTGTAAAATTCTCAACTTTTGTTCATCCGAGGATCGAATAGACGCGACAAGATTAAGGAAAGTCCGGTGCCAGTGTTCCCATTCGATTGCTGCCGTTGGCGAAGTAGGGTCGAGATTTAATTTTTCAGGCTGGAGAAGTCGTTCCATGCTGGCTGGTGCTGGTGTTCATTAAATTTTGTCAATTAAATTGAAATGATAAAACCTTTTGTAGAATAAGGCTTTAATTGACAAAATAAACCGTGTGAGAAACGAACTGAACTTTTAAAACAATTGTAAACAAAAAGTCATAAGGTTGGAGGGTATTTAAATAACATAAAGTGGAATTGATAATTATAACAGGCATCTTGGGGCTATGCTGTTCCTGCTTCCTATCTCAAAGATCTGTTCTGACGTTCGATTGTTGGCTGGACCCATTAAAAATTGACAGTGAACAAGAGCGAGACGCTTGCGTGTTCCACAAATCCAGCTCTTGGGTAATTGGTAATTGAAGAAGTAATTCAATTACAGTAATTGTAATTTGTAATTATCCGTGGAAGTGAAAAGTAATTGGTAATTTGTAATTAATCCGCTTTTTTGGAAGTAATTTGTAATTAATTACTCAAAAAGCTGTAATTTGCCCACCCCTGATCTTGGCTCTCTTTTTTTTTTGTCGAAGAAGGTTTCTGTTTCCGAGTATTTTTCATGGTGTTTGACTAAGGCGACGCCTTCTTCATACGAAGCTAATGTAAAACAATAGTTGGGTGTGAGCTAACGTTCACATTTTTCAACAAAATTTATTGGTACCTACCAGTTGAACTAAATATTTGTTTAACTTTGTATTTTTTCCAGTCACTGTGCCTGGAATTCTCTGACTTGCAATCATTCCTTTAATATGTAGGGAGTCTTACTGTTTGGGAAGTTGGCACAAGTTTGGGCACAAGTTGGAGGCCATCGTTGAACAAAACAACGCTGAACGTTTTATTGTCTGAAATTTGTTCCCTGCAACAAGATGAGAACAAAATTAGACACCAATTTGAACTCTGAAAAACGTAATATTTCCTACTTGGTGCTTGACGCCATGACTCCTCCAGCTTTATTCATCGAACTGTAAATGTAACAAAGGAAATGTAACAAATTTATCATATTAGGGTAAATTTAACGAATTTACAGCACACATCCTCAATTGACCAATTTTCGTAAACATCGGACAGTTGATCAACGACAAAAAATCAATAAACGACGATTTACATGGCTTACAAAAAAAATCATCCTTGTGTAAATATTTCTTTCCAATTATGATAGGTTTTCCCAAAATGTTAAAAGCTATATTAGCAACAGAAACGATCGAACCATCTCTCAACCCAACGCAATTATCAGCATTATTTACAATTTTTATAGTGAATTTGGGCAGGGAAACTTGTTTGAATTGAGGATCGTGACACCCATCAAGCATGGGACCATCCGAGTGCTCTTGCTTAAGAGTAATTTTTTTGACATTCGGGCTGGATCGTGAAGCATGGTTTACATTTTCCGCTTCAACGATTCTTTTCATTGAACTGCGGTAAAATATCACATTTTCCTTTAATGATTCGCATGTAATTTTCGAAGCTAAAAGCACTAAATTTATCCAAATTTCCAAATAGCTTACAATCATCGGGGCAAGTGAAGCAATCCATGGACATTGTGAGTGACGTTTTGTTGAACGCCGTACAAATCTATATAGCGGTCAAAGAAATGGCTTATAAGCTTCTCAGCGTACCCCAATAATGCTTCTTCGGAACAGTAGTACTCATTGCACAATATAGAAATAGCAACGAAGAAATTTAAAAAATTCAAGTAGTACTTGTTAGGTAATTTGCCTTGCAAAGCTACTGGGCCTGTATATAGTAAAAATAATCGAAATTCTATTGCTTTCCACATCTTCACACAATCAAGACCTCTTGGCTTTCTTGCGAATTCTACGGGATGAACGGTTTAAGATCACGCAATGCTTTAGAGATACCAACAAAACAGACGTAGGGGCCAATATTGATCTCCTATATTTCTGTAATGGCGAAATCCACATATTTATTAGGCGTTTTGTGATGCCCCAGCATACCAAGCGGAACTTCTTTAACTAAGTCAAAATGAGGTATTTTACAAAAAACTGTCCAGCCTCGGTGATAATTATCGTCTTCGCGCGCACGAAATTGTTCGTCCAAGCGCGGATGGGACGTCTTTTCTGGAAAACAAAGTTTATTTTCTATAAAATCTCCTTCTGTGTGGCACTTGGTGCAACTAAAATAACCCGAGTGGTGTTTGATGTTGAGTACGCTGGCTTTAGCTGGAGCTGTTGTAAACACAACGTCGAACAATTTAAAGGATGAATGAATTGAATACTTCCCTGACAAAGTCGCCGGAGAGTAGGATACTCCACGTGCAGGTCAATCAAAGGTCTTGTATGAATACCCAATTCTTCTTCTATTGATTGCCTTTCTCTTTGCAATGTCTTCCACGCTTGAGGATTCAACAGGTGAGTAACAGACTTTTTACACGTTTTAACTTCAGTTTTCTTTATTTTCCAGGAGGCCTCTTTTAATAATTCAACTTGGTTCTTCTTCGACATAACCTCTTGTCTACCGCTCAATTCACATTTTCAAATCCACAGCATTCACCTGATCTATTGTGGAGTGTTGTTCTCTGAATCCAAACTGATGGGATGGTATGATTCGTTTTTCTTCTAGAATAGGCCTTAGTCTTTTCAGGAGGAGTTTCTCAAAAAATTTCGAGACTGTAGGGAGAAGTGAAATGGGTCGATACGACTTCACTTCATTAGCTGGCTTTCCCGGCTTCGCTATCATTATAACTTTAGCTACTTTCCATTGCCGGGGGACGTACTTGAGGCGTAAGGCTGCGTTGATTAAATACAGTAGCTTCCTAAGTCCCCTTTCGGGCAGCTCCCGCATTATCCTGGCTGTTATCAAGTCATAGCCGGGGGATTGTTTCGTACTGAGGTTGGTCATAATTTCCGTCCTTAGTTCTTTGATCATTGCTGGCCGAATTTCCCTGTTGTCCTTGTTGGGTACGTAGGATACACGTTCGTTGGCTGACTGCCGTGGATGGGGCTGGAAGGTTCTTTCCAGATGATCTGCAAATCCCTGCACTTTTTCCTTTGCGCTCCTAGCCCATGTTCCTTCAACAGTTCGAATGGTAAGGGGCACTTTTGGCCGCTTGAGGCTCTTTGTCGCTTTCCACAGCGAGTACTCTGTGCCTTTTTCTGGTGTCAAGCCTTCGAGGTACGCCGAAAATTCTTCGTTCTTTACATGCCTTATAAGCGCTTTCAGCTGGTTACAAAGCTTGTTCAATTTCATCTTATTTTCTGTTGATCGATTCCTTTGCCATATTTTACGTGCCCGCCTTTTCGCTTGAACCATTTCCCGTACTTCCACAGGATAGCTGGACCACCGCTCTGTCGTGCTAAGGCTACTTGTCCTATCTGAAATTTCCACATTTTGCGTTTCAACAAGATTCACTTATTCTTTCCTGCCGTACACGTTTTTCAAAATATTATATTTCCCATATCGGTTCCATAATATTCACACGAGTAGCTTTTATTTTTAGACGTGAGCGTGTTTTGCTGAACATCGTTAATTAGCCGGAATTAATTAAATTAATCGGATAGGACATTTTGACTTAGGAGATACAGTGGAATAGGACGTTTTGGCCTAGGCTATGTAACACGGATTGCGTGTTACATTGTTCAAGGGACGCGAATGTCTTAAAAGTCTGTTCTACTTACTTACTTGTGGGTCGGAAATGGAACGGGCAGATAAAAGAAGATGTGCTTGATATACATAGAAAAGAAAGATCAGTTCGTTTATTTTTAAAGAAAAATTGAATAAAAAAACAATAAACAATAGGTATCCAAAGGGAAGTATCAATCTGATAGTGTATTATTAGGTTCAATAACAAGAATGCAATTTATTTATAACCTTAATATAAAAAGGACTCTACGTTCGAGCCTCGTCTTACTAGGATAATTTGAATTACAAATTGGAAGCATTAATGCGTTATCACTGATTTGAAGAAAATATGAACGCGGTCAGTTAGGAACTCGAATACGCCTTCTCGTGACGGAGAAACTTCACCCTCAAGTAGGGTTTTTGAGATTCTACGATTTTATGCTGTGATTAGTACAGGAAATCGGAAGGATCGTGCAAAAGACAGAAAAAAGGGAAACATGGAACTCACCGGTGATCGTTAGAAGCCAAACTGCGTGATATGGGAAATCGTTCTGGAGCCGGAGTTATGCCAGTGGGGTAAATGAACCTCAAGCTTTGGAGATGTCGTCCTTCCTGATAAGGCCTCGTGATGTCACAAACGGGCGGGAACTCGGGGCGACGTAAACGGTCGTGGGTCTGGACCGTAGCTGGTATCCGAGGGAAATACCGTGTAGTCGAGGGATTTACACACCCGAACGCCGACTAGTCTCAAGATCTTTCCTTCCGCACTACACGGGGGAAACCTGTTTCCGTCACTGCGCGAAGTAACTTTCGGCTACTGTGAGACACTAACTCCCACGACTTACTGAGCCACGATTTCTCAACAAAGAACGGAACACTGCTTTCGTCACAGCAACAAGGTAACTTTCCACAACTGTGAGACACTGTAGCTCTCACGACACTATGAATCACGACTTCTCAAGTATGACTGCACACTGATTTTGCCACTGTAACAACGTAACTTTCAGCAACTGCTTTTGTACACCAACTCCCACGAAACAAGTAGTCACTTCTACCAATACGACTGTACACTGGTTTCGGCCCTGGATGTAACTGGCCCCTTTTGACTTCGTAGCTATCGAACTCGCTCTTGAACGTCAAAAGATCTCCTTTCTGGTAGATCTGGGGTTTTTATACCCTCGATTGGTGAGTGGGGAGTGAGGTTAGGTGGGAGTAGGGCGCCAGAGGGGCTTTACAGCGGGCAGAAATACCTTGTTTGTTAAAAGCAAAGTTTTCCCTTAATGCACGAGATGGCGTTCGAGGTTGGTTATGAAGTTTATTAAATAAACTGTATAGACTAAACAGGTAATTTTATTGGTATCGAGGAAAATAATGTTAATAATGTAATAACTGCTCTTATAATGCTAAAATAGTAATAAAAACGACAAAAATGAATAAAGGAAAAATATAAAAGTAGAAAACCTTAAACTAATTATCTTATATACTTATTAATATTACTAAAATATTTTTTGTCACAAGCCCTTGTCAAAATCCTTCTCAGCTTCAAGAACGATGTCGATTAGAAGTGATCTAGTTATGATGAAAGTGATCTGACTATCGACTCATCATCAATGTAGACGTCGTTATCTTGAGTGTAGACCTCGTTTAAACCGTTTTTCGAAATATTTTCGTTGTCTTCCTCACCTGTGATGTCGGTGATATTCGCTTTCGAGGGCGAACCACTGTCACTAGCGGTAGTAGTACCGCTTGTTACCGTGACGGTGGTCATGGTTTGATTTTTCTTGAGAATTATTTGGGGGGGGGGGGGAAGGGATAGGGTCTAGCGTCGGTAGGAGAAGAATACTGGATTCTTGTCGACTGGGGGGGGGGGAAGGATAAATCAAAGGAATTTAGGGTAATAGGAAGAGGGTAAGGTGGTTTTATTGGGCGAGATTTCAATAGGGAGGCACGTCTATGCTTATGCCACTAGAGGAAGAGGATGACGAAGTATATGGGGGGCTAACCGGGATGTACCAGTCTTGAAAAGTGGAGCTGAAGTTCGAGGATCTAGCGGCGAGGGGATATTTAAACCGTCTTGGGTCCGTGGGGGGGGGGGGGGTTTGGCTCTTTCTATCGCTGAGAGGGTGGCGAGGGTTAAATCTCGTCGGAGCACAGGCTGGTACCCCTGGGGGCAGCGGGTCCACCGATCAATTCTTCGAAAATCGGGTTGGGGGCAAAAGCAGATGGGGATTCGAGCCCGGAAAGCACATTTGTTGCACTGTCGCAGTCTAGATAGTGTAGAGGCCACCCAGATTTGTTGAGGTTCCGGAAATGGTATGATGGCGGGGCGCAGTCTTTCCCCTCGAATGTCCCGAATTTCGTAATATTCTGCCCCGAGGGCGGGTTGATGCAAATATCTTGCGACTTCTGTGCCGGAAATTCCCGATTTGTTGTTAAATCCGGGAGTATTGGGGGGGGGGGAGAAAATAACTCCGGAGTCCCGGGGATAAACGTGGGCGGGGAGAATGGCCTGCGGGAAGGAAGTAGACTGCACTGAGTTTTATCAGTCCTGGAGGGGGGGTGGGCACCTACGTAAATCTCGACGACAATTTCCTTTGTGAACGTGGCTAGCTGACGCTTACAGGCTTTATCACGCCGACGTACATCACGATCCTGGGAGGGGACAATATTTTCTACAGGGGGAACAAAATAGTTCAAACAGTCCGAGTTCATCGGGGGCGCAATTTAGGGGGAAATGGAAAAGGTAAAGAGGATAAATAGATGGGAAAAAGGCCGGCGTAGCCACACCTTGTGGGAAAAGGGGAGACAAGGGAAAAGCTCTTTCACTCGGCGTTGCCGCAGTGAAAGATAGCTACGAACTTGGAGGGGGGGGGGACAGAGAGAGGGTGGATCCAAAATTACTCAAAAGACGGAACTCGCTCTGAAATAATACACACTTTTATTACAGACAAATAACTTGCTCGACAATGAGACAGCGGTTCTTACTTTACCAGTCACAATGTTTTCCTTTTATTGGCTGCTTTCCGAAAAGTTGGGCGAGAAGCCCTTGCTATTTACATTATACACATAATTCTCTAACGAAACTTAGGGGTTCTTGTTTTTTATGTATTTCGGGAAGGATCGATGCTAGTTGGCTAATTTCAGTAAACACTTTGTGTAAACTGGTAAGCAATGGCACATAATAATTAGGGTTGCCATAATAGTCTAGGTACTCACTGGGACACAAACAGATGAATATATCTAACAAAGATATTTATTCAGGTAGAATAATGAATGAAGTTGGAAATGACTTAGAACTCATGACATAGATTTCACTTCAACAGGAACTAAATTACATTCATAATGTTTTCAAAAGCGATTCAAATGTTCTTATATTTTTCCGTCTTCTTGACTTGCTTCAAGAGCTCCGGTTTCCCCATAACGTATTTGTGAAAATCAGAACAAGTCATGTTGAAATTGTACTTGCACTGAATGATGCTTTCCACCGTGTCGATGTGAAGCCGATTTCGATCTTTGGTCCACTGGGAATCTATTTGTGAAAATATCCTCTCAACATTCGCATTATGACCAGGAATGGCGTACAAATATTGACACATCACAAGTAAATTGCTTTTTCTCTCCGACTCTTCAGTTTCATGAAATAAATGCAACCATTTTTCGTGCATGTCTTTTTTTTCCACTTTTCGTCATTTTTACGTTTTTCGATGAAGTTGATGAGGTACGATACTTCTTCAAAGCAAGCATCTGTGATAGTTACACCTTTCTCTTTTAGATATAGTACCGCCTTTTCAACATCCTGCCATTGAGGGGATTTTGTCAAACTCATCCAAGAAAATACATCAAATTTAGCGAGAGGATGGCTCCATTGCTTCAAATATTCCAGTCCCGTTTTGTAGTAGTTGGGTCGTTCTCACAAAAGTTGCACTTTTTTAGGCAGGAATTTTCTGCTTGTTAACTGTGTCCAATTTTTGATTTCTTTATCAAAATCGCCTGTGCTGGGGTCTCTGAACAATTTGTGACAGCAGCAATTCATCAAAAATGATGAAACCCCAGATACATGAATTTGAAAATTTGAAGCATCCAGATTAATGAAAATCAAGCCAGATTAATGAATTCGATGTAAAATGGAACACTTCATTTCGTAGAATTTGTTCAAAGAATAAATTTGGATTTAGATTCGTTCAGTACATCATGTCGTCACCATTCTTTTAAAAGGAGAAGGTAATTAAAAGCCCGGATTGTTCAAAAAAGTAATAATTTTATATTTCTATTCAGTCAAATTACACAGCCTTTCAAGTAGTCACACTTATTGGACTTGAAATATTCCAAAAGTGAATTTAGTCTTTTCGAGTAACTCATTTAAGCACCTACAAAAATCAGAGCAACTTTTAAAAGGAACTTCAGAAAACGACTCACACATTAAAAAATCTTAAAAACATTTTTTTTAAAACTGTACCTTGAAAAAATACAGCGAAATTCCGCCCACCTTCAATTGTTTTACTAAATCATTTCAGCACCCTCATTTAAGAATGATTGTTTCTGTATTAACGAACATTGAACTCTTTTAAATTTTCCTTGAAAAAATATCTATTCCTCGTTATTGCAGGTGGGCGCAATTTCGCTACCACGTCCGAAAGTATAACGCTGGACAAATCGATAACAGAGGGAAATATGTAATAATTATTTTTTCCTTAACCCTTTCACTACCAATTACGATAAAAATAAAAAATTGGGTTAAATGCAATTTCAATCACTCAAAGGGTGCTTGAAGATGTTATCAACGTGATTTCATAATTTTCGGATAACGTTATCAAGGGGTTTCGGAATTGTCCCAGTGGTATTTTTAAGGTGTCCCACTTGGTCCCAGTGGTATTAGTGGGGTGTCCCATTCGGTCCCAGTGGTAGCCAAACTCATCCCATTCTGTCCGAATGAGAGAAAAAGCACTCAGTTTCCTCGAGATTTAGTGATGACCCCCCCCTCCATTTTGTTGTATTTTTTTGTTTTTCATAGGTTTTTTTTTTATGTGCATTGTACTTCGCATTTTATATTTCTTCATACATTCAGTCTTATGTTGAAAAAATGGTGAAAAAGCACTTTGAAAAAATTGCTATAAGCATGACTTTAGGAATGACTGAAATAAAAATATAAAATATAAAAAATGACTGAAGAAAAACAACAACGAAAAAGTCATTGAGCGTGGTATGGGGTAAAACATTTTTGGCATAAAGGGACTTCGCAAGATGAGCATATGGATTTCGTTCGAGTTTCTTTTTTATCTTTTTCCGCACATCGAACGCACCGACGCCTTGAAGATCCAACGCGTGGGAGATGGTCGCCAACATTCAACATTTTTTTAAAATGTTAATAAAACATTAACAAAATTAAAAATGGGTGGAATTGCGTATGAAATAAAGAAGTGAGAATAAGAAATCAAATTGTATTTAAGGAATGAAAGAAATGACAAGGACTGAAACCGAGAAAAGAGGATGAACAATATTTTTTTTTTTTTAAACATACGTCAAGCATGTTATAACAAAATGGAGTGAGGCGTATTAATCGGATTATATTTCCAACACTCGCCCTTAATCCGAACAATACTCTTGAAGCCCCAGCATCTCCACGCATTTGAGATGTTTCGGACTGCTGAGACTTTTTGTCAGAAGATCCGCTGGCATTTGATCTGTAGGTACATATCGAAGCTCCACCTTTCTGTCATCGACACATTCCCGGACGAAATGATGACGAATATCAATGTGTTTCGTCCGACCATGGCACACATTATTTTCCGACAATTTTATTGCGCTCTGGTTGTCATTAAAAATGACGACCGTTCTTTCGTGCGATGGCTGAAGCTCGTTTGACAGCCGTCGCAGATGAATCGCTTCTTTACAAGCTTCGGACTGGCTCATGTACTCAGCTTCCGTTGTCGAGAGAGCTACGGTCGGTTGTTTCTTACTTTCCCAAGAAATCAGACCGTTTCCATTCTTGAAGACATAACCAGTAGTTGACCTTCGATCCTTGTGGTCACCACCCCAGTCAGCGTCCGCGTAACCAGCCAAAAACGAGTCCGTTGTGCCACCTTCGTAGACCAAACACAACTTTTCTGTCCCTTTGAGGTATCTGAGTATCCTCTTGGCCATCTGCCAATGAACTAAAGAGAAGGACGAGTTGAATCTGCTCAGGAAACTTACAGGCTGAGCGATGTCTGGCCTTGTGTTTACTGCCAGGTACATTAAACTTCCGATCAGATTCCTGTACGGCAGGTGGTCGACATTTCTTCCTGACGTATCCGCCTCCGCTTCCGCTAAGATTCCTGGTTCTAAAGGAGTCTTGACCGGCCTGCAGTTCGACATGTTGAACTTCGTCAAGATGTCTTCGATGTATTGCTCCTGGTCGAGATACACCTTTTCATTTTTCTTGTCCCGACGAATTCTGATCCCGAGACATTTACGAGCTTCACCAAGATTCTTTATCTTAAACGACTGCTCGAGAATGGCGAATAAGCTGTCTCTATCGCAGGCATCTGAATAAAAAACAAAAAAATCATCAACATAAAGAGCAATAATAATTGTTGACCGTTTGCCCTTTTTTATGAAGATGCATGGTTCCGAATGCAGACTACGATAACCGTGGCTCTTGAGTACTTCAATCACTTTGAAGTTCCAAGCCCTCGACGCTTGTTTGAGCCCATATATTGCTTTCTGCAAAAAACAAACTTTGTTTTCCGCTCCGTGTTCCACGAACCCCTCCGGTTGCTTCATATAGACGGTTTCCTGCAAATCACCGTACAAAAAAGCAGTTTGCACGTCGAAATGATCAATTTTTAATTTTAACTGTGCCGCTAAACTAAATAAAAAACGAATCGACGAGCGCCTAACTACGGGGGAAAAAGTTTCAAAATAATCTATTCCATAATGCTGCGAAAAACCACGAGCAACAAGTCTCGCCCTGTGTTTGACGTTTCCATTTCCGTCAACCTTGGTCTTATAGACCCACTTACAGTCCACAACCTTACAGTTCACTGGACGATCCACCAGTTTCCACACACCGTTTTCCTTCATGGAAGTCAATTCCTCTTCCATCGCCTTCATCCAGTTTTCACTGTCTGGCCGAGCCATCGCCTCTTTGTAAGTAGACGGATCTGTATTTTCTACTCCTCCGGCGAAATACAAAACAAAACCCGGATAATGATCCGGTGGTCTACGATTTCGTTCAGGGTACCGTCTCTCATTCACCTCTTCAAAACCTTCAAAGTCTTCAGAACTCGAAAAATTTACTTCTTCATGAGACGAATCGTCAACCTCTTCTGACAGAGGGGAGTTCAAAACATCACCAGACGTCGGTAATGCATCGTCCTCGTATATTTGAGTCTCCTGATTATCTGTTGGTCCATCTGAAAAACACTCGACTTTGTTCTCTTCCTGTTTTTGCTCTACAAAAATTACGTCCCGAGCCCTGACAATTTTATTTGGATTTTTAAGATCGATCAAGCGATATCCCTTACTTTCGGTGCAATATCCCACGAAGACCAGTTTACGACTTTTAGCATCCCATTTCTTTCGCTTCGTTTTGGGTATATGGGCAAAAGCTGTACAACCAAAGACTTTCAGGTGACTTAAATTTACTCGCTCACCTGACCATAACTGTTGCGGAACAATTCCTTCCACCGCGCTGTGTGGTTCTCTGTTCTTGAGGTAGACAGCAGTATTGCATGCTTCTGCCCACAGACTTCTCGGCATGGATGAATCCAGCAACATGGTACGTGCCATTTCACAGATAGTTCGATTGGCACGTTCGGCTACGCCATTGTTCTCCGGTGTGTACGGAATCGTAAGCTGATGACGCACTCCATTTTTCCTGAGATAGCCTGTAAACTCCGAATTGACATACTCCGTCCCGTTATCCGTTCTGATGGCTTTAATTTTTAATCCAGTCTCGTTCTCCACTAACGCTTTAAAATCCAGAAAAGTTTGAAACGCCTGACTTTTTGATTTTAAGAAATAAGCGAACATCATCCGACTGTGATCGTCAACAAAAACCATCATGTACCTTGCACCTCCAACAGATACCTCCGACATCGGTCCACATAGATCGGAATGAACAAGCTCGAGTTTCTGTGACTTCCGGCGCTCACTATGTTTGAATGGATCGCGATGTTGCTTACCCAAAATGCATGGCTCACATTGAGTAGAATCATTGTCATCGAAATTCACACCACTGACCAAACCATCTCGCAGTAACTCTGCCGATTTACGGTTGATGTGACCGAGCCGCTTGTGCCACAAAGCGTACGAAGCTTTTTCCCGGCAGGTAACCGAAAAAACTGTTTTGCTGTTGGGAATACTCACGTCGTTAAGCTTATAAACCCCTCCAACCGGTGAACCAGTAGCCACAGCCTCGCCCTCAACATTGCATTCCGACTCGAGAAAAATGCGACAACCTTTTGAATCAAAATGTACGCACAAACCTTTCTGAGTCATCTGGAAAACCGACAAAAGATTTGCAGAAGCATCCGGGGCATAAATCATGTCATGAATTTGACGGGGTTCCCCTCTAATTTTTATTTCGACGTCACCAGATCCTGAAAATTCTAACGAATGTTTTTTATTTGCACAAGCTAGTTTACCGTTGACGTCTTCACGATAATTCCGCAACCAATCTTTCCGCGGAGTTAAACTAGTCGAACAACACGAGTCAATAAAAATATCGTCTCGAGAAAAATCGGCGACGGCGAACGCACCAAATAGACTCCACTTTTTTTGCCTACTTGAGCCTTTTTCTCCGGCCAAACCTCCAGACGAATTCCGTTCATCCTTTACAGGAACTTTCGAGCATTCTGATTTAAAATGACCTTTCTCATTACATCGAAAACAACGTACATTTTTCTTATTATTTCCAGGGATATTTTTTTTATTTTTGAGCAAAAGTGCACACTCATTTTGTGTTGCACTACTGACCGATTTAAGATCCTCCTGGAGTAACTGAACACGCACCAACTCAGACGTGATCCGAACAGACGAGTTTTCCAGTGCCATTCGCATGGGTCTATATTCTTGCGGTAGTCCTCTCAACATGATAACTGCAATGAAATCGTCATCTAATCCCTTACCAATGTCCTCCAATTTGTGAGCAATGGTCATGATTGACGTGACGTAGTCATGCATCGATCCATGCTTGTCGAGTCTTTGATCCAGCAGGGCATCGATCAAACTAATCCTCCTGTTTAAACCCTTGTCTTCGAAAGATTTAGACAGCTCGTCCCAAGCCTCCTTCGCCCTTGAACAATTTCGAATATAAGGATAAATGTGTGGTTCTACGTACAAACCAATTGTGGCCAGCGCGTCCGCGTCTTTTTCCGGATCCGGGGTCTTCCCTTCCCCATATGCATCCCCGGTTATGTACGCCCACAACTTCTCCTTGATCAGGACATTCTTCAGCGCGAATTTCCAGTTGTTGTAGTCATCACTACCACTTAATTTGCCGACCGAAGGAAAACCACTGACTCGAACCGCTGCTCCCGACATGACCGCGAATTCCGGCGCGAACAACTTCGAACTTCCTTCTCACTCAACTTCTTGCTTCAGACGCTGGGCCCATAACCACTTAAAAATGGGTGGAATTGCGTATGAAATAAAGAAGTGAGAATAAGAAATCAAATTGTATTTAAGGAATGAAAGAAATGACAAGGACTGAAACCGAGAAAAGAGGATGAACAATATTTTTTTTTTTTTAAACATACGTCAAGCATGTGATAACAAAATGGAGTGAGGCGTATTAATCGGATTATATTTCCAACAGAAAAAGCACTCAGTTTCCTCGAGATTTAGTGATGACCCCCCCCCTCCATTTTGTTGTATTTTTTTGTTTTTCATAGGTTTTTTTTTTATGTGCATTGTACTTCGCATTTTATATTTCTTCATACATTCAGTCTTATGTTGAAAAAATGGTGAAAAAGCACTTTGAAAAAATTGCTATAAGCATGACTTTAGGAATGACTGAAATAAAAATATAAAATATAAAAAATGACTGAAGAAAAACAACAACGAAAAAGTCATTGAGCGTGGTATGGGGTAAAACATTTTTGGCATAAAGGGACTTCGCAAGATGAGCATATGGATTTCGTTCGAGTTTCTTTTTTATCTTTTTCCGCACATCGAACGCACCGACGCCTTGAAGATCCAACGCGTGGGAGATGGTCGCCAACATTCAACATTTTTTTCGAACGTTTTGAAGGACGGCCAGCGCTAAGTCGACGCTTCACATTGCAGTGCCGTCTCCCTTCGTCAATCAGCTGCTCGGCCAATGGGATGAGAAACATTTTTAGTTGCTGCTTCTTGCTTTGGGTTTCGTCGAAGAGAGTCCACGCATTGACGCAGGCGGTCATGAGCAATTTGTAGAACGTTTTTTTCCACCACTTCATTGACTTCCGCCCAAAGTCATATGAGCAAACCTTCTGGTCTGAGAGGTCCACTCCTCCCATGAATTTGTTGTAAAAGCAAATGGCCTCGGGACAATCCAACTTGGCATGGTTCCGTCTTTCTGCTTTCGTGTGGTTTTTGAAATGGTCGCATCGTGGCAGTTACTTAGAACTGTAAAGTCTTTGCTGTCTTGCCACCTCGCAGCCAGTAGCCCACTATTTGAGGACAGCAGCTGGAACTCACCTCTCTTCAGCTTACCGGAAAACTTGGGCATGTTTTTCCGGTTCGTCATGGAGGTTCCCAATGCGGGCACTGTCAGATTCTCGAGGAGTCGCACGCTGGTGAAGAACCGGTCGAAAATGAGGGTGACATTACGGTCTTTCAAAGTGCTCGCCAGTTTGGACACAACTCTCTCTCCTAGCGTGGTGTCATCCTTGATGGTATTGGTATCCTCCCTTCCGCTGTATATATTCAAGTCATATGTATATCCAGTAGACGCGTCGCATCGCTCCCAAATTTTTATTCCTCTTTTTATGGGCTTGAGTGGCATATATTGTTTCAAACTCGAGCGGCCTTTGAATTTCGCCATGGACTCGTCGATGGACTGGTACGGGCTCTCTTCTCTTGCGTTCGAAAACGTCATTTTGAGGCAAGACACTACCTCATCCATGTAGTAAGTTTTCGACGCGTCAGCCGGCTTATCGGGGTAATTGAAATACATTTTAGACGTCAATAGTTGAAATCGGTTCCTGGAAATGGCTTTCTTTATCGTGGCATTCCCAAGGGAGGGATGTTCTGACCAGTAGTCCGAAATGTCTGGTAGTTTGTTGATACTCATTATAATCATACATCCCATGACAATCATTATTTCGTGGTAGTCGCAATCGGGAATAAGCGAGGGCTCCTTCTTTTTTTTCTTTTCGGCTTGCGCTTTTTGGGTTTTTCGAAGGATTTCTAGGCGCATGTTGGTGCACTGCGCAATGAACATGAGAAGGCTTCGAGCAAACATTTTCAGGAAGCAGTCGATTTCGTCCAAATCGGTGGAGTTTGGAGCGGAGAGTAAGCAATGCGTCGGGCGAGGAAGTGTGGGGTTGAACTTTGGTTGGAATGAAGCATTCGGAGACGTCCAAACAACCGCACTACTTACTTGAGGAGCCGCAGTTGGTCCATCATCTTCGTCAGAGGGCGAATCGGGGTCGACATTAGCCGCAACATTTTCATCCTCGTCAGAAGAACTGTCACCAGAACTAGGAGCGAAAAGACTGCCGTCTTCACTCTCACTGAGGTCTGACAGCTCGTTATCCGATTCCAGAAGACGCGCTATGTCGTCGGGTGTGAAAATTATTTTCCTTTTACTCATGGTGGACCGTGAAATTCTGTAGAAATAAAGATAAAAAGTATTGTGAGTGTGTCGACTTTTCCTTACCATTGGGACAAAACTGTCCCAGGTGACCCAAATCAGAAAACAACTCAGGATCAAAAGACTTGGTGATTCTACTATCGTCTAGAATGTCGTCAATGATCAAGGAGCTCCTCATCATGACCAATATTAGCACTAAAACCCCTCAGAATTTGGGAAGTTACCCGAGAAAAGTACGTTACTGAGGTCTTCAAAATGATGAATTTTACGGATCGTAAAAATGAATAATTGATACTTTTCCTATTTTCCCATGCAAATTAATTAATGCTCTTACCGACCGATTCGTTTCCAGAAGAAAACAATAAATCCCCGAGGCACGACGACTGGGATTCACTCCGCACATTCCGACGTCCCAGGTGGTTCTGCAACCGGTGTTTTTATGATAACAGAGCTTTTCTACTTGTTGGTGGTGATTTCTAGCGGAAAAATGTGGCACTGACGGGCTTGTTGCCCCTATACAGACCACTGGGACAACTCTCAAGCAACAATTGATGGCATCTCGTCCCTCTGGAATTTTTTGAAAAATCTTGGGACGTATTGTCCCGGTGGTAGTGAAAGGGTTTAAAAATGAAACGTCGTAATCATTCTGGCTAAATTTCGAGGAAACCATCCCAATGTAGAATACAAACTTCTTTTTGACTAAGAATCTGACTAGAACGTAATCATTTACTTCGAGTTCTTCGGCCGTTTTGAGATGCTCGGGGGCAATGGATTCGACATCTTCTACTGTCGCGACCGTTTCCTCCGAGGGCTCATGGTGTCCGGGAAACTCGTTCACTTCATGAGAGGTGATTTCCAGTACTTGAGTTGGGTCAATGTCCTCGATTGGTGGTACAGTTGTTTCCTCTTGAAATGGACTATGCTCGCCGATCTTGAATTTGGAGCATTCGAAGCACTCGAAGCAACTTAGCTTATTGAGTTTAATCTTCGTTGGTTCTTCGTTGGAATACACCACCTGGTGAACTTGAAGCGTCCCTTTGAATGTCTTTAAGTTGTTAGGCAGGATGTTCCTCACAGCCGAAATTTTGTCTCCTGTGACGACATGAATGAGGATGTTTCTGCATTCAGCCCGTAGTGCCGAAGTCAACGCGTCAAACGTGGCGATGTCCTTGCCTTGAGCCACCAGCCGGTCGGCTGTCCGCTTGAGGCATCCACCCACGCCGTCTGCAGCTCCTTTGCCGTGTCCTGAGACATGGTAGTTCCAGGTGGCGAATTTCACATCCGGGAAATGATGAACCAGTGCATTACATAACAAATAGAATACAGTTTTATTTTTATATTGAGCACTGGGGCCATCAGTAAGAAAGTGGCAATTTTGAATCTTTTGTTTTAATGATTTAATAAATTCAAACACGGGTTGCATGTGGGCCCAAACTGATGGTGCGTCGGGGTCCAGAACATCAGACATTGTGCAAATACTTTTGCTTTTAACCGGCCCGAAGTGCTCAGTTTTGAAATACACTACAACAGTATGCAGTGAAATCTGTTGCCTACTGCCCCCAAAATGGAACGACTGCACTTCAGTTCCATATTTCAAGCAGTAGTTTTCACTGAAGTCTGCAGTGATCAAAACATCACCAACGGTGAGGAAACGTTTCAGGTGAGCTACTTGTGCATTTTGGTGACGTATGCTTCCAACGTGTTGGAAAAAGCTTTCCAGCTTATCTTCGAAAATATGAACGAGGTCATAAAGGGTCGCCGTAAGTTGCTCTTTTTTAATCTTTTTCACAGTTTTGCGTGTCTTGGTGTTCTTATCCATGTAATCAGCTTTTGTATTGATCCACTGGTGATACTGCACTTGGAGAGCGCCATCAAAGGTTCTGTAATGAGTAGTTTTATGCTGGCAACACGTGCATTTTCGAAACAAACAGTTGGCGTTCATTGGATCACAGCATACCTTACTCAAAACTGCCGTAGTGCTATTTTCTGCGATGACTTTGTAGCGATGGAGAGTTCTAATCACAAGTGACATATTTTCGTGGACCAGACATTTGCACGTGTCCCGTTCACTCACTTTTGGAACGACTGCCCAAAATGGCCTTAAGCGGCAAAACGAGGAGTAACTTAAATTGTACGCGTGTGACTTATTGAACCGGCCGTGTAAGTTCTTTAGGGAATCATTCAGCAACCGTTTTTGTTTCTTCAATTTCTTGAATGTTATGGTGTCTCTTTTCCCTGGACAGCATTTGGTAACGTCGTCTTGTTCAAAAAAAACTCCAACATCCCGACGAACAAAGTCATTAATTGCCTTCATTTTTCGAGCTACATTCCGGTTGTTTGTCGCAGGTCGCCGCCTAAAAATACATTCGCTGAAAGTGTGGAAGGTGTTAATCAGTCGGTATTTACGCAACTGACGTTGATTTCCAGCAATGATTTCTCGGAAAATCGATTTGCTTTTGTGGGATCTTAACTGCCGATATTTGTCATGAATATCTGCCTGGACCGCTTCTGCCAGAAGCAATCGTCTTCTGACCACTTTTGCACCCTGTCTCATAATGTTGCTGACTATTTTTGACGGAGAATCGTGTGACTGAATTTTCCTTTTTAATCGGTAAAACCGCTGTTTGATTCGAGAGTTGTCACGTTGTAGTTTTTTGTTCATTTCAGTGAGTTTTATATTTTCCCGAAATAGTTTCGATCTGTCTCTTCGAACTTTCTTCCGCCCCGAGTTAGTTTGTTTTGATGACGATGGCCGGACTGCCACTGGAGGAGTACTTGGTTGTGAAGAATCCTCATCGCTTGAATTTGGGGGAGAATTACGGTCCAAAAATTCAGTCACTATTCTTTGACTCCTCTTCCTTTCTGCGTATGCCCTGCTGTTCTGCCTCCACTGTTTTCTCTTCTTTCTTTTCTCCCTTTCAGTCATTTCACTCACCATCTTCACAGCCTTCCGTCTCTTTCTATCTTCGTAGTTGGTATGCAATTTCTTCCTTCGCTCCTCTAATGCTTCGGCGTCGTTTTTCATCCTCTCGTATCGAGCCCTTTCAGCTTCCCTCTTTCTTCTGAGTTTCTCATCTCTGGACATTTTTTTATTGGGCGCCATGGTCTCGAGTTCTGGAACATCCAACGACTTATTTCATTCATCTGGCAGGTATATCATTCATCTGGCTTGTTGATTTCTCTAGGATCCAGATTAATGAGATCCAGATGAATGAGATTTCACTACAAAGCCTTGAATATGTCGAAAACTACGCTACTTGAACCAATGAAAAGGAAATGTGACTTTTTGTAATCACCTAAGGTACCAAACACATGCAGCACTGCTTCCTTAATTACTACTCAAGAGGAATAAAACATGTCAGATGAATGAGGAGTAATAAAAACACTTACCAGTTTTCAAATCAACTTCTGCTCACCTCGAGATCTGGTGAAGAACTGAGAGGAAAAAGCCCGCGTAAGAGCCAAGGCAAGGTTTCAGTGTTGCCAATTTTGATGTTTGAAGACTGACATTACTTTGCACATGATAGAGGGAAGTTGAAACGTGACGGGCCAGATGAATGAGGTCAAACCTTGGTGACAGCACAAATTCGATCATGATGGATCAAAGGGGTACCAGCGCTCGAGTTTTTAATCTGCATATGTGAAGTTGGGATGTACAGCAAATGAAATAATTTTTTCCGGCTAAAATAAATGAACTAGTTTAGGAGCTGCAGATTCTCAAATCCCACGTTCAGACTAAGTGACAGCCAGATTAATGAGAAATTAGTCATTTTAAATTCGATAAAACTAAGAATAAACCATACATTGGCAACGTATATACGTGATGCATCTGCAGAGCAACATGATAATGATAATTGGGGGATAAAATATTCGTCTAGTTATACCGTGAATTATTTTATCGTCCAGTGACTCAAATAGCGCATCTTTTGTGAGAACGACCCAGTTATCAATTTCTTCATCAAATATTTGTATCAAATCTGAATGCCCAGAATCTTTCTTCAACCTGTCGTACTCAGCTTTAGTATGAATTCCCAAAAACTTGGCTTCTTTTCGTTCCCTGAGAGTATTTTCAAGGCTGTTCATGTGTTCTCTAACTTCTATGATAGTTACGTTCGATTTTTCAATTTTCTTGATTTGTTTCTCAAATAGGAACGATTGGCTGTGTAGAAACAGAAAGTAAATTTGCGAAATCGGGTTTCGGAAGAACTCTATTATGACTTTCGGAGGTTTAGTCTCTGCAAGGAAAAACTCTTTCAAGGGTTCCCATAGTTTTAAAATACGTTCAATCGCCGGCAACAAAGATAACCATCTTGTTCTGGAGTGAGACAGAACATTTGCATGAGTTACTTCAGCTTCTGCACAGAAATCTTTTAGACGTTCATTCCGCACCGTAAATATGGAAAAGTACTTTTAGATTTTAAGCACTATAGACTCCACATCAATAGAGAGTATATCAGCAGCAGTAGATGCAGCGTTGTGCAAAATATGAGCTGGGCAACCGACCCCTTCAATGTTCTCGGACACCTCCGCATGTAGTTTGAGTTTGAAGAACACATTGTTTCTCCATTGCCTTTCTCGACCGCCAAAATTCGTGTTGGTGTTGTCTGCACTGAAAGCGGTTAGCTTTTTTAGTGGAATGTTCAAATTTTGTAAAGTATTTATGCAATACGAGACAATAGTATCAGAAGTTTCATTTTCCAGACAATCCAGTTTAATAAGTTTCAGCTGCAAACCTTCTTTTTCTGAAAACTACTGAATTAGAAGTGGAAACATTTTTTCAGCATTGTGATTGCTAGCATCGGTAAGGATACCATAGAAAGGAACATTTTCCACTTCCCCCTTTGTTTTTTGTACTGAGTGTGGGGCAAGGATGTTTTTAATTATTGCAGTGACTTTGGTTCGCGCAGTTAACTGTTTAGCCGCAATTTTGGAATCAGGATAAAGTATTGGATTCAATTTTGTGATGCAGTCTATTGATTTGAACGACTGACGGTGGTTGACAACTTTGTAGGCAGTTGTCAGTTCGGCAGCACAAACTAAGATATCTTCTGGAGTGTTTTCCTTGACCATGAAAGACGAAATATCTCGTGAAGTTGAAGCTGCTGATAACTTGGATTTGTGAGAATTAGTCTTGACGTGATCGTGAATGGAAGTCTTACCACTATGACTTACGGAAATGAATGTGTTGCATATCGTGTAGAGAGCTTCGTGTTCATTACGACCCTTTCTAATAAACGACCACTCTTTCATGTAATCATCCGAGAAGTGACAGTGAGGAGGGACAAGTTGTTGTCCACTCCACTCTCAAAATGTGTAACTCTAAACTAGCGACACTCTCAAAACATTCACGTAACGATAACAAACATTTTTTAAAGTGTAAACAGCCGGTTGACAGCAAGGCAAGGTGTGTTGACAAGCACTGATAAGAGATAAGATGACGGAATTCGGGCGGGGTTCATCAAAGATCCACCGCTAGCGCTAGCGTCCCTTTTTTTGGTTTGACCTGCACTTGGAAATTCTATTCGACCGGGACTAAGTTTATAAACTGGTGACATGTCCCGGTAAACCGGGACGTATGGCAACCCTACATAATAATACACATAATATTTATAAAGAATAAGTGAAACATTATCGGTTAGAGGGCGCTTTCCGAGGGAAAGTTTGGACTTGGTATAAAAAGATAAAAAGTAGTGAGATTAGGTCCGATAGTTTCAGTACCACCGCTAGGTAGGGGGTGATGTATCTCGCCTGGGTGGTCACGGTGGCACGCTCGTGGGGCAATCTGGGTCAGACTCGCAGCAGATCTGGGTCTTTTTTTTCTTTTCTCTTTCTTTCTTGCTCCTTGAAACTCGACAACTTCTTCTTCAGCTCGATGTTAAGAGCGAGGTTCATAATTTTTTTACATCTTTCCGACATCACGAACCACAATTAAATACTAATTTGAATAAACACTTTTCGACGCTCCGCAAATACCACTTTTTAAACCTATAAACACTGTGCACTGAACATTAAAGCGGGGAAAAAGCGGGCTAAACATCCGAGGAGTCTAGAACGTCGTTGTGGTACATTAGTACCCTCTGCTCCGTTTTACTCTCTTTTGACTCGGGGTACGTTAAGCGAGAGGAGGAAAACTGGGGAAAAATAAATAAATCGAAAAATTGAAACGCAAAATTTATTCCTATAAATATATTAAAAGAACTTAGAAAACTATCGGGGATGAGGACGGAAACTCAGCGGGAAGGGAGGGTTTAAAGACAAAAAGAAGAGGGGGGGGGTAACTGTTCGCATCAAGTACTCACGCCGGGTCGACGTGTAGAGGGCGCCGGGTCAACAGGCCGTGCTGTCGTTTGTCGGAAACGTGCCAACGAGCCGAGACGGGGTGACGGGAGGCGAAGACGGGAAAGCGGTTGACGTGAAGACGGTGGACGAGAAGACGAGTCAACGTGAAGACGAGTCGACGAGAGTACGAATCGATATGAAGACGAGTTGACGTGAAGGCGGTTGACGTGAAGACGCGTCAACGTGAAGACGAACCGACGAGAGTACGAATCGTTATGAAGACGAGTTGACGTGAAGGCGGTTGACGTGAAGACGCGTCAACGTGAAGACGAGCCGACGAGAGTACGAATCGATATGAAGACGAGTTGACGTGAAGGCGGTTGACGTGGAGACGGTGGACGAGAAGACGAGTCGACGAGAGTACGAATCGATATGAAGACGTGTTGACGTGAAGACGGTGGACGAGAAGACGAGTCAACGTGAAGACGAGTCGACGAGAGTACGAATCGATATGAAGACGAGTTGACGTGAAGCGAGTGACGTGAAGACTAGTAGACGTAAAGACGGGGAGGCTTAACCACGAAAAGCCTCGACGACGAGGTGTCACCACACTGATGCGAATGGGCCGCGGAGGCCGTGCTCAACTGACTGTTTAACGTAAACTTTCGACGGGCCGCGGGGCTACACAGCACTGACGTAACAATAACCTTTGACGGGCCGCGGAGGCAATACTGTGCTGACGTAACGTGAACTTTTGACGTACCGCGCTGGAAACTGCCGCGGAGGCAACGATTCTCTCTTGACTGACTTGCCGACAATGGCCCTCTTTTTTTTTGCCTCTACTACCGTTCCCTTCTCTCTTCTCTTGCCTGAGCCCGGCTACCGTCGCTTTTCTTTAAGAGGGGGAAGTTGAGAGAAAGGGTATGGGACGGGGCGCAGGCGCCGGACGTTGGGGAGGATCAAGGAGAGAGAGAAAATAAAAACTAAATTCTAATTACAAAAATTATAGAAACGCGTATGGAGGTACAAAAGGGTATTTTATCTTTATTCGGGGTCACATCGTAGTGTCGTAGAGTAGTGTTTTCCCCACCCATCACAGAAGGTTCCAAGAATGACATGTGCGCGTGGTCTCAATTCAACTTGGCAACAGCGCGTGTAGCTACAAGATCATAATGTCCTATCCTACAAGATCGACTAGGACAAACTGTCCTATCCGTATTCCTCTTGGTTAGATAGGACAATCTAACGTAGGAAAGTCAGATAGGACTTTTTGTTGTAGTACGCCAAAGGAAATTGCAGATAGGACAAAAGGTTATAACCCTCCCGTGAGCCATAGAATTCTAGTAGGACGATCTAACTTGGCCTGAAAAATAGTAAACAACGAGATCTTTCCAGGGAACTAAAAACCTGAAAAACGAATTTTTGTCAGTTAGGACGTTTTGTCTTAGGAGGGCAGAATATATTGCCGCAACTATCATCTCTCTGTCCTTCATAAAGGGGTCATTTCACAAAAAGTGGCAACTTTGTCCTAGGAAAAAAAAAATGAAATTTACTTCCACGAAAATTTTTTTTTCCCCAACTATTGTCGTCTACATCAGATTAGAAGTCAAATACCCAAAAAGATCATCATAGAAAAATCTTGTTGTCAAGATACTGCCATTTTGAAAAATGGAGGTGCCAGAGGAGTGAGGTAGATCACAGGGAAGTGAGGAAATAAACTTTTCTTCCTGGTAAAAAAATATTGATTATTTAATAAACTCGTAAAAACTTGAAAGAAATATTACCTACCTAATGGTAAAACAAACACATTGTGGACTAAGCGTACCATAGAAAACAACACTTACGCCTAAAGGAAAATGCTTCACTAGCAATCAGGTACCGATCGAGGAAGAAATCACATGCACCCCACCAAGTTACCAGTTACCCTGTTACAATTACAAAATCACTAACAGATCAGGTGTTGGTTGTGGGTACTAAGGTAGGTACTTCCCCCGAAAAATGAGGTTATCAATATCACAAAGGTGACTAAGTAAGAACAAAATAAAGTAATGGGATTAGCCCGATTGTTTTACTTATAAAAATATAAAAACATTAACCTTATTTTCATCTAAACGCATTTCAAAATTACATTACAAAAACATGCTCGAATATCTACTGTTGTAACTAACTAAAATTGTAAGGTTAAATTCTTCACTTTTCGATAACATCGATTGCAAAAGGAAAAACATGGATCAATTTTCTTTTTATAATTCTAAGTTTAGGATTAGGGAGGACTAGCATAATGTCGGACTTTTCAATAAAACAATCGTCATTCTCTTTGAGGATGAATTCCTTTCCATTCCCAAAAAGTCGTAGACCCCGCACCCGGAACTCCCCTTCTTCGTTTTTCTCTCCCAAGCAACAGACGTATTTGTAGTACTCATGCGGAGATCGTGCGGAGTCAAACTTGGCAAGTACGAATGTGCCTGGCTGAAGAAGAAGGTCATTAATGACACCTTTTGGCTGGTAAGAGTGGGAACATGATGGTAAAGGTTCCTGAAGGATGGCTGTTGTTCGAGACTGCTCATTTTCGGTAATTGGTTCATGACCATTATTGTGCTCGCTAATCGTTAGGCTTTCAAGAATTTCTTCTGGGTGAGGTTCTTCTTCCAAATCTGGCTCTTCAATTGTGTGAGTTCCAATCAGAAACTTATCACACGTCAAGCATTTCAAGCAGCTTAGAGATTTCATTTTCAAAGCATGGGGGCTGCTCTCTGACCAAACACACTGCTGAATTTTCATAGTTCCCCTGAAGGGAGAAATACTCTTCGGTAGCATGTTTGCTATGGCAGTAATATCATCTTCTTCTACCACATATAGCTTTATGTTCCTGGTTTTGGCTTGAACAGTTGCCACAAAAGAGTCAAAATCGTTTACATCTATGCCCTGAGCAACTATAGCGTCCGCCGTTCTCTTCAGTGCTCCTCCTATCCCATCTGGTGCTCCCTTACCATGTCCAGCAGCACAATAGTTCCACGTAGCTACTTTAACGGGCAGTGCTGCTTTCAGAGCACCACTGTTGCAATCAAATAAAAAATGGTTTTGTTGCGGTACTGCGTACTTGGAGAGTCAGTGAGGAAATGCACCCTCTCGATGTTGGGGCACTTTTCGCGGATGAACTCGAACACAGGGGCTAGGTGAGCCCATACTGCTGCAGCGCCATGGTCCGTTGATTTGGAGAGTGAACAAATGGACTTTGACGTTACGTCTGCGTAGTTGTCCTTCTTAAAGTAAACCTGAACGGTGTGAAGTGTTATCTGTCGCCTGCTGCCACCAAAGTGGAATGATTGGACCTCCTGACCATATTTGGTGGCATAATTTTCACTGAAATCGCAGTGTATGAGAGCTTCATTGGCTTCTAATCGCTTTTTCAAGGAATCGACTTCACGGAATTGGTGGATGGCGATACCTTCATGCCTCATATAGTTTTTCAATTCACCCTCAAGCAAGTTAACTGCATCCATTACAGTTGTGGAGATCTTCTCTTTTGACGTATGGTTAACAGTTTTTTTTATTTTGTTGGGCAATGTAACCTCTTTCTTTGTTACTACCCATTTCTCATAAAAAAGAGGCTTGTCGTCGAATTCCAAGTAGGGGATCTGAGAAGAAGCACAACAACAACAGCTGCGTTGGAGGCACGAGACGCTGTTCACATCACAGCACATGTAAGCTGCCAAATCCTTCGGTTTCTTTTTGTCGATAGCCCCTGCTGAGTGTAGAGATGCAACCAGAAGTTCGATGTTTGTGTGGATTTTGCAGACGCAGGTTTCACGGTCAGTTACTTTAGGTTGGAGTACCCAAAAAGGCTTTAGGCTGCAGAACTGGGTATATCCAATGGTGTATGCACTGGTTTGTGCACAAAACTTCTCATAGATCTCCTTCAACCACCCAAGAAGATAACGTTTTTGTTTTTTAACTTTTTTGTAGGTGATGCATTCTTTCTTTCCTGCGCACATCCTTGAAACGTCATCCCGCTCAAAAAACTGTTGAACCTCTGCCTTGACCTTGTCTCGTAGTTTTCTGACTGTGGAATTTTGACGAAAGGATGATGCTCGTGAGAAAAAGCGAGATGTGAAGCACTTGAACTTCTTCACGAGGCGATATTTTCTCAGGATCCCTATTTGTGACTTCATCATTGTTTGAATTGTACGTTTCTGCACATGGCCACCCTTCTTGTATCCCTCAGCGAGGCTGCTTGCCAGTGTTTCCCCAAAAAGTAACTGTCGAGTTATCATGTTTTTGTTACCTGTTTTCAATAGTCTCTCTATCTTCGATTTAGGTGAGTCAGTTTTATTGGTACAGTTGGCACGAATGCGTCTCTTCCTCTGTGAATCCAATCGTCTTTTGAGTGCCGCATTCTCTCTTTCAAGTCTGGCTAACTCTTTCTGAACTTTATATTGAGCGCGATTCCTTTTCATCTTTGCCAGTGATGCCAAATGTATTTGACGCGCAGATTTTGAAGAAGCTGGCGTGATCATCGAATCAATATTGCTCAAAATAGGAGTGCAACTGTTGTCTGAAGGACGTGAGCTCTGGGCTTCTTTCTTACAATTGGCGATTCAGATTAACCAAATGCGCTCTGGTGGCGGCCCCACCGAAGTAAGAAGAGCGGTAGACTTTCCATGGGCTCTTATGAGAAAACGCAGTTTTTGTTCTTTTTTATGAGTTTTTAGGATTTTTAAAGTTCATTTCTTTGAAATATTAGTTGGTATTACTACCGACTATTAACAATTAAACTCACCATCGAGAAATAATTGAGATAAAATGAAAGAACTCGCGGTGAGAAAATAATGCCGTTTTCCATTTACCGGGAATTTCGCGCTGCGAGAGAGATTTTTCCTCCCGTCCTTGATGAATGATGGAAAAATCCCCCTGCCCTATGCAGAATATTGTGCAAATGAAAAACGCAAATAAGTTTTCAAATATCTTTGCGAATTTCCGGTTAAGAAGGGTTGTTCAGCCCCAAAAACAGACTGTCCTTAACCAAATATTATGTAATTTTCCCCAACAAGGGTGTGTTTATCAATGCACTTATTCTACAGACAAAGCTGGGATAAGTCTGGTTTCTATGGGCCTTTTGGTAATCAGTAATGCAAAATTCTCCGAGCTATTACATGAAAAATCCGGTGATTGATAAACCCACCCTGCATGGTGTAAATATCCATCACATGAATCCCCTCCAGTAGGCACAGGAAGGTAATTAAAGGAGTAATTAATGAAAGGTTTTCTGTATGAAATTTTTACTAGTCACATTTGAGACTTTTTGAGACTCAAATGCCTTGTTTGAATTGAACATGCTGGAACAAGCCGGATTATGGATAAGTGGTAGTTTTTTATCCAAGTGGTTAAGTTTTCAAGTAAAATTAGCGCATTAAAAGACGCGATTTCATGAGGTTACCCTATTCTGCAAAGAAAGCGAATTTCATCCCAGAAACTGACTGTGCTCACATAAAAAGGGACAATATGTTCCCCGAAGAACTTCCACTTTTGCCGGTTAAACGATCGGTGTAGCCTTCTAATGGATAAAAGCAATTCTTGAATTAACGCTTTGTCTCCATTTTAGCCGCGAATTAGCGATTTATCTCAATTTCTGAATTTGTTTTTTTCTGATTTGAGCCGCTAATGAGCCATGTGATTATTACCCGTGAATTAGCACTAAATTTTCTAATTTTGGCCACGAAGTTGTCTCAAGAAACCGCGATTTGCCATTCGCTCAATTCAATCCGGGGAATATAGCAAATGTTTTCAATTCAACGCCGTAAACATCCATTTTTTCCTGACTTCAGCCGCAAATTAGCGTTTTTCATCAGTCTATCAGCTAATTAGAGATTTTTCTACGTTTCATCAACGAATTAAAAGTTCCCCGCGAACTACCCAACGCTTTTTCTGAAATTTGGCCGCGGATTAGCGATTTTTTTCACTTTCTGGCACGAAGTTACGATCAGAAGCCGCGAATTTACGTTTTCTCAACTTAATCCACGAACTAGTCAATTTTATTGATAAATTAGCAAGTTTTCTCCATTTTAGCCGCTAATTAGCAATTTTGGTCATTTCTGCAAGTTTTCACCCTTATTAGCCGTGAATTACAGCGATTTATCTGAATTTTGCAGTGAGTTCGTATTTTTCTTAATTTCAGCCGCTAATTAGCTATTTTTCTCAATTGCATCCATGAATTAGCAACTTTTCTTAATTTCAGCTTCGGCTTAGCGATTTGCATCGCTTGCTTTTAGCTATGAATTAGCGTTTTTTCGCAGTTTGAGCCACGAACTTGCCTTCAGAAGCTCAAAATTTTCGTTTCCTTACATCTAGCATCTGGGCGCTTTTATTTATTTATTCGTCACGTTAGCCGTGAATACGTGATTTTGACTGCTAAAGAGCGATTTCCCACAATTGTATCCATGAACTAGCACTTTTCTTAATTTTCCTCACGAATTAGCTTTTTTTTCACTTTTAGCAATGAATTAGCGTTTTTTCAGATTGAGCCATGAACTTCCGTTCTGAATAAGCCGAAAATTCATGTTTTCGTAATTTTACATGCGAATTAGCGCCTTTTTTCATTGGCGAATTATTGATTTTTCACCATTTTATCAGTTAATTAGTGTTTTTCATAATTTTAAACGCTAATGACTGTAATTTACACTTTATCCGCGATTTTAAAGCTTTTTCTCAATTTTTGATGTGAAGTTTTCTTAACTTTATCCGTGATTTAGCACTTGTTCTTATTTATGGCCGAGAATCAGTTTTTTTTTTCTCAATAATTTCAGCCGTTAATTAGCCATTTATCTCAATAAAAGTCCCCAATTAGCCTTATTTTCCGTTTTGGTCTGGATTAAGAGGGGGATTGGCCGACCACGAGAAGGCGCGAATTTGTAGCGATTTTCATTTCCACAAAAATCCTAGGGGCGCCAAAATCCAACATTAAAGATGATTATTTACCACTGTATGCCACGGGCGGGCCATTTAGGAAGGCTCAGTTGAGACAGCGGGCCACTTTTTGGCCCGCGAGCTCTCGGTTGGGCCCACGGCGGCCTACGCCTTGGCGTCCTCTATTTGGCCGCGTATACAATATTTGGTGCTTAACTCCACTTCCCCTTTTTTGCAGCTCCTTGATGAGACCGTGCATTTATCAAATTTATATTGATTCACATAGGCAACATTGTGAGACAACAAAAAGAGATAATGACTACGTACTGTCCATTATAGGTACAAACCATAGGATACTAAATTCACTACGTTCCCGAAATGTAATCCTTTGAAAGCAGGTCGATCGAAGAAAGGTCGTAACCTCAAATCCTTTTTCAATCAAGTGTGGCGATAATTAAGACGGAAAACATTGTAAACTCCTTAAAAACTGCAAAAACACCATTATTTAGCCCATACGTTGGTGGTAAGAGTAGGGCTCTTTTCCGCCATTGCGCCTCGACGCTAGCGCTACAAGTGATAATCTGAATCGCCAATAGTATAATTTCTTCTGGCGCTGTCTCCACTTCTTCTTTTCTGCCCTATGTTCACGGTTGCTCATGTCTTTAACAAGCTTGACTTGTTTCTTCGCCAATTTTTCTTTGTACCTCACCTTCTCTTTCTCTTGGTGTAACTTCCAGAGTGTTGGGTCACTTCTGATGTTCTCCATTCGCAATTTTTCCGCCTCCCTCTTCTTCTTCAATACCTCTTCTCGGGTTTTCGGCGCCATGTCCTGGACAGAAAAAAAAAAAATTGTTAGAATTACGAGACGATCCACCAACTAGTTAACAATAAATGATAATGATAGGTAATATTAATAATGAATGATTATGATGAATTAAATAATAAATGACAATAATCAAGCACTGTAGGTATAATGATCCTACACCAAATGAAGGAAAAATTATGGAAAACCTCACTCCTCTGCTCTGTAACTCACTTCTATGGAAAGATGTTACCATAGAAGTGAGGCCCAAGGAAGTGAGGATTTCTTAGTAAATATGAGCTGTGGAGCTCATACTCAACGATTAAGTTATTTCTTCTTTTCTACCAGATAATACTCCTCGAAAGACACAAATTATGTTCATTATGGGTAATTTGTTACTTACATGAGTTTTTTGAGCGGGCTCATAGAAGTGAGGGCCTATGATAACAGGAACAACACTTTCTTCACATCACAAAACCAAAACAACAACTGAAGACTTCACAGAAAACTAAGAAGGTTACACTCGTTTTGAAAGGATCTAAGCAGTGATGCCAACTGAAGAAACGCCTCCAAATACCGGTATTCCCGTCTTGGCGCCAACTTCAAAACTTTCCAGGGAAGTGAGGTGCAAACAGATGGACACGCCTTCAACTAGCCCCCACCCCCTCAATTGGATACGTTACTTCATTTCCTTGTCATCATGACTTACCTGAGAGACATTGAAACAAGTTGCAATCAAGAATTCCCGCTCAGTTTCAAACGCAGATCGAGAAATGACCAAAACAGTAGTGAAACTCTATTGGTGGACAAGCCATAGAAGTGAGGAAATGGTGTTTTATGGATTTTTTATGACATTTTATGGCCATGATAACACCAATCTAGTTGACTCATTTAGCCTATTGAGAACCTCTCTAAATGCGAAAATTTTGAAAACACGCAAAATGACAATGTACGTCCCACAATTTTCCTCGGACAGAAAGGTGCCACTTTTTGCGAAATCACCCAATTAGACACTTATGAAAGCTACTTGCATTGCATCTTCTTCTATCTTTTCTCCCTCGTGATGCTTGATATTTTCCTTGATTAGGACCGCAGCTCCCCCTCTCGCTCTATCGGCAGGATGAACGCTATGGTACAATCGATATCCCTTAATTTTAACGAATGATGATCTAGTGAAGTGTGTTTCAGAGATTAAACAAATGTCAATGTTTTCTTGTTGTAAAAATATTTCCAACTCCAACAACCTTTCTCGGAGTCCATTTGTATTCCACAGCGCTATGCGAAATGAATGGATGCCTCTCAATTTACTTTTCATCTTATACTTTGAATTTAGCGCTGTTCTCTATTTTCTTGATGCGCTCGGCCATATCTACATATTTACCAGCTTGATCATCAAGTTTCTTCAGAATTAGGGAGAATAATTCCTCAGTAGATTTGTTTTTGATCCCCGAAACAGGATTTTTTATGGCGTCCGCAAAGGTGCTCCGGGCTTCGAACGTTCTCCGTATCGGCTCGTGCGCTAGGGTTTTTTAAAGGAGCGAAGAATGTATCCCGAGGATATTTGAAGTTACCCCGTGGATTTTTTGGCTTATCCCGGATTTTCTGCAACTCCTTTGCTACTTCGCATCCCCTGTAGCTTGCAGGGTGGTGGACCTCGGCAATTTACACACTTGGGAGGAAGTTGTCTATCCAATGTGCAATCTTTCGTATTGTGCTTACCAGCACACTTTACGCATCTTGCTTCCATTTTACAATATCTTTGTGTATGGTTGAAACCTTGGCTGTTTTTACACTGCGGGATCGCTTTCGAAGTCCTCCTCAATGGTTCAATTTTAACTTTAACATTAAGGATAGATTGAATATTGTGAATATTTTCTACTTTCTCATTGTTGTCGAATACAAGCATGAAAAGCGGCAGAGAGTGTTTCAAAATAGAGACCTCGCCACGTTCGTCAATGTCATTCTCTTTTTTGATGAGATTTACAGCTTCTAGAACTTTTAGCCCTTTGGCCTCAAGGTCTTCGATAATATCCTTAGCAGGGCACGAGGGGTATAGGCCTCTTGCTATTACTCTGATGGGTCGGTTATGTTTGTTCTCGAACGAATACCATTGAACTTTATCATCGTTCAATTTTTGCGTTAAATTCCTATACGCTTCTTCGCTTAAATCATTTATTTTCCAAACATTATTCCTCAATGAGGTCACAAGGCAGGAGGGGGGGCCAAAAAAATCCCAAAGCCCAAAAAACTCGGAATTTCAAAATTTTGTTTTTCGACAAATTCAATGTGTTTTTGCAAGGAAATTAGTGTGAGAAACTCGAAAGAAATATGTAACAAAATCCCAGCCGCCGTAGTTTTTGATTTAACGGAGGAAATTACACTAAAATACGTCCTTTTACGAACCAAACTACCTTTGAAAAATTTTCAAAAATTAAATGCTCATCATTTTTGAATTCAGCACCGCCGGCAAACCACAAAGTACAAATTTTAAACGAAAACGTACACCGCTTTTAATTTCCGTCTCAATGACCCTCGAAAATGGACAAAAGTTCGCCTCAAATCCTCATTTCGGGCGAGAAAAAATTAATACATATATTGATTATGAAAATTCTTATCGGCATGAAATTTTTTTCGTAGTGTCATCTTGTGAAGAATTACTCTCAATAAATTTTTCATGCATTTTCAAGCATTTTTACCGCGTCACAAAAATATGTTTCTGTTATAGAAAACTATTGGAAACGATCATACAAGTCAAAGCATTGAAGTTTGGAAAAGAATTTAAATAAAAAACTGCTGCTCTTGCTGAACGGGAAAACGAGTTTCTCGCATATTCGACTTAACAAAAATATGTAAGCCGTAAAAAACGCTAGAAAAATCATATCTGGAAGGGTTTTGATTCTTGGTCCATAGTGTATGAGGTGATTCCGATTGCAAATGAGGTCTACTTTAATTCTATTTTTTTGTCACAATGGGGAACTTGCATGAATGCCCGATTTGGGAGAAAAGTATGCATACTCTGAAGGGGCGCTCATTTTTATTCTCGTACGTGTACCACTCGAATTTTTTTTGCCTTAAGCCATTAGTAAGAGCACGATACGAGTCGCTATCTTGGGCGAAAATTTTCCAAACATTGTTGGATAACGCTTTGATGGAACACTCTTTTGTGGTTTCCACACTTTTTATGAAATTATGTATCGTACTGTACTCAGTAACACCAATAACCGTGCCATTTTTTTTTAAAAGGCGGTGCCTCTTTTTTACTTTTTTCTAGCTGAACATGTGAAGCAGGTCCAGTATCATTACTTTTATTCTTTCTGGGCTCATCGGATATGTCCGGTGAGGAAGATGCTTTCCGTTTCTTTTTATTCCTTTTGAGGATCCAGTTCGTCTCTCTTTCAAGCTGCTCCTCGTCCGTAGCGTACTCAACGCGTTCATTATTGAGGGGGTTAACGTCCAAACGTTAATTTGCTTCGATAATCTGAGATTTGATTTTAAGTTCTGTTCGCCCCAAATGGTCGCATAGACTTAGAATTATATTATACAACTCACTGATTGCAACGTTGATGTTTTCGTCCTGGATGCTGGATGTTTTCAACCATACACGAACCTACTGCCAGCGAGAAGCGAGGTGTGTTAAGTGTGCTGGGAAGCATGACGCCCAAAAATGCCCCCTCACGAAGGGCCCAGCAAAATGCGTCAACTGCGGAGACGCCCACCCAGCGATGCTATCGTGGATGTGAGGTAGCCAAAGAGTTGCAGCGTATGAAAGAAAAAGCCAATAACTCCATGACCGGAGGGGCTGGGAAAAGGCAAGCAGCAAAGATCATTCAGAAAGTCCAACCAGATGCTAGGGAAACAATTGTTCCGACTAAAAAACAAACGTCCTATGCTGGGGTAGTTAGCGGCCATCCGGCTCCATCCTCAATTGATAAAATGCTCACTTCACTATTGGAAATTGTGAACGAGCAAAAAAGAACCAATAATCTGTTGGCTGAGAGGGTTAGCACCCTCGAAAAGAGCCTAAAAGTTAGACAAAAATTATGAAACGTCAAAATACTGTGACAATAGCAGCATGGAACGCAAATGGATTGGTGCAACATGCTTCAGAACTTGAGTTATTTCTCCATCAAGAAAAAGTTGATATCTGTTTGATCTCAGAAACTCATTTCACGAGGTCATCTCACATGAAAATCAAAGGCTACTCGTGCTATCGTGCGGACCACCCAACAGGTAGACCGCGAGGAGGAGCAGCTGTAGCACGATTGATAGTGCTACTGCGCGGATTCTTGATCCCGGATTTCAGAGGAATAGGAAGTGGGGGGTGAAAGACATAATAACTGAGTAAACGTGAGTGTATTACAGTAAATAGACAAACACCGAAATATTCTTGATTAAATCGACAAAACCGATTTCTCTAAAATTCAAACAAACAAGGTATCGTCAGAACAAACGCGTTATTTCTATGATTGAAATAAACAATAAAAATGAAAGTAAAACAAATTTAAGTCTAGTAAAGAAAATCAATTCAAGTCGGACATTAAACGTCAAGTACGGATTAAACGCGACGAAGTAATTGCCAGGGGTAAACGTAAGCTGTTAGACCACGCTCTCTCTAGGGTCGCATGTGGGACTGAATTTAGGAAAAATAGAAACAAGCAATTGGCATGGTTTTCGGGAGACGGGAGTTAAAGAAAAAGAGGGACTCACCAGTCGTAAGTCGTGGCAGCGTTGACTAATCCAAAATATGGTAGTGGGGCGGTCGACGAAAAGACGATGGACGGCGTTGGGGACGAGTCCGACCCGAGTAATGATATCGAGAGTAAATAATTGAGAAGCGGTGTAGAAAATGTGTAAACGTGTACACGATAGTTTGTACACTGTAGAAGGTTGTACACTGTAGAAGTACACAGTAAACGGTTGTACACTGTAGAAGTACGCAGTAGACGGTTGTACACTGTAGAAGTGCACAATAGACGGTTGTACACAGTAAACGGTTGTACACTGTAGAAGTACGCAGTAGACGGTTGTACACTGTAGAAGTGCACAATAGACGGCTGTACACAGTAGACGGTTGTACACTGTAGACGGTTGTACACTGTAGGAGTACACAGTAAACGTTGTACACTGTAGAAGTTGTACACAGTAAACGTTTGTACACTGGAGAAGTAGTACACAGTAGAATTCTCAGACCAATAAGCACTTCACGAGATTCACGGGAAAAACGTTATTACACCGTACACAATTTACATGTAGACGCTCTACACCACTCAACTCCGAAATATCCGTTGCGCACTAGCGGCTTACACAATTCGACTCTCGACGGCCGACTACACTCTCGGATAACTGGCGACCGACTGATCGACTCTCTAGGACGACGCTCTCCTTATATTCCCTCACTTGGCTCTTTTTGGGAGGTTGGTCTAAGGGTGGTGGTTGATGGTGGGTGGAGACGATGAGTGAAGGGACAACTTCTATAGGGAAAAACTTGGACTAGGGTGGTTACGTAACTTTCCGAGAGAGAGCGTGGGGGTCCTAATTTAAGTATTCATCCTTTCTTAGAATCTACTCCTAATAAACTAATTGTCAAAAAATTAAAGGAAACAAGGTATAAAACAAGGTCTAAAAGGTATAAAACAAACAAACTAATATTATCAAGACAAATAAATCGGAAGCAATATTTACATTTATTCATTAATTTTATTTAAGTTGAGGCCTTATCCTGCTACACAGCCATCTTCATTAAGAGCACCGTTCAACACTACGTGGAACCCAGTATCCAGGAAGAGTTCATGTTTGTGGTCAAGGGAGTATCGGACAACTTCATTCACGTAGAAGACTGTGGCAGTCTAATGTCAGATCATTCTGCTATTGTTCTTACGATTAGCGGCTCAATTATTTTGAAGGAAGACCGGCCAAGGCTAGTCACTCAACGCACTAGTTGGGATGTTTTCAGGGAATACGTCGCCTCTAATATTAACCTTTCAGTCCCTCAAAAATCACCGGAACAACAAGAAGAGAACGCTGGGAACTTCGTCAAATGTATTCAGCGAGCTGCTTGGTCTGCCACGCCTATAGAAAACATTGCAAGAATCAGCCACACCACATATCCCCGTGAGGTTAGAGAGCTGGTTAGGGAAAAAAAGAAAGGCGAGGAAACTCTGGCAAAACAGTAGAGCTCTTTGTGACAAAGCAAAACTGAATAGGCTAAAGACTCGGCTTGACGCCCTGGACAAGGAAATCAAGCAAGAAACACATGCCAGACTATTGATGGAGTTAACTCCAGGAAAGGACACGGTTTACTCCCTGTGGAAGATTACTAAATCGCTTAAGCATCCCAAAGAACACATTTCTCCGATTAGAAAGCTGGACGGAGAATGGGGGAGAATGGGCTCGGGGGTCCCCGAGAGAAAGCTGAACTATTTGCAGAGCACCTCGAAGAAACATTTATGCCGCTGCAAGGGGAAAGAGATGAGGAAGACCTGCCGACGCTGCCTCCATCAGCGTCGTCGCAATATATAAGACCGGTAACGTTTAATGAGCTTAAATATGCAATAAACAATCTCAAAACAAATAAAGCTCCTGGGTATGACCTCATAACTGGGAATGTCGTCAAACTACTCCCGGAAGTAGGAATGCGTATGTTACTCTACTTCATAAACGCATCGCTGAGACTCAAATACGTACCTCGTTGCTGGAAAGTGGCAGAAGTGATCATGATCCTGAAACCTGGTAAGGCATCATGCGAGAAAACGTCGTACCGTCCTATATCATTGTTACCAGTGATCTATCATCATCTCTATCAGTCATCAATACATTATAAACTTACATAAACTCTAACATCTGTTACACTGTCTTGCGCGTAGGGTCTTCCGTTGACTGGAGCACTGTATTCGATTTCTCAGAGTCTTACCACTCGACTCTCTCTCTTTTCGACCGTTCGCTCTCTTCAAGGACTCGCGATCCCCTTCCAATCCCCACTCCATTTTTCTTACCCCTCCATTGGCCCTCAACTCCCCGCTCCCCGGAGCTCCTGCTCTCTAGAAGGGTGCCCCTTTTCTTTTTTGTTTCTTTGAGTGCGAGCTGGACTACGGTCCTGCGAAGCCCCCTCTGACTTCATTTCTAGGATGATCGTTGTCCTGCTTATTTGACACTGACGACACTCGGTTGGTCCGTTCGAGGTTTTCTCATCGCCTTCGTGATTTTGATACGTCTTCTATCCGTCTCGTCGCCGCCAAAGCGATTAACACTCACGACATATTTTTTTCTGTGAGACGACCTGGTGTTTAAAACAGGCTCGACACAGAACCTCGACGGACGACATTTTACGTTTTTGTCCGGTTTTGGAGGCCGTAGGCACGGAAGTCTCGGTAGGGGGTGGAGATGTTATTCTCTTTGCCAGCTCTTGAATACTCTGAGGCTTCCCACTAGTTCCAGGGGGTCTTGGTGTTGGGGCCTGTCGTGAGAGGTCGCCATTCGCCCTGTCGCTTCGGTTTGATTTTTCGACGGTTTGTCATCAGTGGTTTGGACTTTGTCGGTGGTAGACGTCTCGCAAAGGATTGGTAGCCTCCTAAGAATACGAAGCCGAATAAGAATAAGAATACGAGGCCGGTAGCCCATTAACGTTTCGAACGGCGTTAGTCCGGTCGTACGTTTCGTTATATTGTTCATATTTCGGTTTATTTGCGGTAGGTAAGTGTCCCATTCCTTGTCTTGTGGTGTTGTCATCGTAATTGCAAGTTGTTGCACCAAAGTTTTGCTGGCCAGTTCGACGAGGTCATTCGCTTGGGGGTGTCTGCTGCTATTCAGGGTGTGACTTATGCCATGCTCGTTACAAAAAGTCTCGAAATCAGCGCTCGTGAAGGCGCTTCCTCGATCGGAGATGATTCGTCTGGGCGTACCAAATTCCAGAATAAGGCTGCGGAGGCATCGGAGCACTTCACCGACGCCACTGTTACGGGCGGGGTATATTCGCGCGAAGCGTGTGAAATTGTCGACTGCGTAGAATAGGAAGCGTCTCTTTCGTGCTGTCCGCATATAAGGCCCAACATGGTCGATATGGACGACATCAAAAGGATGTTTTCCCGGCGGAATAGGGTGCAGCATTCCCGCTTTCTTTCCTGATTGAGCCTTGAACAAAATACACTCAAAACACATTCTGACATGATTTTTAACCTAATTTCTAAGACGAGGAAACCAATAATCGTGCAGGAGCGCGTCGGCTGTCTTGTCCGCGGATTGGTGACACATCAGATCGTGAAAGCGAATCACCAAACTCTTTCTCAGCTGATTCGGCACATAAAACAGTTTTCGCTCTCCTCGCTGTTTAAAAAAAAATTCCTCGCATTAATACAAATTGTTGAGTATGATTCCTCTCCTCGCGGTCCCTTTCGCTCTCGGGCTTCCTCAATATTTCAATTTTAAGTCGAGCATCTTCATCTGTTAGCTGAAAAACAGAAACTTCATCTTCCAAGGTCATTATCGACTTTACTTCTATGGTCCTCTGAACGACTTCATCCAAGACGTCTCCGGATGTATCTTGCGGGTGACAACTAAGAGCGTCCACGTGGCCCATCTTACTTATTGCTCTGTGCTTGACGGAGAAATCAAATTCGTGTAATACATCGTGCAGAAACATGGGCTGTGGTCACGTAACGGCGACTCGGTTCGTCTCGTATCGTGGCGACTCGGTAAGTATCTCCGGGTAGACGGCTCAAGACTACTAATGGGTCCTCTGTATTTAGGTTGCAGTTTCGTCGGCTCGCCTAAATTTGATACTGGCGCTCTCTTCAGGTATACCAGTTGTCCGATCTCGTACTCGAACTCGTGAGCGGTGTCTCGTTGCATCCATTTTTCTTGGGCTTCACGAATGCGTGTGCGAACGATTTCTTGAATTACCTCTAGTGGATGATATTCGTCGTTTTCTATTCGATTGGTCAGTTCTCGCAGATCACCGTCCTCGTGTCTCTGCGCGTAGCCGTAGAGCGCGACGAATGGGTTGACTCCCGTGGTTTTGTTCGGAGCGGCGTTCAAGGAACTCTCGACGAATTCAAGATGTCGATCCCAGCACTTTTCTCCCTCTTCGAAGGTCGAAGCTTGTATCACTGGTAGAACTGTGCGGTTTACTCTCTCGACTTGTCCGTTGGCTCTCGGATGTCGGACGCTTACGTGTGTAAGTTTTACTCCTCTGTGCTCACAATATGCTTCAAAGTCGTGTGAAGTGAAGCATGAGCCTCGGTCGGTCACTATCCTGAAGAGCAGGCCGTGGTCTCTCGTGATCTTCTCAACCGCTCTCAGAAGTTCGTCTGTGCTCGTCGATTTTACATCGAACAGTCGTGTGTATTTAGTCAAGTTGTCACCTGCGACGAGGATATGGGCGTTCCCCTCGTGGCTCCGTGGGAAGGGGCCCAGGTGATCGAGATGCAATACCGCAAAAGGGCGGTCTCCAGGTGGTATCGGGTGTATTGGCTCTGGTCGCTTTCCTCCTGGATTTTTACGCACACGTCACGCACACCTGTCCCCTTCAAGCTTTTTAATCCTTATTTTGAAAAAAAAGGCAGCGGACAGGAGGGCGGTCGAGGAACTAATGGTTCAAATCATCGATGAAAGTCGCGAGGTACCGAAGATCACATCCCAGTGAAGGTGCTTCACCATGAACAGGCCCATACAATTATTGATGTTTGTTGCTCATCGCTGTTTCATCGGGACATCGCTCATCGAGGTATCGCAGTGTAGGTGATTCACTTTGAACGCACCCTTAGGCTCCAAGTCCTTGGTCTATTGATCCAGTTCTTGTCCCACACGCACAAGATCAGGCGTCAAGAGTGTCACTTTGTCAGTTGTTTCTACGTGGTTAACCATGCGACTTAGTGCGTCGGCATTAGCGTGGCTTACTCCTGGGCGATGTTTGATGGCGTATTCAAACTCGGATAATTTCATGCTCCAACAAGCTATACGTGACGTTGGGTGACGGAGATTAAGCCCCTAGACCAGGGCGGCGTGATCCGTGGTGAGGGTGAATCTCCGTCCTAAAAAGTATGTTCGGAAGTGTTTGGTAGCCCAAACAACGGCTAGCATCTTCTTCTCAGTGGTACTGTACTTTCGTTCGGCTGAATTCAGAATTCTATTTACGTAGGCGATGGGGCGCTCTTGGCCCTCTTGAATTTGGGACAGCACTGCCCCAATTGCGTCATTCGAAGCGTCTTTTGCTAGGATAAATTCAATTTTAATATCTGGGTAAGCTAGCACAGGACTAGAAAATCAAGGCAGTCTTTAATTCATCAAATGCGATTTGTTTGGGCTTCCTCCCACCCAAAGTGTACATTCTTCTTGAGTAATGACACGAGGGGCTTTGAAATTTGACCTTATTGGGGAATAAATCTCCGACAATATCCCGTGAGACCGAGAAAGGATTTGACCCCTTTCTGTCCTGTTGGTGATGCAACTTCGTAGGGTCGGGCTTGATTCCATGCGCACCCACTAGGTGGCCCAAATATTTTAACTCATTTGCTGCAAATCTGCACTTTCGAAGATTCAATCTTAATCGGGCCTTTTCAAATCTTTCGAGAACTTCATTCACATCACTAATATGTGAGTCGTAGTTTTTGCTGTGAATAATGACATCGCCCAGATAGACGTAACATGTTTTCCCTATGAGGCCGGATAGTAAATGGTTCATCGCCCTCTGGAACGTGGCTGGAGCCGCCTTGAGCCCAAAAGCCATCTTACTGTACTCATAATGGTGGCCTAAAGTCCTGAAGGCTGTGTAATCCCCCCCCCCCCTAATTGGGGTTCGTTTTATTACAGGCGAGCAGGGGCTAGGATGTGAAAGAAATAAGTCCGATCTTCATTGAGACCACTATTTATGGTTTTATTGAAATTTTAGAACGAAATAATAAAAATAATAATAAAAGGGTTCAATAGAAGCGCGAGAGACCGTGAATTATTAAAATTTGGCAAGAGCGAACACACCACTTTGAAATATTTATATTTTTCTGGTCTACCATTTTGCGAGGGGCGATGGCGAGCAGACGGCGGCGACGACGTGGGCCACTGAGTGTACTGAGCGGCAACGTCAGGTAGAGTTAGCGGCGTGACGTACGATGACGGAGGGGGCGAAAACGTATTGGCGGCGCAAAAGGTGACGCAGATGACACTCCGATGAGATGACTGGTACGCAGGTGGTGACGCAATGAAGAAATCACTCCGACGAGAAGACTGCCCTTTGTTACTAGGATGGTGACGCAGGTGGTGTCGCAACGAAGAATACTTAACACGAAGACAGGTGGTGACGCGGTGGCGTCGCAACGAAGGATACTGGGACGAGACATCAGTCTCATCTCTCCCATTCATAACAGTAATCGTTTTCTTATCTCACAGTCGCTGTAAGCCACGACGTGAGCGCCGCAGCTATTATGTGTGGGGGAATTGGAAGGAAGAATTCTGCAGTCGGGTAATAACGCTAATATTTCTTCAAATAAATATATAATTTGCAAAACTTTTGCCTCAATTCCCTAACAGGTCGCTTCACTTATCGAAATAATGAAGTGAAACGAAGGCTTCCGAAGTAAACGGAAATGTATTCCATTCGCGTACGTCAACGAACGTGGGAGAAAGCCCTTCTGAGGATTACCCAATGAACTCGAATGGAAGCGAAGGTTCATTCTATATCTCAACTTAAACACCCAGGTTCTGTTGTTTAACATTTCCTCCGAAAACCGTGTATGTACGTTTTCTCAACTTAACTGCGAAAGAGCGTTTATTCTCAATTCTAATAGCACATTTTAGCTGCGAATTGTCTCTTTTTCCCAATTTTATCCGCGAATTAGCTCATTTTTCTAATTTAGCCGCGAAAGTTGCCTCAAGAATCCGCAAATTAGACAGCGTTTGAGTGCTCTTTCCCAATTTTATCCGTAAATAAGCAATTTTTCTCAATGTAAGTCGTGAATTGGTGCATTTCACCGTTTTAAACACCATTTCGTATTTTTCTCTACCTATTATCCGCGAATCAGCGCTTTTTTACAGTTTTAGCCGCTTGAATTAGCGCTTTATTCCCGAATTTCCCTTAAGAATCCGTGAGTTGGCGTTTTCTCAATTTCAGCTCTATGAATTAACTTTGAAGTAACTTTGAGTGCTCTTTCCAAATTTTGTCCGCAAATTAGCGTTTTTCTCCATTTTAAACGACAATTCGTGTTTTTCTCAATTTTACCCACGCGAATTCACGTTTTTCTTTATTTTACCCACGAGTTAACAGCGCTTTTTCACAGTTTTAGCTGCTTGATCTAGCGCTTTTTCTCAATGTTATTCCCAAAGTTCCCCAAGAATCTGCGAGTTGGCGTTCTCTCCAGTTTCAGCTGTGAATTAGCCTTTTTTACACTCAATTTTAGCAGTAAATGAGCACATTTTTTAATTTTAGTTGCGAATTAGAGCGCTTTTTCTCGATTTCATCCGTCAAATCGCAATTTTCTTTACCTTAGCTGTGAATTAGAGTTTTCCTTCAGGTTTAAACGCGAATTCGCATTTTTCTCGGTTTCACACCATGAATCAAGCGCTTTTTCTCAATTTCAGTCCCAGCCGCGAGAATACGTGAGTTGGCGTTTTCTCAATTTTTAGGTGAGAATTCGCGCTTTTTCTCAATTTTCAAAGCACGAGGTGCCTGTTTCAGGCCATAAAGGGTCTTTCTGAGTTTGCAGACTGGATTTGGATCAGTCTCCATGCCAGGGGGCTGCTTCATATAAACCTCCTCCTCTAGGTTTCCGTGTAGAAATGCATTCTCGCTGACTATAAGACCTTCTTTATTGATTTCAGCAAGAAGAGTCCGGATGGTTGTCAGTCTCGCTGACAGCCTTTAACAACGAGTCGTGCTTTATGCCGTTCTACATCAGGATTTATTTTGAGTGTAAACACCCAGCGACAATCAAGTGCTCTTTTTCCTGGAGGTAAGTGAGTTAGCTTCCAGGTCTCGTTCTTGTGTAGAGAACATATTGTAACCCCCAGCTCCCTTTTTAAGGGCGACGCGAACACTGAGAGAGAATGTCCGGGGCTCGAGGAGATACAGTGGGATGTAGGAAATCAAGTAACTGAGTCCGAACACCGTTTCCTTTCACGAATCTCTTTGTTTTATTCTCTTAATTTCCAACCAGACCGGGTACATATATCGTTCGTCTTTCGTTTCTCTTTTCGAACTAACTCTTTTATTACACTGACTCCCTCCTCTCAGATCAACCACCCTCCGACCCCTGGTGGCCACCCCTTTAACTAATTAAAGCCGCCAATTTTCCTTCACTCGGCCATCCTTGAATTTAAATTGTCCTCAATTTTGCAAGATAAGAATTTAGAAATTAAACAGACAACAAATACTAAAACAGCAGAACTATTACCATAAACAATATATATATATAAAACATAATCAACATTTCTAACGGTCTGGTTAGCCACATTTTATGTAATTCATTTTTTTTTTTTGTAAGTATTCACTTCGTCCTTTTTAGTTTTAGTCATTCACATATAAAATCATCCATCCAGGCAGGTGGTCTGCGCCGTCGTCTGCGTGGAGAGTTGCCCTCAGGCGTCGGATTCTCCTCGACCGGAGGGTCGTCCTCATCATCGTTCTCCCTCGGGGAGAGTCCGCCGTCGGTCGCTCCTTCGTCCTCCTCCTCATCTCCGGGTTGACAGTCCAGTCCCTCAACGTCGTCATTTCCGGGCTTCAAGATGCGTAGTTGACTGGCGTGTGCCGTAGTTGCGAATCTTCTCGTCATCGTCGTGTCGAGGTCCGCCACTCGGTAAGTATCGGATTGAAGAACTTCGATGACAACCAACGGTCCCCGCCATTTGGGCTTACTTTTAAGCGTCCCCAGCCCGTCTCCAGTTCCTGTGGGTGCATATTTCATGAAAACCACGTCTCCTTCCTCATACTTAGCTGCAAGCGCTCGGTGTCGATCATAGTAGGCCTTCTCCTTGCTTCTGGCCTCTACAAGTCTCTTTCGTGCCTCCTCTTGTAACTCGCTCGGGTCTCGGTACTCCGCCTGCTTCTCCTCGGCCAAATCGGTGATGTCTCTCAGGGCGGCGTCCTGGTGTCTTGATCTATAAACATAAAGTAGTTGAAAGGGTGTTCTACCGGTATTTCTATTAACTAGGTCATTCAGATCCTGATTTATTTCGGGAATCAGACGATCCCACTCGTCATCGTCATTCCCTTCCAGTTTCGACATCATAATAGGCACCAAGTTGCGGTTAACCCGCTCCACCATTCCATTCGATTGTGGTCGCTGCGTACTCGTTAGAATATGTTGGATGCCCATGGCTTTACAGAAATCTTCAAACAATGCAATCGTAAACGCAGTGCCTCTGTCAGAGACTAGCCTGCGAGGTACACCGTGAATCGCTATTAGTTCTCTCGTACATCTCACTGCCTCACTGGCCGTCACTCCCCTGGCTGCGAACAATCGGACAAATCTTGTTAAATTGTCGATAAAAAAGAACATACTTATTATCCCGAGGAGTCGTAAGAAACGGTCCCACAAAATCCACGTGTGTGGTGGCAAACGGATGCTCTCCGAACGGGAGAATGTTGAGCACCCCCGCTTGCCTGCCTCCTCTGGGCTTATTTACAATACAGTCAAGACACATGGCTACGTGTCGTCGCACGTACCGCCTCATCCTCGCGAACCAATACGACTCCAATATGGCATTTACCGTTTTATCCACGCAAGGATGCCCCACCATGTCATGAAATCTGATGACCACACTCTTCCGCCACTGCACTGGCACCACGAAGACTTCCCGCTCTTCCAGTCTTTTAAACAAAAGTCCGTGCTTCAAGATAAAAGTATCGTAAAAGTCTCTTTCCACTGGCGACCTCTCTTCCTCGGGTACTTCCAGCGCCTTAATCCTCGTCTGAATTTCGGGGTCACGGGCCTGAAACAATCTAACTTCATCTTCTTTTGTCAGTACTCTCATTACGTGACGTTCCTCTAGCTCCTTTAGCACGTCAGTGCTCTCTTCAACCGGATGTCGGCTCAACGCGTCGACGTGGAGCATTTTGGCACCTGACCGGTAGCGGATAGTCACGTCGAATTCGGCTAAATCCTGTGCCCAATTGGCAATCTGCGGACTTCTGGCTTTCTGTAGATGCAAGTAAGCTATTGCCCTTGGAGATGTACCATTAAATTTAATCGATCGACCTATACTTGAGGATTGAAGTAATTGATTTTGTTATCTAAATTAAAGTTATTATTTGTTAAACATGTAAATATTTGTGTGTTATTAAGTTTTATTAAATATAAATCTTAAAAGGTTTCAGTTTTTAGTATTATTAATTTATTCGAATAAATTATAGTAAATTAATCTTTAGTATTATCATATTTTAGTGCCAGCAGTTGCGGTTATACTAATAATACAACTTTAACTTTTTCGGTTTGGTATTAATTTTTGTTATTCTTATTCTTATATTTTATTATTAAGTTAAATTTTAATATTGTAGTTGAGTAAGGGTTCTATTAAATATTAAATGTGTATAAAAACTAGATTAGATACCCTATTATTAAATTAAATGTATAACCTTATTATTATTAGTTAATTCTTAAAAATAAAAAAATTTGGCGGTAATTGTTAATTGTTTAGAGGAACCTGTTTATTAATCGATAAACCACGATTAATTTTACCTTTCTTTGTTTTTATATATCGTTATCATTGAATAATTACTAAGGATATTTTCTTAAATTATTTTTATACAAAATGTTAGATCAAGGTGTAGAATATTAAGGTATATAATGGGTTACATTAATTATCATTTTGGATATTAATACTTGTTTATTTATTTAAATTGGATTTAATTGTAATAGAATATATAAATATTCTATGAAATTATTATAGTTATGCACATATCGCCCGTCATTCTCATACATTGGGACAAGTCGTAACAAAGTAGGGTTACTGGAAAGTGGTCCTGGTAAGTTTCAAGTTTGAGTTTTTGGTAAACTTTATTATTTACATTAATATTAATACTTGTTCAAATCAAGTAAACTTGAATTTTGTTTAATGTTAAATTTTTTAATTATATTTTAATAAATATATATTTTTATAGTATAATGTATAGAATTAATATTTTAAATTTATAATTTAAGTACTGTCAAGGAATATTACCAATATTTTTTAAGAAGATATAATTTGTTGTACCTTTTGTATCAGGGTTTATTAATTTAAATTTATATATAAATTTCCCGAAATTTAAAGATTTACATTTATATTTTTGTTTAAATTTTTATATTAATATTTAATATAAATGTAGTGGTTAAATGCTTTTCAATTTAAATATATCTGGTTTTTCTTGAATTGAATTTAATTCAGAAATTATTTATTTTTATATAAATTAATCTATATTATAGATAATTTAAATAATTAAAGGGATAAGCTTTTAATTAATTTTAAAATTTATATATATACTTAAAAATGTATTTAGGATTAATATTTTTTTTATTATATTTCTATAAAAATAATTTTTAATTTATTTATTTTATTTAATTTAAAATTTTAAGGAAGTTTTTTATTTAATTAATAAACTTTCCGACTGTTTAATAAAAACTTTTTTTGTTTTTATAAAAAATACATATAACCTGCCCTATGATTGAAAATTTAAATGGCCGCGATTTTATCGTGCAAAGGCATCATAATAATTTGTCCTTTAAATGAGGCCAAAATGGATTTATGGGACGATAAGACCCTATAGAATTTAATTAATCTCAGGCCAAAGCTGACGTGACCCCCCCCCCCCAATTGAAGATGCTACCACAAAACTGGCGATTTTAACCTAAAACTAAACTTTACTGTTCCATTTCAAAAATGAATATTTTACACCCGAAACGACAATTTCCCCTTAAAATTAGATAATTTACTCCAAAACTGACAATGTCACACTTTAGCTCAAGTTTTCCTCAAAACGGATGATTTTAGGCCATTCTGCCTTGAAAACAGGTTATTTCACCAAAAAAAATGACAAATTTATCGCAAGTGTGACGATTTTATACCAATACAGACGATTTCACGCCAAAGCTGACGTGTTGCCTCATAACTGATGACGTTAATACAAAACTGGTCATTTTACCCCAAAACTTACGATTTCATCCCAAAAACGTTCCTAAACTGACGATTTTACCCTGAAACTTGCGGTTCCACCCAAAAAATAGCACTTTACCACAAAATGAATATTTTACTTCAAAATTGACATTTTACTTTGTTGGGCACAGCTTTTCAGGGCAGACAGAGTCAGTTTTGACGATTTCAAGGCTTGAATAGCTACAATTGCCATTTTTAGGGCGCATAAAGTCAGTCTTTCCAGTTATAGGAGCGAATAGTACGCCCCAAAAGTCAAGGCGAGAACGGCCAGGTTGGCCATTTTCGGCGCTCTGAATGGTCGATTTTGCCTTTTTCAGGGCAGCATAGTCACTTGTTCAGACATTTTTAGAGCTCGATTCGTCATTTAATCCATTTCTAGAGCTCGTATAAAGTAAATTCGGCAATTTCTAGGTTCATGTAGGCAAAGGGGGCGTTCTTGGTGGAGGTTGAAGATCAAAGGTTTTGAAAATTCTTGGTCTCCACGAAAAGGTACGATTAAGCAAATCGTTTTCGAGTTTATCAACTCATCTTCTAGGGTTAAAATATAGTAATTTTAGTCATTTTAAAGACACGAATCGTCAGTTTTGCCATTTTCAGGGCTCAAATACCTTGTCCATCAAGCCAAGGCCATGGAGTTTGACCATTCCTGGTGCGCAAATTGTCGATTTTGCCATTTTCAGGGAAGGAATAAAATATTTTCTCTAATTTCAGGATGGCTTCGGATTAAATTGATTAAAAGAAGGCTGGACTTCTTAAAACACGTCCTCGTCTTTATTCTCATAACGAGTTCCGGACATCGGGGCCAACTTTTTTTATGTAGGTATAGGTTACTCAAGGGTTACCTTATCACGATTTGCATAGGATTGCATGGGTTGGGGGTAGATAACAGTCCATCTAAATATAACCTCTAAACCTCCCCTCATGGCCCTCTTCACTTCTCTCTCTTTCTTATCTCCCGCACTTACCCAGTATGGGTAAAACACAGGGAGCTACGGAAGCTAACACTCCGCTCGGCTATCCGACAACGAAATCGTCCTCGATTTCGGGGGGGGGGGGGGATACTATACAATCCAAAGGGCCTGAGACAATAGAACTTAGTATATACAACAACAACTAGATCATCTGGAGAGCGAGAGAGAGAACTTTACATTTTCAATGGTAAGTACTTCAATTACAAAAGGTAAGCGTCATAATAAAAGGTCAAAATTCTTAAAAGGAAAAACAGCATGAATGAATAAACGTCAATAAGCAAATAAACAAACAAAATAGAAAGGAACAACTCAAGATGAAAATTCATGGAGAATAAAGTCTTTTCTGCTCACGTAACATATTCGTCAAGGTGAGTGGGCTTCCTTCTCTGTCGCTGTGGGCGCCTCTCGGGTAGTGGAACAGAGGAACTCTCCTCCATACTCTTGTCTTCTTGATCCGGGGGTGGATCGTCGTCCCGTAGGCGAAGGTATCGCCTCTGCATCTCGCTGCGCTCCTCCTCGGCGAGTTCCGGCCCTGCTTCCGGGGACGATTCGGGGTCATCTTCATCCTCGTCCGGTCTCGTAAATGGTTTCAACTTCGAGACGTTGGCGGTTGTAGCGTAGTAATGCCCTTTCTCGTTTCGAAGCGCGACCACTCTGTAGGTGTCTCCGGGGTAGACGTTGGTCACCATTAGGGGGCCTCGATATTTATCTTGAAGCTTCGTTGGGTGCCCCGTAGCGACTGGCGCGCGATACAGGTAAACCAGCTCGCCGACATCGTATGAGCGGTGAGGTGCGCGGTCTCGTCGCATCCACTTTTCTTGTTCGGCCGCAATACGCTGGCGGATTCGTCCTTGAATTTCGCTGGGTTCCTCGTAGTCCTTGTTTCCCAATCGGTTGGTGACCTCTCTCAAATCGTTGTCTGTCCAACGCGGATCATAGCTGTAAACTACGTAGAACGGGGATACACCGGTGGTCTTGTTATAGGCGGCGTTTAGGTGCCTGTCGACGGTCGTCATATGAGCGTCCCAGTCGGTGCCCGTCTCCATTGACGCTTGTATTACCGGTACAACAGTCCGGTTCGTCCTTTCAACCTGGCCGTTAGCGCGGGGGTGGCGTACACTGACCCTCGTCAGACGGATGCTCCTCGCCTCGCAGAACTCCTCGAAACTCTTGGACGTGAAACAAGATCCTCGATCTGTAATAAACACGGGCCGGGGCCCCAAACTCATTAATCAACTTGTTCATTGCCTTGATAACCAAACTTGTCTTGGTCGTCTTGACCGGATGAAGCCTCGTAAACTTGGTCAGGTTGTCCACGATGACCAATAGGTGAGAGTTGCCCTTCTTACTCCGCTCGAACGGTCCTAGGTGGTCGAGGTGTATCACCTCGAACGGACGCTTCCCCGGCGTCAGGGGGTGTAACACTCCGGGCTTGCGACCTCCTGGAACTTTTGTTAGAAAACAGGTTAAGCACATATTTTTATGTCGCCGGACATATCTTCGCATCCTGGGGAAATAAAAGTTCTTTTTAATAAGTGAAACTGGTCTATCGACAGAAAAATGTCCCGCCAGATCATGGTATCGGACTACCATACCTTTTCTTGCCATTTTAGGCACCACGAACTGTCTTACTACACCTCCCGTCGCGTCCTCAACCTTCCGGCACAAAAGTCCGTCATAAAGTTCATATCCTTGTGGGATGTCTGGCGTCTCGACGATAGCCCTGAGTTCGGGGTCCAACCGTTGGAGCCCCGCGATGAAATCCTCCTCACTGACTCCCAGCGTACCTTCTGCCGGCGTCTCTTCGGCGTCCGTCACATGCCGACCGACCTCGGCTAGGATAACCTCCACCCTACGGCCCAGAATTTCGTCAAGAGTGTCGCCCTCCTCGCCCGTTGGTGCTCTACTTAGAGCGTCGACGTGCTGCATTTTAGAGCCGGGGCGATGACGAATCTTGACGTCGTACTCACTAATGAGCTCCGACCATCGCGCTACCTGGGGATTCTTGGTCCGATTTGCGTTTAGATACACGAGGGCCCGGCAGTCCGTCACGACCAGCACCGGTAACCCGAGAATCAAGGGCCGCAACCGATTCAAGCACCACACGATCGCCTTGAGTTCTAATTTGGCGGAGGAGTACCGTCCCTCCGCCGGGGTCAACTTTTTGCTCAAATATTGTACGGGTAGAAGATCCCCCTCAGGACTCCGTTGGACCGGGGGGATTTTCCCCAATCCCACCGAACTTGCATCCGTATGCAGTTCTGTCGGGTGGCTAGGATCGAAATTCCTCCGAATCGGACGACTCACCAACGCGCGCTCGAGCCCCTGAAACGATTGTTCGTGTATGGGAGTCCACGAAAATGACACCCTCTTTCCCGTCAAGTCCGTCTACGGCCTGGCCACGGTAGCGTACTGGGGAATAAATCGCCGGAAATACCCGGTCAGGCCCAAAAATCTTTTGACTTCACGAACGTCCTTCAGAATTGGAAAGTCTTCAACGGACGACAGCTTACGGGGACTGGGCCTAATCCCCTCTTCGGAGATTAGATACCCCAAATACTCGACTTCTCGCATGGCGAACCGACACTTGCTAAGTTTTAGAGTCAAATTGTTCTCCCTTAGTCGTTCTATTACCGTCTCTAGCCTCTGGACCATCTCCTTCGCGTCACGCGTGACGCGACTAGACTCCCTGACTAGACCTCACGGCCGGTTGTTCGGCACCAAGTCCGAAGACAGGGGACTCATGGGCGTCGAATCGCAAACCAAGTTTGTTGGCTACTCCCCGTCTGATCAGGCAATCGCTGCTCCCGGTATCAATAAGACCTCTCACCTGTTTCCCATCGATGTCTACGTCTTTCAAATACGTCTCAAGGCTATTTTTCGCGCCTCGTGCGGCGAAAAACGTCTGTTTTGGCGTCGGATTAGGACATTCTCGAGAGATGTGCCTTTTTTCGTTACAGACAAAGCATGCAGGGGTCTTGTCTGGGCAGTCAGATGCTATATGACCCTTTTTCCCACAACGATCTCTTGCTTGTTTACGGTTACAGGTACAACGTACTTGGCCTTCTTCTCTGCAGAAGCGTCTTTCGGAGATCGGGGTTTTTCTCCTGGCTAGGGCTTTGGCGCCCGGTTTGACTCGATCCGACTCACACGGGCTCGTTCCACTCTCTCGAACCCGACAACATGTCGAAGAAGCTAGTCTTCATCGGCGGATGTTTTTGACAGCAGGTAAACGGATAACTCTCTCGACCATATCCCTTCAATGAGAGCTTCTCGAATGTTGGGGAATGGGAGCTCTAAATCCCTACAAAGACGGACTTTGTCATGGAAATAGTCATGCACTGACTCACCCTTTAATTGGACTCTCGATGTCATCATCTTCCATTTTTCCGCCTTGCTCTTCTCGCCCACAAACTCTTTCGAAATTGGGCTTCGAAGTCCTCCCATCCTTTGAAGCTCCGACTGTAGCACCAATTACGGGCGGCCTCCAGCTGGAGTTCTTCGGGCCAGTGATTTAACTTCGACAAATTGGCGACACTTTTGATCCATCCCTCGGCGACATGAGGGGTCTCGTGTCCGGTAAAGTTTTCTACGGACTGCGTCAAATCCGGTACGAAGCGCGTCTCTACGCGTGCCGACTCTCTAGATTGCATAATAGCATTGTTTTGTTGCACTAACAACTCGATGAATTTATTTATGTCCAGGGGAAACTCAATAGTTGGCCCAGCGTTCGAACCACCCACGAGGTCGTCGGGCTGACCACTTCGCGACATCACGTAAAGTCTCGAAAAAAAAAACAAACAAAAACTGTTCACTCACGTCTTTGGGTAACGTCGGATTCCACTTCTGAAATGTATAATCTTTTCTCTAATTTCAGGATGGCTTCGGATTAAATTAATTAAAAGAAGGCTGGACTTCTTAAAACACGTCCTCGTCTTTATTCTCATAACGAGTTCCGGACATCGGGGCCAACTTTTTTTATTTAGGTATAGGTTACACAAGGGTTACCTTATCACGATTTGCATAGGATTGCATGGGATGGGGGGTAGATAACAGTCCATCTAAATATAACCTCTTTGGCCCCGATGTCGGCCTCCCCTAATGACCCTCTTCACTCACTCTCTTTCTTATCTCCCGCACTTACCCACTATGGGTAAAACACAGGGAGCTACGGAAGCTAACACACATCAAACACCCTGTATAAATTTTTTTATAACCGAGTTTAAGTGCCGGTACATGGGCATTAGTGACATAGTATCGCCGAGGTGGTTTTTCTCAATGAGGCGACTTTATAAGAGTCACCCGGATACTTCGCTGTAATAACCAGTGGACGTCGATACTTATCCTGGAGCTTGGTCGGCTCTCCAGTTTGGGTGGGCGCTCTCCGAAGAAAGACCAGCTGGCCCAGTTCATATTGGACTTCAGGTCTGCGGTCATGTCTAGCCTTCCACTTTTCATGAGCTGAACTGATCTTCGCACGAACCTCCTCCTGGACTATGTCTGGCGGGGCGTAACTCGGTGTTCTCACCTGATCCGTGATGTTCCGCAGTTCCCCGTCTTTCCGTCTGGGAAAATAACCAAAGAGAGTATTGAATGGGGACCTACCAGTCGTATGATTTGGGGCATCATTTAAACAATGCTCCACTTCTTTTAGATTTGAGTCCCATTCCACCTCACTCGCCATATTCGCTTGGATTACTGGCACAATCGTTCGGTTAACCCGCTCCACCTGGCCGTTCCCACGCGGGTGCCGTACGCTGACATGGATGATATTAATGCCTCTTTCGGTGCAGTAGTCCGAGAACTCTTTGGAGGTGAATGCGCTGCCTCTATCGCATATAAATCGTCTGGGCATCCCAAAATCTCCGACTAGGTCCTCCATGGCGGTTACTACGTGCTTCGTTCGGTCGATCCGCATACGACAAAACTCAGTCAAGTTATCAATGGCCACCAGAACGAAGGCGTTCCCCCTCCTGGATCTAATGAATGGTCCTAGATGATTCAGATGAACCGTTTCGAAGGGTCGTTTCCCCGGCTCAATTGGGTGAAGGCGTCCTGGCTTCTTCCCTCCGGGCATCTTCGTTAACAAGCATGTGAGGCGCATGGCGATATGCTGTTTTACATAACGTTTCATCCCTGGAAAATAATAATTTTCGCCAATCAGGGCTACGGTTCTGTCCACGGCAAAATGTCCGCTTTGGTCATGGAATTTCACGACTAGACTTTTCCTGTAACATTTAGGGACCACAAATTTAAACGACTCGCCCAGCTTCTTACAAAGGAGACCTCTCGAAGAGCATACGATCGGGTTTGTGTTTGCCGGGTCGAATACCGTCCTTAGCTAATATGTAGCCCAAGTACTCCACCTGCTGCATTCCAAACACGCATTTCTTCGGGTTCAGCGTCAGGTTGTGTTCGCGAAGTCGAGTGAGCACCTTCTTCAGCTTATTCAGCATGTCACTCCAGTTGGTTCCTGAAATCAGCACATCATCCAGGAAGAAAAACGCCTCCCTACCAAGTAACGGACCCAACACGATTGTCATCAGCCTAGTAAAGTAATAGGGAGAGTTAGTCAACCCAAATGGCATCCGCAAAAATTGTCCTGACTCATCCGGAGTAAAAAAAGCCGTTTTCAACTGAGCTTCCGGTGTCAGCGGCACTTGAAAGAGGTCGAGGGTACAGAACACAGCACCACCGGCCAACGAATAGAGGTGATCTTCTAGGTGAGGCATGGGATAGGTCTGTCTCACGGTCTGTTTGTTCAGGGCGCGATAATCGACACACATACGGGCTTCTCCGTTCTTTTTACGGACTATCAACACTGGACTAGCATAGGGTGAGGTGGTGGGGGCCACAATCCCGTGTTCTTTTAATTCCCCGACTATGGTCTTTAGTTCTTCTCGTTCTTTCGCGGCGGCTCTATAAGGTTTTCGGCATACGGGAACACTATTAGGTTTTTCAATTATGTCCATTTTCAACGTGTCAGTGCACCCCAAATCCGCATAAGAGTGCGAAAATCGGTCCTGAAAAGCGCTCAGAAGGTTGATCAGTTGTTTACTCTCACCTTCGGTTACGCTCGGATCCATCTTCCAATTATCCTCCACTCCTGCTTCCTCATCCAGATCCATCGGTCCAAGTGCTGTAAAGTTGACTTCGGTGAGGTTTGGCGGTTCCTCCACGTCGATTACCTCCATATCTCGGAATGGGGCTCTTTCCGCCTCAATGAACACCGTGGCACCATCCACCCTTACCAGTGCCGTCCCAGGGGCGTCGATCGCCAGGTGCGTCCAATGATGAGGGGCTGTGGAAGAGAATCATCCGTCATTATCAGGACTCTCACATGGTTACTTACGTCGTCTATTTCGATGTGAGTTTCGTCTCGCCGATGGTCTCGGAGACCGGCTCTGTCAAACTCCCCACTTCAAATATGGGAATTGTTTTCCTCACGGAGTTCAACTCGAGATGCTTGGCAGTGCTTTCTCTCATCAAACACTCACTACTGCCCGTGTTGATTAAGGCCCGAAAATGCAAATCTCGAACGCGTACAGTTTTCACGCAAGAGTGAATATTGTCCGTTTCCCGACACGCCCTCGCTAGAAATGTCTTGGCATTATCCCGATAATGAGGAAGTTTCACATTTTCCAAAAATATTTTTTTTCGTTACGGTATATGATTCCTTTTATGTAAAAAAATGAATAAAAAATTAAAACCGTTTAGAAATATTTTTTTGTAATTAACAAAAGTTGGCATATTTGAAATACCGCCAAAACGATCATTTTCCACAACGTCATATGCCTTGTTATGTCTCTGTCCTTGTCATGCTTCTAAATGGCTTATTTGTTCTCCCTTCATGCCTAAATTATATTCGTTGAAAAAATAAACGCAAAGAAACAGAAGTGGATTTTTTTTGTTTTGTTTTCTTGTAATCGCGCGTTCGGTAAAAAATATACCTAAAATCGCTCTCCGGGATGGCTTTGAGCCGGCTTCAACTGTCAACTTACCGGCCCTATCAATGTTCGCCGTTTGCAAATTCATTAATGAAAACATTGAATATTCCAACGTTGAAGGGAGAGGAGTTAAACTTTCACGGTAATGTACATAATATACATTTATTATAAAGTTAGGGATTGTCAACAATCCCAGTAAAAGTAGACTTTCCTTTTAAAGACACGCAGTCAAAGTTGATAGGAACAATTTACATTAGACTTTGACTAGGGTTTTTTAAAAAAATTAACTTAGAAAAACAGGCATGAAGAGCCAACTTAAAGGTCGATCCACACACATCAGTGCTGTGAACGGGACGTGCCCCGTCCGGGACACGTCCGGCAAGTGAAATATTATTCTCATATGGGAATTGAGAGGCTCGTTCACACATATCCGGCACGTGTCAGGGACGTGACCCTTCAATTTCCATTGAGAATAATATTTTACGAGCCGGACGGGGCACGTCCCGTTCATGGCACTGATGTGTGTGGATAGACCTTAACCTGGAGAATATCAACAATCCCTACAGGAAATCAACTTTGACTGTAACACTATAACGTAATATAAAAATACGGGGTGAAACAGAATAAGTAACTTAAAAAATTTGAAGAAAATATACCTCATTTGCAATCGAAATCACCCTCCTGTACACCATGGTTCGAAAATCGAAACCCTTCAAGGAATTATGATTTTCCCAACGTTTTTCAAGACTTAGATCACTTTTCTTAGCTAAATGTGAGCCACTCGCTTCTGATTCGACAAAAATTAACACTCAGGCTGACTCCCTAGTTTTATTTATCCATTTACGCTTAATAATCAGTATTAGTTAGCTAAAAAACGTAAATACGACTTTGTTGTTGTGTGATCCATCAGCCAGCTGCTGGAGCAACATTTTTTTATTTTGGTTGGCGGACACAATTAGTTCCATTCAGGAAGAGATTCACATGGGTTTTGATTGACTTTTAGCATCGCGTTGAAAATCGCGAGGATTGCTCAACAAGTCTGGTAAAAAAATGATTTTGAACATAAAAATCTCTCTTTCTTCTACGAAATGTTCATTTCTGCCGAACATTTGTTGATAAACTAAAAAACTTGTGATTAATTTTGAAATGGACACATTAAAGAAGTTTTTGCGACTCATAATAAGTCGATACCCTAATATTTATCTGGAGGTGGATTTCACCATCTCGGCTTAATCAGACTTAATTTTAAGCCGTACGTTAAGCAGAGGTGGTGAAATGCACCAGTAGTGTAATTTACCTCTAGAGCATAACTATTGAAGCCACAGAAAATAGTTAATTTTTTATCGAAAATGACTATTCCTGGCCGAAAAAGTGTACTTTTTCCCACTCAAAGAGTGCCAAAAAATCAACTTGTTAGCGAGTGATCTGCATTTATTTGAGAAAAGTGATGTAAGCTTTAAAAAAGGTCAAAAAAATCATAGCTCGAAGGGTTTTGGGGACCAAGCACAGAGGATGTACAGGGTGTTTTCACACCAAGAATGTGCTCTGGGGATGGTCTATTTTCACCAATTTTTTTTTTTTCAATCTTATATCCTGTTCACCTTTTATAATACACAACGTGATATTATTTGATTTAAATATTTTATTCATGAAATACTGCGTTTTTTCTTTTAGATCGTCCCGGGAGTCATATGGGGATCAGAGCGTCGGGTACGTGGAATTGAGAAGAGTAAATGATGTAGTCGAGATCATTGGCCGTGTTACGCCGGAACACCGCGTAAACCGGCAGCCGTACGCGGTTGAAGTTTGGATTGACGAGAAGGAAGACATGATAAAAGACGGGAAATGCCTGGATTGCATCGCCTCTCAAGGTGAATGAGAGTTGAAGTTTTTGACGCAGTTGAGGGCCGAGTGGACAATACTGGTTTCAAGGCCCGTTCACAAGCTCTATGTTTTAGTTGTGTAGTGTCTGTGCAACATAGCAAAATGCTTCATTCTTCGAGGGAATAAATTTAATTGGTTCAATAGACTCCACAGACGCATAGCACAGAGCTTGTGAACCCGCTCCCCCGAGCTTGTGTCTAAGGCCGTTTTCACACTTGAGATTCCGGTATCCGATTCCCGTATCGAGGATACTAAAAATACACTACAGTCAAGGCTCTCCTTCAAACTTAAATTCCGGAATCACATACTTTTAGTATCCGATACAGGAATCTCAAGTGTGAATGAGCGCGTTTGCCGCGTTGTCTTTTTAGTATCATCTATTCGTGGATCGGATACTGGAATCTCAAGTGTGAAAACGGCCTAAGTGTTGCTATACTGGTTTAAACGATTTCGCATGCAAAATAATAAATCATGATAATAAGTTGATTCCCCCCCCCCATCCAAAAAAGGAAAAATAAGTAATAGAGATTCGGTTCTAAGCTCATCCACAGACTACACATATGTAAATTTAAAGCCATTGTGGACGACCTAGCCCTAACTCACACGTTCATACGTTTGTGTTCACACACAACGTGTGAATTATAAGTATTTTAGGTTTTGTACTGTCTGATTTATATTTTTCAGGAGGGTGCAAACACCTGGTGGCATTCCTGTTTTGGATTCACAGGAGGAGTGAGGAGCCATCACCAACCGAGGTCGTAGCGTATTGGAGAAAGAGCACCTTATCAACCGTCGGTGATCGCAAGTGCATGTCCCTCCGGGATTTCTGCGAAAAATCGTATTCCGTCGAGTGCCCTCTTCCTCAATCGTCTTCCTCCAACTTCCTTCGCAATTTCTTGGCCAATTGCGCTGATCGAGGGGTTGTAAATATGATGACCTCCATGGAGGATGACAGTGATGTCAGTCAATTATCACTACACGTATTGTTCTTCAAGTACCGAAAAGACGCAATAAATCTATCTGCAAGTGATTTTATGGCTTTCGCGACGTCAAAAATGACTGCCGCACTCTGTACTGAAGGGTTTCGCTCATCAAGGACCAGAGTGAGTCCAAAATTTGGCATGAGCTGCGATATGGCAGGATTACCGCCTCCAACATTTATCAAGCTGCGCACTGCTCGACAGAGGACGGAGCATTGGTAAACCAAATTTTCGGTGCGTATTCTTTCGAAACCCGCGCAATGAAGAGGGGAAAGAGTTTGGAAAGCAGCTTGATTTTGAAAATTTCTGAGGACTTGCACTGCCCTCTGAAGAAGAGTGGTCTCCTTCTTCTGGGAGACCATCCAATTTTTGGAGCGTCCCCTGACGCCCTAGGCAGCGATTTCGTCGTTGAAGTTAAATGTCCAATGACGGATAAAACATTAAGACATTACCTGAATTCATCCGGACAGTTGACTCCAAAGTACATGGCGCAAATACAATTACAGATGTATTTTTATAATGCTACCAAAGGACTTTTCGTAATTGCAAACCCTGATTTCGAAAAGTCAAGAAAAGTAAAATATATCTGGGTACAAAGAGACGACAGTTTTACTGTTGACTTGCTATTAAAAGCACGTTCGTTTTGGGAAAAGTATATATTTACGGTCTTTAGCAAAATTACCGATAATATTTGTAAATAAAAGAATTTAACTTTTTAATTTAATCTTATTAGGGGTATTCATGCTTTGAAGTTTAACATATGTTATCGACGTAAACCCTGTTATTTCGTATTTTTTGTGTTCAGTTTCTCCGTTTCTATGGCCTTACCCATCTGTTCGGAATTTAGCAAATAACAAATACAATGTTTAACATTTTTCATGAATACCCCTATTGTATACATTTGACTTTCATGTTCCCGAAGAAAAAGGATGTATGGTGTTCGTGAAAAAAATCGAGTCCTGAATTCATATTCCTGAACGATGTTGTGGTCTTATCTCAAGAATCAAAAGAGAAAACACCTTTCTTAAGCCCCCTGACACACGAGGTCACTTGAGTGGCGCAAGACGGGTGGGACGGACCCATATTTCCCCTTGAAGTCACGCCACCCCTTGTGACAGGCTAATGCAAATAATTATATTAACGACCGGGCCTTGTGTGTCAGGGCCCTAAGATAGGATGTGTCTAACCACGTTATTTTATTTGCCGAAATCCAGTTTCGATGTATATTTATTAACCACAGTTTGATGTGCTGTGGCACATCAAACTTACGACGCTGAGGTAGAAATAAACTGACGTACCTACTGACGTGATAACATCGAAACCGGTTTACGACAAAGAAATAACGTGGATAGACACACATCCTATCTTGATAAAGTTGTTTCCCCTTTTGAGATGAGAGGATGAGACTTGATTACTTGATATTCATGAAACACAACCAAAGGCGGATCTGGGACCTCCCTCTGAGAGAGAGGGGCGACTAACCGAAACCCCTCCCTCTCCCACAGCAACCCACTCCACCTTATGTTCAGAGCGATTTTACTACATCCACACATGGAAAAAGATCTACTTGTGTACACAACCTCAAAAACGTTGAGAAAAGTTGTTTTTGGGGCATGCCGTATTGCCGTCGGTCAGTCTTTAGGTATCTATCTTCGTTTTTAAGGGGCCCAAACACGCACAATACATATTATTGCGCAAACAAGTTTGCACTATATTTTGTTTTCAGATGTTTACAGAATACAAATGGGTTGAACATTATACTGAACAACTCGTCAATATAAGTCACAAACGTTCAATTTCATTGTGCAACCCCTAGTTTGCGCAATACTTATTGTACATGTATGGGCCGCTTTAGTTAGCTGATGAAATGTAATATTGTACTTCGAATCTAATTATACACCTTTCACAAAAATAGTTAAACTACCACATATTTCATTTAATCTTTTAAAATGATAACAGGAAATTAAACGTCTGCAGTGACGATTCCTCGACCACCCACTAATCCCCCTCGTCAACTACTCGGAATACACTTTCTCGCCTTATTTATTCACCAATCCTGGTTTTTAAGGACTCGTTTTAATCTCCAGGAAATTCCGCATATGCAGTAGTATTCCTTTTTTCAAATAAGTCGAAGGAATAGCGTGTAATTTCGAGGTCAAAGTTCAAGGCAAATTTAAAGTAACTTCTGGGATGAAATTTGAAAAAGTGATACTACCGCATTTGCGGAATTTCCTGCAAATTTAAATGAGTCCTATATAAGGCAGAAAATAAGCAGGAAATAAGGCGAGAAAGTGTATGCCGAGTATTAGACGAGGGGGGGCACCAGGAGGGGGGTCACCCGTGCAAGTCCTCCTCAAGTCGAAAGTAATCAACACTAAGGTCGCGAACATACTAGAGGGGTATGATATAGTTTCGACTTCGCCTACTCTAATTGACTGCGTCTAGGACAGACAGAAACAACTGGAAATGTGTCAGAGTAATGTAAAAACGATATCGTATCGCCACAGTATGAACGCCGCCTAAAGATGATCGAGCAATTCAATTAACCAGACCCTTTAAAAAGTCTTTCAACAATTACAGTATTATACTTTGAATGTTAATCAAGCCAGCTACGCAGGTTACCGCCAAGTCCAAGTCAGGAACCAACTTTCTGTCGACAGCGGTGTGTGGCAATAAATATTTAAATTCGCGGATCCGTCCAATTACTCGTTCCATATGAACTCTTAGGCTGGCTATTTTTCGTCCAAGTGAAACGTCACTTCGCGACAATTTAGCCCCCACTGATGCCGAAGGAGGCCGTACTAAGCTTGCTTTCAAATCGTTCAAAACACCACTTAAATTCTTGAAGCCCCTATCAGCCATCACTTGATCTCCTGGACATATTTTGTTGATGAATCCACATTGATTTACAAGTTCAACGTCCGTGATGCGGCCTCCGTAGCCTTTCGAAATAAAATTTATGAAACCGTTTGGCGTACATGATACCAAATATTTGAAGGTGTTACAACCGTAGTAACTACTCCATGTCATGGCCTGCTTGTTTGAATTATTTGGTTTTTCCACTTGTATCTCCATACAGTCGATAATAGCTGCCGCTCTCGAAAAATGTTTTCGAAATGGCATGGGAAGCTTAAGAAAAACTCTCTCTCTGGTGGGCCAGTAAACGAATTGACGTAACTGGGTCGTTAATTTAGGCAGGGTTTTTTGAAATATTTTTGATGCATTCGACGCAGAAATCCCGAAATCATCCGCTAGGATGCCGAACTGATGTTTGCACCTCAATTTTTTCAATGTCATCATAATGTCTCTTACTGGGCTTGACGTAGATTCAGCCAGCATTCCTATCACAAAGAAACATTCTGGCGTAACGCCCAAGTACAACTTGGGCCTTCTTTCAATGTTTGTGAGTGTTTTGCTACAGCACTTCTCTTTATGTAACTGAATTTCAGCCACAGTAATACCAGACAATGCAGTCGTAATAGATAACGATCCGGGCGCTGCCATGACATCTGCGTCACTGAATAAGTCACTGATTTCACTGTCCGTAAAGTCGCACTCTGGCTTTGCCTTTTCATGGCTGAGGCTGAGCTTAGGCTTTTTTCGAGTCACTTCGTGTTGGAAGGGCGATGTTGAGACGGACGATGTTTTCGTCGCAACCTGCACAGCTGCACTTCTATAGGGCACCCTTGCTTGAATCCCGACGTCACGGCAGAATGGCTGAGCCTGAATACCTGCAGAAATTTTCGGAAAAATTAATGACATGAAATGAAATCATTCCAATAAAAAAGGCCCTCCTCCATCGTATGACCTGTGAATGAAAACAGTGAAAGGCCTAGGAGGGGGGGATTTTTTTTGTTCAATTCAACTACAAGAGCTGTGTAGGTATTAGGTAATAGGCTGTTCTGATTCCGACTGATTATTTAAGCCCTTGGCAGAGGCTTGTTTGCGCGCACAACATTCCACGTTCTCTATTAGCGTTATTCGTGGGGAGGTTTTAATATAGTTCAGGAACCCACATAACGCAAATTTTGGAACACAAATCCGTGCCATGAGATTTATTACGGAATTTGTGTTTTTTGTGAGTGCCAATCGTTTTTTGTCTGGGTTTGGTGAACGACTACCGGACTCACCTGTTTCTTTCCTAATAATTGGCGAAAGTGGTGATGTAAAAGAATCTTTGCCAGAGAAAACGGTATCTACTGCTTTCGAACTGGACGGGATAGGATCGTTGATGTTATTCACGCTGGCAGCGTCTTGTTCGATGAACTCCCTTGTCAGACAATGGCGCTCTTTTGTATCGGGAACAAACAAACATCCTTCTTCTAATGTATCTCTTCGAGGGCTTCTTGTCATCTCTAGAATACCAATTGGAATTGTTACGAATCTTCAGTTACCGTATAAGTGAAGGACTCACCTATTTCTTCGCCAATCATTGTCGAAAGTGACGATGTTAAAAAATCATCGCGAGGGAAAACGGTATCCGATGCCTTTGAATTGCACGGGACAGGATCAGTTAAGTTGTTTAGGCTGCCAGCGTCTTGGTCGATCAGCTCCCTTGGCAGACAATGTCGCTCTTTTGTTTCGGCAAAAAACAACCCTCCCTCTTCTAGGGTGTCTCTCCGGGGCCTTCTTGTTTTCTCTAGGATAACATTTTGATTTGTTACGAATCTGAATATACCTACTATATAAGTGAAGTACCCACGTACGTACACATACGTTTTGGCACGCAGGATGGCAAGATAAATCTGGTAGGGATTACCCCTGGTTTTAAACGGATTGTTATATTTTTGTTTTTAGCGGTGAACATTCGAGCGTAAAATAAATTCTCCACCTCATTTTCAATCTGAAAAAATGACTATGAGTGCTGCGTATACTCTATAATCGGATTGTTACACTAAAATACTGAAAAATACCAATCAAAATTTACTTACGTCGAAATGATCTTCACAAACGAAGAACTTTGATTTTGGAGAGAGAGGTTTTGTGTCACTTCTTAATGCTTTAATCCACAGAAATCTCTGAGGCTCCTTTGAAGGCAGTGAAATGTAAAGTTTTTGGGGGGCAGTCATTGTCGTATTTGTGCAACTAGGGACGAAACAGTATTTATATCTCTGCATTTTTAACGTTAAAACGCGTCAAAACAACAAAAGTTCAGACACCGAAAAGTATGTTGTTTACACAGTTGAAAAAAAGATGAAAAGCGTTATAGCACCATGGCAACTGACAGGGGGACTCCAATGCACAACTTCTCTAAAACACTACCAACTGTCTTCTCCTAATCACACTCATTCCGTGAGTTAAAGGCTTTTTTCTCTTTTTTCCTTAATCTTTTGTGTTATTTTCATAATTTATCCATTGAAAAAGTGTTTTTATGCGAAACAGGTAAAAATTACTTGACGGCACATATGACGTAAAAATTCAGGGCTGGCAATCACAACGTGTTTGAAACGACCAAAAAATTCTAAATTAGTTTATTAATTAAATATTGAGTTTTTATACGAACGGACTATGATTTGCGCTCTATTTTAGTATAAATGAACAGTACAAAATAAATTAGTGCGTAAGTTCTGACCCATGAAACTTCCTCAACGCGATATGCCCCTGTTGTCGACAATTAAAGCAGGTGTTTTGCCCGTTGGGACACGAATTGGACTTATGGCCCTTCTTACCGCATCGGTAACAACGGACTGGCGGTGCAGGGGTAACTCCCACTGAAACCGGCACGGTCTCGATTTTAGTGGGTGCGGGGGAGGGGGTTTTGAACGAACTTTTTACAATATTTACATTATTATTTACGTTGTTACGAGGTGACTGCCTGTCTCTCATCGAAAATCTAGATCTACGCGAATCGTCCACTCTCGCAAATTCCCGGATATCGTCCGCCAATTCGTCCTCGTCACTTTGTTCCCGCGATAAAAGGTGATACGCAAGGTCCCGCGACCACAGACTCTCGATAACGGCCTCCCGTATGTCCTTGAAAGGTAATTCTAACTCTCGACACAGACGCACTTTTCCGTGAAAATAATCAAGAACCGGCTCCCCTTTACCCTGGATACGAGCGGTCATAACTTTCCATCTCTCCGCCTTACTCTTTGTACCGACAAAATATTTTCGGAATTGAGCCTCAAAATCCTCCCACCCTGCAAATTCTCGACTCGCATACCAGTTCTTGGCGGCACCCACCAAATGAGTCCGTGCGGCCTCTAATTGTAAGTTAGGCGGCCAATGGTTTAGCGCGGTGAGGTTAATAATGCTCTGTAACCACCCTTCAGCTAAATGTGATGCCTCATGGCCCGTAAAATTCTCGAGGGAACGCGAAAGGTCCGGGATAAACCGCGTCTCGACCGGCTCCCGTCCACGGTTCTGCAGTCCCATGACAGCATTATTTTGTTGAATTAGTAAATTCATGAGGGCATTAATATCTAGGGCAACCCCTTCGGCCCCTTCTTCACCATCAGTAGGGTTAACCATTGTTCTCTCACCGGAATCGAAATTTACACTAATTACACGAATGTTAGTCAATATAACCGCAAATAAAATAAAATAAGCGCCGAGAACGAGAAATATTTACAGGATTTACAGGAGATATATATATGCACGTATATTACAAACCGGGTCAAACTCCGCCGTCTCCCATGTGCTCACTGAGTTCAAGGAAATAAAAAAAAAATCGTCACTCACTTCTCGAATAATCATAATGTTCATCCAATCCCACTTCTGAATAAATGTTCTCTTTCTCTAAATCTTCTCTTCTTTAGGATGTCGATGGATATCAAAAATAAAATAAAAACTCGAACACGAAACAAATCTCTTCTATATTAAAAAAAAACTTCTCATACATCTACTCTTAAAACCTCTATCCAAAACCCAACTATATTCTCCTTTTACAATTCATCCCGTCTGACCCCTTCCCTCAATTGTCCATCTCAGGGATTACACGTCACGAGTCTCGGCGGGAAGAGAGTGATTAATTGGCGCTAACAATAGTCACTCAAGTGACAAAATCACTGGGTTTTGTCACAGTGACTGCACAGTCACCGGAGCTAGTTGTCACTGTGACCGTCAAAAGCTGTCACGTCACACCTCTAGCAATGTGCTAGGAGGTCGTCGCTGGAGGAAATTTGGCCGCAAATATGGTCAGACGTGCGGCTACAATTAGAGCGATTTCGAGATTTCGAGAAAGCGACATTTCTAGGGGTGTCCGATATCATTCTCGAGAGCAATTTCAGGCCACTTAGAACGCTTTGTCACCTCTTGGCTCGTGGCTAAAATTAGAAAATAGTGCTAAAACATTGGTGAAATTTGGGAAAATCGCTCATTATAGTGGTTAAAATCAGGAAAAACAAATTCATTGCAAGAAATATTGCTAATTCGCGGTTAAAGTGGAGACAAATCCTTACCGAAGACATTGATAAGAACTGATGAAGTGTGGAAAGAACGCATATTCGCGGCCCCTGAAGGCAACTTCATTGTGGTGATTGTGTGTGGGGGGGGGGGGGCTCGGTGAGACCAGAGGGTGCGCCAAATGTCTGACGCGGTGTGGCTTAATGGGGGTCGTTCGGACGACCCGAAGATGAGGGTTGAAGATGCAAGAAATTAACGGTCGCCACCTGTTGTTTGCTTTGGGTAACAGGGCCCAATATATTCTCAATATAATACAACTGATTACAATTTTTTGGTTCGGAAAAAATAATAACAACGCGTTTCTTTAATGATTTCCGGTCGTTCCGGTGCGTAGACTTCGCGACGGTCGGTCTGGTAGCGTCCCTTCGCGCTGTTGCAGATCCTCTTGTCGAACTAACGGTCCGTCAGCGTCCTTTGGTGCTGTCCGTAGTGTCTTCTTCGCTGGGTTCGGCAAGGACAGGGAAAGGTTCGGACAGGATCGGTCTTGCTCGATGAATTCTGGGGCAGACACAAGTGTCGCTAAGCCCCGTAGTATCTATCGAGTTCCACCGGGGGTGAGGGAACGAGAATGAATGTTGACCGGAGTCGTCTCAACGGTCTGGCACGAATGCCTACCGGTGGTCAGGGCCACAATAGGGTTTCCCTTCAACAATTGTCCGGAGTCTTCTCAACGGGTGTGTCGAACTTGGAAGGTTCCCGCAAGGTTATCCTGCCGGTCCGGTTTGGATATGCGTCAAGTGAATGACGATTTTAACAGTGACGGTCTAATCCACAATAGGGTTTGCCTTCAACAAGCGTCCGGAGTCTTCTCAACGGATATGTCGAACTTGGAAGGTTCCCGAAAGGTTATCCGCCCGATTTACTGAATCTATGCGTCCGGGTTAGGACGACTTGAGCCAGGGGCGGTTTAATCCACAATAGGGTGTCCACTTCGACAAGCGTCCGGAGTCTTCTCAACGGAGTAGAGCTTGGAAGGTTCCCGTAAGGTTATCCGCACCACTGGTCAGAAAAAAGAAAGATACACTGGCTATGGGTAGCCTGTTGGGCTAACGGTCCGTTAGGGTCCCTTGGTGTTGTCCGCTGCGTCCTCTTCGCCGAGCTCGGCAAGGATAGGGAAAGGTTCGGACGGGAGCGGTTTTACTCGATGAATTCTGGGGCAGACACAAGTGTCGCTAAGCCCCGTAGTATCTATCAAGCTCCACCGAGGTTAAAGGAGTGAATAAAAGAATAACCGGAGTCTTCTCTACGGTTTAGGCACGGATGCCTATCGGTGGTCAGGGCCACAATAGGGTTTCCGCTTCGACAAGCGTCCGGAGTCTTCTCAACGGAGTAGAGCTTGGAAGGTTCCCGTAAGGTTATCCTGCCGGTCCGATTGTATATATGCGTCAAGTGTATGACGACTTGAACCAGGGGCGGTTTAATCCACAATAGGGTTTCCACTTCAACAAGCGTCCGGAGTCTTCTCAACGGAGTAGAGCTTGGAAGGTTCCCGTAAGGTTATCCCAGGTCCCACTGGTCAGAAAAAAAAACAGAATGGGGTAAGAGGCCTCGGTCAGGGTCAGCCTTATACCAACCGGTCAGGATCGAATCACTGAAGGGTCGGAAAGGTTCCCAATAGGCTTTGCCCGTGGATGCCTTGGTAGGGTGTGACGTCACGAACGGTCAAGAGTCGTCTCGATTGACCGCTGGACGTTTTCCCGTACGGCGTGATTGTTGGTGAGCGATCCTTCGCTTCGGGAAGACGGCGTCGTCGCTGTTGTACTTCCGGATCGTCGTGGGGTCTGGAGTTCCCAGTCGTTGAAGCCGCTGGAGGGTCGTACTGTTTCCCAGTCGAGTAGTCCAATTGCAGGCTGAAGATCTGGTCCAGGTTGCTGGGGTGTTTCCCGTTTGACTTCTCGACACGAAGTAAACTAATGTTGTTTAAGTTTTGGGTTTTATTCAGAGAGTCTCAGCCGTTAGGGGAGGGGATGGTGAGGATGGGTGGTCCTCCTGAGTTCTTACAACCTCCAAGTCCATAGAAACACATTTGGCGACTGATAAAATCCTTGTTTTATTAGTAAAATATTTGCTTTTGCATGCTTGTATAAAAATATAGGTATATTGGTGAAAAGGTTTCGTTAATCACACGTGCTGCGATACATTGCATGTTCTAGCTTAATTTAAGCCACATCGAAACTCTCATTATCCTCGGTATACAAATCTTGCCAAACTTTAATTTGGTGGAGGGGGGGGGGAGGACGACCTCTTTTTTATGTACATATAAAAAAGCAGCGGCAGTTGCAGTTCTACGCAACCGATTCGTACTTGTACCGACCACCCGTGTCCATAGATGAAATACTCGTACTAAACTGGCTGTCGACCAAGGCGTTCGAGTCTCGTCGGTGCCAGGTACCGTGTCGGTTCTTATAGCTGTTGACGGCTATAATTCCAGTCATGCCAGGAGGTCGTTCGCAGGGTAGGGACGTTGTCGATGACATTTGCGGACAAGTTTTGTACCCTTTCTGCGAGCCACTGTCTGAAAGAGCTCCGGACACGTTGAATTTACTCGCTATGATGAAATTTTCCGTGCTTTTTCCAATTTCTTTGTATAATCTCGGTCTTGAAAATATTAGGAAGACGATGACTATCATACCCTATGAGGAGGAGTGAAGGGGGGGGGGTAAATTCAAAATAAGTGTCACCAGCTTCTCAATGATAGAAAGTGAATCAAATTATTACGATAAAGGCGCTCAGAAAGACGATCGACAAGCTGGCTCTTTGAAATTTCCACGTGTCGTACAGAATACCAGCTAGTGAGGGTCCAATGAATGCTCCAAGAGCGAATGTGGATGTCCACAGACCCGAAATCAGTCCATATGTTTCCAGGTTGTTCGCAAACCCGTTAGCTCTGGAAAAAAATGTTTCGTTTCTTTTTTTTTTTTTTTTTTTTTGTTTTATGTTTTGTTTGTTTTATGTTTTGTTTGTTTTATGTTGTGATTGTAATGAATTAAAGTATTTATTAGCGAGAGTGTATTTATCAGCTTGAATGTTTCTGTTAGATTATAGTTACCAACCTCCCCCCCCCCAAATATCATTGTGTATACCTTTTAGGACAGACAGACGGACAGTCTATGATAGTTGTGCTTAATTATAGTTACTTTCCGACTATGTTGGGAATTCCCCTACCATCGTACCGGTGCCACGGTCAGTTTCTTACTTGACAGTTCTACTACTTACTTATTTTCTTTGATACCTAGGTCAAACCGTAATGTAAGTGACACTTACATGGCTGTTCTTAGAGCATCCGTGAATGATGACACTAACAGTGCTGCTATTCCGAGACCGTGGAAGACGAGTCCTAGTATGGTCACCCACAGGGTCCTGTATAAGGACAATTTTTCATTCATGATCACGAGACACAGTATTCATTATGTTTCATATAATACGATGGTATACGTTTCGTTTGAAATGAAAGGCGCAGGCCCAACGAGGCAGAACCCGACAATGATGAAAACACATCCGGTCAGTGATGCTAGTTTGGGTTTTATTTTACGGTCGCACAGCCAGCCCCAACAGGGAGCTGTAAGAGCGTAGGTACCACCGTTGATCACAAACATTAACCCAAGTACCATCGGTGATAAATTAAACTGAAAAAAAATAAAACAACATCGTAGAGCAGGTGAAATCAATAATATCACAAGCTGCTTTCTGTGGTTTCAAGCTTTTTTTTTGTGGTTAGAGCATTTTGCTGTTAGTGCATTTTTGGTTAGTGGTTTTTGTGGTTACAACTTTTTATAGTCAGAGCATATTGGGATAGCTGCTTTCTGTGATGCGAGCTTTTTGAGGTTAAAATGTGAATTTGTGGTTAGAACATGTTGGGGCTAGAGTATTTTATGGTTAGAGCAATTTGTGGTTAGAGCAATTTGTGGTTAGAGAATTTTGTGGTTAGTGGTTTTTGTGGTTACAACATGTTGGGGTAGCTGCTTTCTGTGACGTAAAACGCCCACCTTCACGGGGTCCACGCTTAGTGTTGTCAGAGTGGCCGTCTGACAACAGCCAACGGGCGGGAACGGTCGAGAACCCGGTCTTGAACGTGTCGGTCCATCCTACGTCGTACGGAAATTATCTCCTTCTCACAATGGAAAAGGGTCACATTAATGAATAATGACCTAACCCATTACCCCAGATTGAACCCCCCAGAACCCCTAACCCAGATTGCCAAAGTGGTGCCGGTGCACAAAAAGGGCAGTCGTCAGGAAATATCGAACTACCGTCCGATCTTCATCCTTCCCATCGTATCTAAAGTTGTCGAGCATGTCATCAATGAGCAGCTTGTGGACTACCTCGAACGACGCGGTCTCATCTCTCCTGCTCAGTACGGATATCAGAGGGGTAAATCGACGTGTGATGCTATTAACGCTCTGGTTTCGAGGATCCTTAAGTCATTCGAGGAAAGGAGAATTTCTGTAGGGGCGTTTTTTTGATCTATCTAAAGCCTTCGACTCGGCCAACCATCAGTTAATCGTGATTAAACTAAAAAAGATGGGTGTATGCGGCCCCGCGCTGAACCTCCAAAGGTCCTACCTCGAAAATCACACTGCAGTTTGTCTTCCATGAAGGAAAAGAATCGGCCCCATTATCAGTGGAACGTGGAGTTCCTCAAGGTTCTATCCTCGGACCCACTCTGTTCCTAATTGTCATTAATGACCTGAGTATGGCCATAAACTACGGTGATCTTCTACTATACGTGGACGACACGTCGATTGTGAATAATCACAGGGACATTACTGTCGCTAAGTCACATACCGTATCGGATGTCTTGTCGGCCAAGGAATGGTTCGAAAGAAATGGTCTCAAACTCAATGAGGGAAAACTGTCGAGGTTGTCTTTACTTTGATAATTCCATGACTGTAAAATTCTTAGGAGTCACCCTCGACTCCAGGATGACTTTTGCGCCGCACGTCAGTGACCTTGAGAAAAGGCTCACAAGGGTGGTCTACCTTCTATCCAGGCTTAGGACAGTCGTGTCTTTTGACGTGAGACGAATGGTGTACTTTGCCTTATTTCATTCGGTTCTCTCTTATGGATTGACCTCCTGGGGGTAATGATCCGAGCGCCAAAAAAATATTTAAGCTCCAGAAACGAGCAATTAGAGCTCTGCTTGATCTGAGGTATAGGGACTCGTGCATACAAGCTTTCAAAGAGACCAAAATCAACGCGTTGTTCACAGGTATAACAATAACAGGTGTGAGGTTATACAACCTCTTTTGCCGCGTCATCTTGTCAGGAGCGATGGGCAAGTAAATTTGACTGTGACCAAGCGCTACATTGTTGGTCTTGCCTTGTACAGGCTTGATGAATTTTAGTCTATCCATTGACTTAAAATATGATGTACACTGACGTTGCTGATTCACAACCAAATACCGTGTTAAAAGCAAAAATATATTATTATTATTAGTCCCAGGAACAAGACACAAACCGGTTTGGAGTAGTTTGTGGTTAGTGCATTTTGGGTTGTATCATTTTGTGATTAGAGCGATTTTGGTTAGAGGTTTTTGTGGTTGGAGCGTTTCGTTATTTGCGAATTCCGCGCAATTCAGCTGGGTTGCTGCTTTCTGTGGTTCAAGCTTTTTGTGGTTAGTGCATTTTGGGGTAAGAGCATTATTTTTATGGTTAGAGCGTGTTCTGGTTAGTGGTTTTTGTGGTTACAACATTTTGTGGTTAGAGAATGTTGGGGTTAGAGTATTTTATGGTGAGCAGTTTGTGGTTGGAGCATTTTGTGGTTGGAACATTTTGTCCATTATGATCCTGGCGGGGGAAATTGTGGGTTTCAGTCTCAATTTACAAAATGAAACTCTTGTCTGCCCACTCAAATTTGAGTGGGCAGACAAGAGTTTCATTTTGTAAATTGGAACATTTTGTGGTTAGAGCAATTTGTAGTTAGAACATTTTGCGGTTAGAGCATGTTGGGGTTAGAGCATTTTGTGATTAGAGCAATTTGTGGTTAGAGCATTTTGTGGTTAGGGCATTTTGTGGTTAGAGCAATTTGTGGTTAGAGCATTTTGTGGTTGGAACATTTTGCGGTTGGAGCTCTTTGTGATTCGAGCTTTTTGGAAACGAAGATTTTGTGATTGGAGCATTTTGTGGTCAGAGCAATTTGTGGTTAGAGCATTTTGTGGTTGGAACATTTTGTGGTTAGAGCAATTTGTAGTTAGAACATTTTGAGGTTAGAGCATGTTGGGGTTAGAGCATTTTATGGTGAGCAGTTTGTGGTTGGAGCTCTTTGTGATTCGAGCTTTTTGGAAACGAAGATTTTGTGATTAGAGCATTTTGTGGTCAGAGCATTTTGTAGATAGAGCATTTTGTGGTTAGAGCAATTTGAAGTTAAAACATTTTGTGGTTAGAGCATGTTGGGGTTAGAGCATTTTATGGTGAGCAGTTTGTGGTTGGAGCATTTTGTGGTAAGAGCATTGTGTGGTTGAAACATTTCGTGGTTAGAGCATTTCGTGGTTAGAGCAATTTGTAGTTAGAACATTTTGTGGTCAGAGCAATTTGTGGTTGGAACATTTCGTGGTTAGAGCAATTTGTGGTTAGAGCATTTTGTGGTTGGAACACTTTGTGGTTAGAGCAATTTGTAGTTAGAACATTTTGTGGTTAGAGCATGTTGGGGTTAGAGCATTTTATGGTGAGCAGTTTGTGGTTGTAGCATTTTGTGGTTAGAGCATTGTGTGGTTGGAACATTTTGTGGTTAGAGCATTTTGTGGTTACAGCATTTTGTGGTTAGAGCAATTTGTAGTTAGAACATTTTGTGGTCAGAGCAATTTGTGGTTAGAGCATTTTGTGGTTGGAACGTTTTGTGGTCGGAGCTCTTTGTGATTCGAGCTTTTTGGAAACGAAGATTTTGTGGTCAGAGCATTTTGTAGATAGAGCATTTTGTGGTTAGAGCAATTTGTAGTTAAAACATTTTGTGGTTAGAGCATGTTGGGGTTAGAGCATTTTATGGTGAGCAGTTTGTGGTTGGAGCATTTTGTGGTAAGAGCATTGTGTGGTTGAAACATTTCGTGGTTAGAGCATTTCGTGGTTAGAGCAATTTGTAGTTAGAACATTTTGTGGTCAGAGCAATTTGTGGTTAGAGCATTTTGTGGTTGGAACACTTTGTGGTTAGAGCAATTTGTAGTTAGAACATTTTGTGGTTAGAGCATGTTGGGGTTAGAGCATTTTATGGTGAGCAGTTTGTGGTTGTAGCATTTTGTGGTTAGAGCATTGTGTGGTTGGAACATTTTGTGGTTAGAGCATTTTGTGGTTAGAGCAATTTTTAGTTAGAACATTTTGTGGTCAGAGCAATTTGTGGTTAGAGCATTTTGTGGTTAGGGCACTTTGTGGTTAGAGCAATTTGTGGTTAGAGCATTTTGTGGTTGGAACGTTTTGTGGTTGGAGCTCTTTGTGATTCGAGCTTTTTGGAAACGAAGATTTTGTGATTAGAGCATTTTGTGGTCAGAGCATTTTGTAGATAGAGCATTTTGTGGTTAGAGCAATTTGTAGTTAAAACATTTTGTGGTTAGAGCATGTTGGGGTTAGAGCATTTTATGGTGAGCAGTTTGTGGTTGGAGCATTTTGTGGTAAGAGCGTTGTGTGGTTGAAACATTTCGTGGTTAGAGCATTTCGTGGTTAGAGCAATTTGTAGTTAGAACATTTTGTGGTCAGAGCAATTTGTGGTTGGAACATTTCGTGGTTAGAGCAATTTGTGGTTAGAGCATTTTGTGGTTGGAGCATTTTGTGGTTGGAGCTCTTTGTGATTCGAGCTTTTTGGAAACGAAGATTTTGTGATTAGAGCATTTTGTGGTTAGAGCATTTTGTGGTTAGTGCATTTTGTGGTTAGAGCGTGTTAGTGGATAGAGATTTTTGTGGTCGGATCATTTTTGTGATTGAAGCATTTTTGTGGTTAGAGTATTTTTGTGGTTAGAGGTTTTTGTGGTTTGATCTTTTTGGGGTTACAGCTTTTTGGGGTTGCAGCTTTTTGGGGTTACAGCTTTTTGGGGTTACAGCTTTTTGGGTTCGAGCTTTTAGGGATTCTTGTGGATTTTTGTGGATAGAGTTTCTTGTGGTTAGATTTGTTTGAACTCAAGCACGTCCTTCGCAATTGCCCTGTAGACATTACCTCAAGTTTTGAGGGCTGAAATTTTAAAAAAAAGTGCTAAATTCCCGGCAAAAATTTAATAAAAATTGCTAATTTACGGGTAAAATTGAGACAAATCACAAAATTCGCGGTGGAAATTGAGATACCTAAACGTCATTTCGGTATAAATCGTCAATTGGGATAAACGTCAATTGCGAGAATGTCCCAATTGACGATTAAAACAGAACCGAGTAAAACCAACGATATATAATCCTGGATTGCTCAAACCGGTCTGGAGGGGCGTGGAGGGGGCAGGTCGTCCCCTGATTAACAATTACCCTGTCCCTCTCCTTGTGTAGTTATGGCAACACAACTCTCTTCACGTATTTACTTTGAAACTCCACCACTCATATCCACTTTAAGCTCCACTTGGAGCTTATTTGATGACTATTCTTTATCAGCAGTGATGAGCAATCCAGTTCTTTTATACATCGTTGAGTAAAACGCTACAATGCATGTCTGAAATTGAAAAATAATCGCTAATCAGCTGATAAATTAAGAATAAGTTCTAAAACGGTAATGATAAATGTATAAAAATGTAAAAATCCACTTGATACACGGCTAAAACTGAGAAGAACGCCCTTCTCCGCGCGGCGCCTGAAGGTAATTAACCAATTCGGTGCTCCCAAAGGCTGCTTTGTGGCTAAAATTGACGTAAAGTGCTAATAGCTGGCGCTAATTGAAAAAATAGCTAATTAACTGGTAATAATGTGACAAATCACTTATTAGCGGCTAAAATGGGGAAAAACGTCAATTCACCGCTAAAATTGAGAGAAAGTGCTGAAGGGCGGCTGAAACAAAGAAAAACGCTGATTCATGCCCTGCATGTATAGACGCGGTTAGAATCAAGTGAAAGTGCTACTAACCGGCGGATAAAACGGAGAAAAACGCTAATTCATGGCACTAATTGGAAAAAAAAGAAAAAAATGATAATCACGAGTCGAAATTGAGACAAATCACTAATTCGCGGCTATAAAAGTTGAGAAAAATCAGCGATAGATCCCTCGCAGCCAGACCAATTCTCGAGGCAAGTTTGTGGCTAAAATTTTACTACTGAACTAAGATTTTTGGCTTTAAAGCATCGATTCGCGGCTAATACTGGGAATAAGCGCTCAATTGCCACTAAAATTGAGAAATACAATCAGCACGATCATCTGAAAACAATTTTGCTGCTAGAAAAAAAGAGGAAATGCGATGATCCAAAGTTTCTTCAGGCCCTTAATAGGAGGCTGAAATTGAGTAGGTACACAAAATGTTTTAATCTTGGGCCAAGTACGTTGCACAAAGTTTGAATATAGCGCTCGTGTTCGTGACTAAAATAGTGGAAAAGCGCTAATTCCACTAGCGCTCTGAATTTGAGAAAAATCATGAATCGCTCAGCGCATTCAAAAAGGCAACTTCGTGACTAAAATGAAAGAAAAAATGCGAAAAAATGAGGAAAAATCGTTAAATGAGGTCAACTCACTAAGAAAATTTAGGAAAAGCGCTAATTCGCGGCTGACATTGAGGAAAAACGCTGATTCGCAGTTAAAATTCTAAATAATAAAAAGGCCAATTCACGGATCTATATAGAAAAAACCTGCTGAACCTGGCTGAAACTGAGAAAACCCGCTAATTCTTGGCTAAAATTAAAATAAAGCGCTCACTCACAGCTAAAATGGAGAATAGGCGCAAATTCGCGGTTAAAGCTGACAAAATTCGCTTATTCGCAGCTAAAAAATAAAAAATGTCAATTTCGCGAATTAATTTGAGAAACGCCGCTGATTCTCCGGGGATAAAATTTTAGTAAAACTTACGACCGAAAATAGGAAATAATTCACGGTTGTGTTAGAATGGAGAAAAACGCCAGTTCTCGGATCAATATGCAAAAAAAAAAAAAACGCTGATTCGCGACTGAAATAGAGTACAAGCTTGTAATTCGCGGCTAAAATTATAAAAGCGGCAGTGGCGGAATTTACGGGGTGGGTTTTGGATGTTTTACCCCCCCCCCCCCGTCCAAAGAAGATGGCGTCAACAATAATTTGTTGACAGTCTTTCATTCGAGAGATTTCTTTTACCTTTTACCACACAGGGCTGTTAAAGCGGGAGCTGCACCTCCCCCCCCCCGCCGCTATATTCATCCACCACCCGTAGTGCATCGATAAACGGGCGAGGGGGAATGCAGTTCGAGCCGGGCTACCACATTCGGTGGATGGGGGAGGGGGCAAAAATTGAGAAGGCGTTCTAATGTGTGCTAACTTGGGGCAATTACGCGGTAAAACGTTGGGGAAAAGCGCTAATATTCGAGCGTGAAATAGCGAAAAAGCGCTGATTCATAGTAAAAATACTGAAAAAATCACTAATTTGGTGCTATAAATGGAGAAAAAACACTAATATGCGACGATAATTGGAAAAAAGCTACAGTCCATCGCTTTTAGTAGTTTCAACTACTATTTTTTAAAACGCCGCAATTCGTGGTTTTTCGAGGCAAAAACAGGACTGAAATTGAGAAAAAGCGCTTATTCACAAGCATAAAAGTTAAAAAAATCGCTAATTCACTGCTAAAATTGAGAAAATCGCCCAATTTGCGGCTAAAACTGAAAAAAAATCTGCTAAGTCCTGCCTAAAATTGAAGTAAAACGCTCATTCGCAGCTTAAATGGAGAAAGATGCCAATTAGCGGATCAATTTGAGAAAACGCGCTAATTTGCAGCTAAAATTGAAAAATTTGACTAATTCGTGGATTTTGTAAAAATCCTTTAATTCTGAGCTGAAATTGAGTAAAACTGGCGTTCGCAGATGAAATTAAGGATTGATTCACGGATAAATTTCAGAAATGATTCGCAGCTAAAATGAAATAAAAAAAACACACACAAAAAAACAACAAAACCGCTAATTCACGAATCAAATTGAGAAAATCTGCTAATTCGCGACAAAAATTGAGGTAACGTGATAACTCGCGGCTATTGAATGGAGATAAAACGCTAATGCGCATGCCTAAGAAGTTAAGAGAAACGCTAAAATTTGAAAAAAAAAAAGTCAACTCACCCCAAAAATGGGAAACCTGCTAATTCCCGTGCAAAATTTAGATTTAAATAGCTCTCTTGATGTTAAAATTGAAGGGACAAGAAGCAGCTGCTAAAACGCATTTTAACGACAAATAGCGGATCGTTTTGAGAAAATCCGCAAATTCACGGCTAAAATTAAGGAAACGCGGCAATTCATGGCTAAAATTGAGAAAATATCAATTTTCGGTTCCTATATAGAGGAATTTCAGAGTTAACCATGTGGCGGAAACAATCCCGACACATGTTTACTAAAAAATAAAAATAATTTTTTAATTGTCTTGTTACTCAAATTGGATTTCATTTCTCCAAAAGTGCTAACTCCGACGTGAACGAACACGATAGTTTTTTTTTTTTTCTCGTTCATCGCGACTGCTTCGACGATGGCTAACGCCGGTACACCTTCCGCAGAAAGTGCTACACTGGAGCCGATTTCCGCTGCCGAGATAGCTAAGGTTTCCGTAAAAATTCCTCCTTTTTAGCGATCCAATGTTGCTCTCTGGTTTTGCCAAGTAGAAGCAAATTTCCGAACTAGTCGGATTATAGCCGATCAAACTAAGTTTGACATTGTTGTGGAGTGTATGGAAGGTGAGGTACTAACTCAAGTAAGCGACGTTGACAAGAAAAACTAATTCAGCGCTTTACAGAGTCACGAAACCAACAAGTTCAACAGTTGGTTCGAGGCCTCGAGCTTGGTGACGATCGCCCATCCGCCTTGTTGCGCCGCATGAGGGAACTTGCGAACGGTGATATTAGAGACGAAGTTTTGAAAACTATGTGGATGGATCGACTTCCCGTCACCGTCCGCCAAGTTTTATCGGCTATTCCTGAAACAGAGCTTTCTAAAATAGCAACTATTGCTGATAATGTCATGGAGGTAACATCCCACGACGTTTACGCACTGACCAAACAACAAAAATCTATTTCTTCAACCGAAAACAACGTCCACGAAACTCTTGCCATACTAACGGAAAAACTCGCCGCGCTTACTCTCTCGGTGGAAAATATCCAGCAAACAGTGTCACAAATGAACAAATAAAGATTTCGTTCTCGCCAACGCAGTCTTTCACCTCGCGTGGAAGTAAACAAGGATGGCCTATGCTGGTATCATGAAAAATTCGGCACTCGGGCGTCTTCGTGCAAAAAAGGTTGTCTTTTCTTTTCCAAACAGGGAAACGAATAAAACCGAGTGTTGTGACGGCTAACACTTCGGCTCAAGGATCATGCCGTCTATTTTTACACGACAAAACATTAAACCTCACTTTCCTTGTAGATTCAGGTTCGGACGTGTCCGTAGTTTCATCAACACAAAGCGACAGACGTAATGCGAGTCACCATACCACAACTTTGTACGCCGCAAACGGTTCTAAAATTAAATCGTACGGCACGAAATCCCTGGTTCTAAACCTGAACATGCCTCACAAAGCACTTTAGCGGAAAACATTCCACGGTTCACTTCATTGAAACCGAAGGGCCTCCTATCGCGTCCACTACACGTAGATTGTCACCTGAAAAACTAAAAGCGGCCACAGCTAAATTTCAAGCAATGCTCGACCAAGGTCTATGTCGTCCTTCAATGAGTACCTGGTCCAGTCCATTACATCTTGTGCCAAAACCGGACGGGAAATGGCGCGCTTGCGGTGACTATCGCCACTTAAATTCAATCACAAAACCAGACAGGTATCCCGTTCCCATTTTACAGGATTGTAACGCCTTTCTACGTGGCAAAAGTTTCTTTTCCAAACTTGATTTGACTAGGGCGTACCAACAAATTCCTATCAATCCCGATGACATTCCAAAAACTGCCATTGTGACTCCTTTTGGGTTGTTTGAATTTCTATTCATGAATTACGGGTTACGTAATGCTGTAGCTACGTTTCAGCGGTTTATGCACGAGATCACCCGAGAATTTCCTTTCATATTTTCGTACTTAGATGGCCTTCTTGTAGCATCCAACGACGAGAAACACCTCGAACACCTACGCATCCTTTTCGACCGTCTCTCGAAATTTGGTCTTAAAATTAACCCTTCGAAATGCGAATTTGGACAAGAAAGTTTACCCTTTTTAGGTCACCTTATCACTCCCAAAGGCATAACCCCGTTACCTAGCAAAGTTCAACTCATTAACGATTTCCCTCGACTCAAAACCGCTCCTCAATTAAGAAGATTCCTGTGGATGGCCAACTTTTATAATCGTTTCATCCCTCACATGGCAACCATGCAAATTCCCCTACACGAAGTTTGCCAAGGAAAAACAAAGAACGACAAAACGCCTCTTTCCTGGTCTACTTCACAAGAAACAGCTTTTAATGATATTAAACGCACTCTAGCTCAAGCTACGTTTTTGGCCCATCCGCTGTCTAGTGCAACTTTGTCGATCACCACGGATGCTTCGGACATAGCTATGGGTGGGGTAATCCATCAGTTGGTAAATGGAATCCAACAACCTTTCGGTTTCTTCTCTAGACAATTTTCTGAAGCTGAAAAACGCTATTCGACATACGACCGAGAACTATTAGCAGTTTACTCCACAATCAAGCATTTTAGATTTTTGTTGGAGGGTCGAAATTTCTGTATTTATATGGACCATAAGCAGCTATTGTATGCTTTCCAGCAAAAACCCGAAAAAGCGTCCCCTCGCCAACTATGACACTTAGAATTCGTTTACAGTTTTCTACAGAAATTAAACATTTACCAGGTGCTGATAACCAGGTTGCCGATTGTTTGTCACGCATTGAAGAGATTCAAATTCCTTCGGCAATTGATTTTGATGCCATGAGTCGTCAACAGGACGAAGACCATGAACTTCAAAAACGAATAAACGAATTCCCTTCTCACTTCTCAAAATTCATTCCGGTCGCTGCCAATCATCCTGTCATTTGTGACACAACAACCGGAAATATCAGACCTTTCGTTCTCACATCCCTTCGACGTCAAGTCTTTGATGAAATTCACGCACCTACTCATCCTGGCATTCGCAATACTGTAAAAGAAGTTTGTCAACGTTACTTTTGGCCTAGTATGCGAAAAGATTGTACACAGTGGGCGCGAACATGCCTCCACTGTCAACGTTGCAAAATTCACAAGCACACAGTGAGTTCCCGCTCATTTTTTCCCTGCAGCTAATGAACGTTTCGGCCATTGCCATATTGACATTGTGGGACCCCTTCCACCATCTAACGGTTTCAACTACGTTTTAACATGCATTGACAGATTCACCCGTTGGCCCGAAGCGTTCGCGATCAAAGACTCAACAGCGTCAACTTTTGTGAGCGGGTGGATTTCCCGTTTTGGAGTTCCGAACAACATCACCACGGACCAGGGACGTCAATTCGAGTCAAACCTTTTTCGAGAACTTCTCAAAATCCTCGGAATAAGTCGTATTCGCACCACTAGCTACCACCCACAAAGCAATGGGCTAATTGAAAGGTGGTACCGATCTCTAAAAACAGCAATCATCTGCCACGCATCCAACAAATGGAGTGAAAACCTTCCAATGATTTTTTTTGCACCTTCGATCGGCCATCAAAGAAGATTTAGGCGTCTCTGCAGCCGATCTTGTCTATGGTCAACCGTTGCGTCTTCCAGCAGATTTTTTTACCAAACCGTCCTGTGTTTCTCAGGGAGCTGATTTTCTTGAAATCGTAAAGAAATTTCAAACAACTATGCAGAACCTTCCAGCGCCACCAATTTCGAACCATGCGACCAAACCGTATGTATACACGCCACCATCACTGCAATCGGCGACACACGTATTTTTACGTCGCGAAGGCGTGAGACCACCTTTGCAACCACCTTATGACGGTCCCTTTCTCGTATTAAAAAAAAAAATGACAAGTTTTACACCCTACAAATTAAAGGAAAACCTAAAACAATTTCAATTGACAGATTAAAACCCGCACATGTCGACAAAACCAAAGCTGGAGATGATTCCAGCTTACCAACTATGACTCTACACCCTCTGCAGTCTATTCTTCGAAAGTCACCGACAAAACCGTCAACTCTAGAACGTCCAAATCAATCTGTGAAATTCGCAGAAGAAATTACAATTGCGATCATCAGGAGGGGGAGTGTTGTGGCGGAAACAATCCCAAAACATGTTTACTAAAAAATAAAAATTATTTTTTAATTGTCTTGTTATTCAAATTGGATTTCATTTCTCCAAAAACAAACTCTTTTAAAGGTCTAATGCTACAGTAGGGAGTTTTTGCACAAGCGTTTTGCACGTTTGCGGTTATGTGACGTCACATAACCATAACCGGTTGTGACTCGCAGCACTATTCATTGGCGCTTCAACGTGTGGCCTTGCGTGCGAGTGCCCTGAGGCCTCATTGAAGCCCTTTAAAATCAACGACTCTTTTTAGTTCATTTTAGTTCACCGTTTGGTGTTGAAACAACTTAGTTAAGACTTCGCTAAGGAAAAAAAAACTCTGAATACGGCCCGTAGAACGTTTCGCGGGATGTGGATTAGATTCGACGCTCTGAGTGCTGGACAGAAATGTGACTTTTACTTTGTTTGTGTATTTTTTTTTTTTAAGTTGGTTAATATTTCCCCTAAAATTATTTTTCAGATTGAAGATTGGTTCACGGTTTCGAGATTAATATGAGAAATACTGACGATAGGGACATTTAGCCTTTAAAAAAAACAAAAAAAAAAACAAGAAAGTTGGTAATACTTGTCGAAGATGAGGTTCTAAAGTAGCCGACAAAAATCCTATACTCATTGATGTTACGACGATGCTAACGGCGGCCAACAGTACACCGGGAATTCGAAGAACCTGCATGAGACTTGCTAGAAGATGTAAAATATTTCAATTAAAAATGCAACTTTTGAACTCTGGCACACCTTTACCATTGTGTTTTTTTTCAATTTCATGTTCAGCGTGGTCTGGAAGAACAAACGCGGTCATGATGGCTGAAAGAAATAACGCCGACCCCAGAACTACGAACGGAGTTGTGTACCCTCCAACCTGGAACATTCCTCGCGTTGATTATTTTGTGAGCGACAATGGTAAGTGAAACATTTGAGTACTTGGTACAAGGCGCCTCCAACGGTTGGACCAACAATAAGTCCCAGTCCGAAAAATGTTTCAAGAGAAGCCTATTGTTTTTTAAGTGTAAAAAAAAAAGAGAAAAGTTTCAGTTTGTGGGGAGGTTAGACAAACAAATACATACGTACAAACGTGGTGGCGACATTTTCTGGAAATTCTTTAGCAATTATAGCGAAACTCGCTGTTAAAAACGCCGCATTTCCCATCGCCTCCACAATACGAATTATGAACGACAGTACAATGAAAGGCAAGTGTCCGTGAACTTTGTCTAGAAAACTGTAAACGAAAGCGTCCATTTCAAGATTGCCGTCTGTATAGAGACGAACGGAAACTTTCTTACCCGAACAAAATGGCGCACACGCCTGTAGTGAAAATTCCTCCGTTGAATAAAAATTTAGGACCGATACGGTTCAACTGCAAAAAGACAGCTATATCAATACGCTGCAGCTGGAAGCAGTACGCGTAGAAAAGTACAATTTTTTACTTACATGTTGCCCATAAAATGGGCTTATTAAAAATACGACTAGCTCGAAAATGCCGAAAACTAGCCCATACTCAGTCGCAGTCGCTCCTTTCAACTCTGCCTAGAAAAACACGTTTAAATGTTTGTTAGCTGAATAGTATACAAAGCAATTGCCATACACAATACACGGGATGTTTGGAAAACAGCTTAGGGAGAATTTATTTTTTTTAATAATGGATTTGCGTATACGAGCGCATTAGCCAGATATGTATGAATTTTTATTTTTGTGTCCTGTTCCAACCTCTAGCGTACCGAGGCAGGCGCGAGGAGGGTGGACCGCCCCGGGCCCCCCTTCGGATGGGGCCCCTGAAAAGCTTAAACATGAAAAAATTGGGCTTTTTAAGTAGAAAGAATGGCTAAAATCGCTTGTACAATTGAGAAAAACGCTGATTCGCGGCTGAAATTGAGAAAAACTTCTATAAAAGCGGTTGTTAATATTGAGAAAAAGTGCTAATTCACAGCTGAAATTGAGAAAACGCGTATTTCTAAAAAAAAATTATTTCATTTGCCGACTAGTTTCTTCGACTATAGTAACTTCGCAATGCAATGAGACAAACGGTAATTCGATGGGTAGAATAAGAGAGAAAAATTAGTTAAGAAACGCGAATTTGTGGAAAGAATACACAAAAAGTGCTAATTCGCAGCTGAAATTGAAGGGAAAAAACGCTAAAATTGAGAAAAATGCCTGAAATTTTGCAGAACTAGTTGCAGAAACGATAATTCTCGGCTAGAATTGTAATAAAGCGCAACGACATGCGGCTTTAAAACTTAAGAAATATCCCCGAGGGCGAAACAGACCTTTGAGGAGAGTGGACGTGTTTTATTTTTGCTCCCACCGTTTTTCCTGTGTTTTCCGGGTTTTGTTGTGTTAATTGCTCCGGATTTTTGCACGGGACAGCGAGTTAAATGCGACAAGTCGAGAATTAGGTTTTTAAAAAACACTTTATTTTAATTTACACAAAAATAACAACTTAACACGCCGCGCTTCTACAATCGACTAACTAACTAAGTATCTTTACAGGGAAATTTATATTAATAGGAAGACGCCAACTAAGCGATTCCCAGCAATATCTTATTACAATAAAATTGAGGAAAATAGCCTTATAACTCCTCCCTCCTTAAGTTTTGGCTTGTCCGCAAGTCAAATTTTGGGATTTTTTGAATGTTAATTTCGAGTTCATTTGTTTCTTGTGGGGGTTTCTTTTTCTTTATACAATTTAAAAGGACCGCTCTATGCAAGAAAAGAGCATAAATACATACAATACAAAGAGTTATGATTGAAAAAATGTACAGAATTGGTGTATGGTCGAAAGAGTCAAAATTTTCCAATTCTTCTAAGGGTAACATGTGAACGTTGATTTGGTGGACATCATCAAAGTTAAGTTTAGTTGTTTCAGTAGGAGCTATAAGGGCTCGTAAGGGCAGAGTGAAATTTTCAAAATATTTATACAAAACTGGGGCTTCATTTAAGTTTTCGTCGGTTTCTAGCTGTAGTAGAACCGTTTTTCTAAGATTGACGGAAATGTTTCCACTAGGCTTTCGAATAGTTATCAGCGGTTTGTCGTATAAAAGATATTTGTCGATCAGTGAGATATACTTGATAAAAGGTTTAGGTTTTTGAATGAAATGAGTTTTACATTGTTTGTTATTACCGGAGAGAAGATTATTAATACAGGGGTTGTTGATTTCTGTTGCGTTTGTGCAATAATAATATTCTAAAATAAGGTTACAATTTCCCGAATAGGTTTTATCGTTTTTGATTACAATAGGCGGATAGACTAAGGTTGTTGAAGTTTTAGATTCCGTGTCATACGGATGGGAAAGAAGAAAATAAGTTTCGGTTAAAGGAGGTTTCTCTGGGATTTGAATAAAGTAATGTACGTTGTTTGCCGTAACAGAACAATGAACTTTGCTTATCTGCCAAAGAATTTCGGGGGAATTTGAAATTAGCTCGTGTCGAGGGTTGTTACTAGAAATACGTTCAAGTTCGATATGAGAGATAATACTGTGGTGGATTACGTTCATTTTGCAAAATTCTAAGGATGTATCGATATCATTTATCTTATTCGTTAATAGTGCTAGTGCTATATACAGACGTGTCAAATGTTGATTTCCATTCACCATATTATTAATATTATTATTCAATAATTGTTTTACCTTATTACTATTACTCCTAACAATCGCTAAATCCTTATTAAATTCGGCCATAATGTTTTTATTCATTATTATTTGGGAAGCTAAATTATGTTCTAAGTGGTATTCGTTGGCCTCTAACTTATGAATTAAATTATCGTATAATTTCTTGTCATTTGCGTCCATATTACCTGTTAGCCAGGATATAGCCGATCCTAAAGCGTTAACTAGACCTCTTTTAGACCTTTTCACATGAATCCTATTTGTTTGGATATAGTCTACTTTGTTCTTTGCGTATTGTAAATGAGAGCGTAACAGGCTTCTTAAGGAATGCATTGTTAGTTCCGCGACGGACTCTTCGTAGGATTGTTTAGTCAATGAATTATTTGATGAGTTTAATGCTTGCTCTATAAAATCTAACTCATCCTTTACAGCAGTAACATTAATGGAATGGACATAAGTAAAATAGTTTTTTATTAAAAAGGAACTCTGAATTTTAATAGGGATAATTCCAGGTTCATTGGACAAATCAGTTATTCTATAGCTGAGAACTAGTGCCGGGCTGAGGAGAAGAAGCAAGGCTAATGACATCTTGATCCTGCAATGAAGTGGTTTTAGAATGATTTTCATGTTTCCTGGGTCTTTTGATTTGTTTTGGATGGACTTTCACATTTTTCTTTCCTATTTTTATTTTATTTTCTTCCTTATTATAATGAACCTTTTTGTATTTATTCTTAGCCTTATTCCTAACGTAAGTTTTAATAAATACATTGCCTTCGGGTATTTCTAATTTTTCGCGATTTTTATTAAGATTGGCGGTTCTAGTTTCTTTTTCTTTTTCAATAATATCCTTTACTGCCTTATGAATTAAAGTTTGTTCCTTATGATATTCATTGGTTTTATGCTCAAGAATGGCTTCGGTATTAGTTTCGGAAGGTAACGTTATTCCAAAGGTAATTTCATTAGGAGTGAGTTTTAAGAGAGAATTTGGCGTGTTATTGTAAGCTGTGAGTGCTAGTCGTATAAGATTATTGAGGGATATGTTAGTGTCTTCTGTTTTTACTATGTTCATGATTTCAATGAGTGTCGAGTGTGCCCTGTTGATTAATCCGTTAGAATTGTGGTAATTTGGGGTCGTTAGGTGCAAATTAATCTTATGATATTTTAGGAAGTCTTTTAAAGTTTCGTTGGCGAATTCTCCTCCATTATCCGCCTGAATTTCCAAAGGAGTAGGGAACATGCTAATATATTCTTTTAGTTTATTCACTATTTCTACCGCATTTTTACTGTGAAGTTCATAAGCAAATAATTTTTTTTTGAAAAGCAATCAATCAAAGTTAATAAAAGGCCGTTATTATAAAAAAGAATGTCTATCTGCAATTTCTCGAAAGGTTTATTTGGAGTGGGGGTTATTCTAAATTCGGGTTTTGGAGGTTTCCTATCATACTTGACTTGCTTACATGTTTCACAGTTATTAATAAATTTGGTGATATCTGTTAACATCCCAGGCCAGTAATACTTTTTTTTCAAATTAAGGTAAACATCGTTGATCCCTCTATGGCAAGTGGATCCGCAATGCTGCTGGGTTATTAAATATTTTTGGTCATCCTTTTCTTCTACGTCTATATTTAGCTTTTTGTATCTTTTTACTTTTACTGTAGGGAATTTGTTCTCAATAATATTTTGAAATATTAAGAATATTTTATCTAAAATTTCGTTTTCCATTTGCCAATTGTTATCGCTACAAAATACGCCGTATGTTTTACCGGGCTCCAAGAATTCTAAACAATAGTTCTCTAAATCAGTATTGTAGGGCCACACAACATTCCAAATGAGTTTTCGTTTGGTCGAGTTGAATGATCGCACATCACCTGTGCGGCTAATGTTTCCTCTCTGTATTACTATTTGATTCTTTTCGACGTTGAGGCATTTTAGTGGGTCATCCACTAAGACTATATTACCTGTTGAACTTATCTGGGAATGAACTGTAACTAGACTTTCGAGATCGTTGTTCTCATTTTTTTCTGGTGAATGTGTGGATTTATTACCAATATCAGGAATTAGTGACTCAACTGAAAAAGGTTGTTCTTCAATGTTTGTAGTGTCATTTAAAAATTGATCTAAGATTTCATTCGGATTAATTATGTCATTTTCAATAGCGTTTAGATTTTGAACCGGGTTTCTAGAGAGAGCGTCAGCTACGTAGTTGGTTTTGCCTTGAACATACTGTACATCGAAATCATAATCAGCGAGTTGACACTTCCACCTAAGCATCTTGGCACTAGGCTCTTTCATATTGTGAAGAAATTGAAGAGGCTTATGATCTGTTTTTATAATGAATTTCCTTCCATAAATGTACGGTCTATAGTATTTACATGCCCAAACTATGGCTAATAGTTCTTTTTCGATAGTGCTTAATTTTTCTTCATGGGTATTAAGAGTTCTTGAGGCGTAGGAGATTGGTAAGTCTTTACCATCAAAATTTTGAGATAATACTGCTCCTATTGCAAAATTTGATGCATCAGTAGTTAAAGTGAATGTTTTATCGAAGTCTGGCAACTGTAAAATTGGGTTGTTCATGAGGAGTGATTTTAAAGTTTTAATTGCGTCTAAATATTCTTTATTACTAGGGTCGATAATGGCATTACCTTTTAACATAGAAGTAATGGGTTTGGCAATCTTTGCGTAATTTTTGATCATTTTCCGGTAGTAGCCGGTTAATCCTAGAAATTGTTTGATTTGTTTTTGATTCGTTGGGATGGGTAATTGTTCTACAGCTTTCAATTTTTCAGGGTTTGGCTGAATGCCTTTATCGGAAATTATATGGCCTAAATATGTTAATTCCCTTTTAAAGAACTCAGTCTTGCCTAGTTGAATTTTGAGGTTGTGTGCCTGTAGCGTTTCGAAAACTTTCTTTAAGTGTTTTTTATGTTCCTCTAAGTTATCCGAATAAACGATTATATCGTCCATATAAACTAACACATTTGGAATACGTGAAAATGTAAGGTTCATTGCCCTCTGAAACGTAGGTGGGGCATTTTTCAGACCAAAGGGCATCCTGAGGAACTCAAAATGGCCGTCCTCAGTGCTGAAGGCAGTCTTAGGGATTGAATCCGGGTCCATCTCAATTTGATGGAAGCCTGAGGCTAGATCAATGGCACTGAAGTATGTAGCTCTACCTATTTTTCCTAGAAGATCCTCAATTACGGGCAATGGGAATCTATCATCTATTGTTTTTTCATTTAATTTTCTGTAATCGATCACCATACGAATTTTCCTTTTGCCGGAGGCATCTGCCTTTTTTGGTACTGCCCAAACAGGTGAATTGTAAGGGGAATTGGATTCGCAAATAATTTTGTTCTTTAAAAGTTTGTCAATTTCTATTTTTATGTCTTCCCGAAAAATTTGAGGATATCTATAGTTTCTTGTATAAACTGGAATTTCATCTTTAGTCTGTATCTTGTGTTTTAGTAAATTAGTGGCGGATGTTAAAATATCGCTTTCCCGTTTAATTATTTTTGGGAACTCAGAAAGAAGTTCGGTTATAGTTCTCTTTTCTTCTTGATTCATATGCTCCATTCGAATTAAATTAGGAATGTCTTTCTTTATTTCTTCTAGTTTGTCTTTGTCTGTCTTTTCTTTGCTACTAAAATATTCGATTTCGTCTATTTCCATGGGCTCGGGACAAATGGTCATAAGCTCTTGAGCGACGATCAAACATTTTACCTTATCTTTATCAAGATTATAGATTCCTTCTTTAACAGTATATTTATTATGTTCTATTCCCCTAATCAACCCTTCTTTTAAATTATCCTTATTTATAATTGGCAATTCCACAATATTAAGACCTTTTTCTAACTGGATTTTCTTTTCTTCTCCAATGAAAGTAAAATTTAATTTGAAATGTTTTTCGTCAGCTATCATCGTTTGATTTTCGAAATTTATTTTTAAATTTAACTCTCGCATTGTTTCATTTCCTAACAAAGCGTCGTATTTTTCTGAAAATGGAAAGATGTACATTTTTACTTTTTTCTTAATTCCGAAATGTGAATTTAAATCGGTTAAGATGTACTCATGGCCTTCCTTTTCACCAGCTGGAGTACTGACGATAAAATGTTCTGCATAACGAGGGAATTTTGGAGAGACTAATTTAGGATGAACATAATTTTGAGCTGCTCCTGTGTCTATTAGCCATTTCAAACCGTAATTGTCTTGACAGAAGGGCAATGATCTACCAACTAGATTCAATTCTAATTTTGATTTCTCGCTGGGCTTACGCAACTGTTGCTGCCATAATTTAAAAAAGAATCATTAAGTGCGTTAATGGGAGGATTTTCATTTGCGTATAAATTTTGTCGTTCACGAGGGATATAATTTTGCGAAATGTTTTGTTCTTGGGGCGTACCATAAAAGTTAATGAATTCTGGGTTTGCCTGAGTTTGAGGATAATTTGTCTCTTGATAAGGAGGATGAATATGATGAAATTCTTGGTTTCTAAAATTTGGTCTATCACTCACTGTTCTCATAGAAACTGTATTTTGTCCGATGGGGGCGAAATTTCCACGCTGTGGGAATTGATTTTGATAATTTTGTTCTCTTCCATGGTTCTGAAATTGTCTTGGGGGTTGATATTGAAAAGCTTGGTGATTATTAAATGGTCTGTGCGAATGTTGAAAAGCTTGACGGTTTTGAAATTGTCTTTGCTGTTAGGGCTGATTAAATTGTGCATTTATTTGTCTACCAATATTCATTCTTGAGCCATTGTCATACCTTTTTATTCTTAAAATTATCGTTATTTTGAAAGTTTCGATTCAATTGTTCAATGATGAAAGTACACTTAGTATTTAAGATAGTTCTAAATTCAATTAAAGATTCAGGATTGAAAGTCATAATGTGATTAGTTAATTGCCACGGGAGAGTATCATACATATGGTGGATTATTTCTTTTTCGGTTGTCTCAATGATAGAATTTAAAACTTCTCCGGCTACGCCGTCGATTCCTAATTTCGCGTAAATTAAATGTCTTATGCTTTCTAATCTATTAAGATACTCTGTAGGGGATTCTTTTGGGAATAGCTTACTTTGATATATTTCTGCTTTTAATGATTCAAATGTTCTGGAGTCCGCAAAATTTGATCTTAATAGTTCAAGAAGCTGAGCTACAGTGTTTACTTCGCGCGTTAGAATTAACGATTGTGCAGAGCCAGTTAATTTCGCCTTAATTTTATTTAAAAGAAGTATATGATTTTGTACTCGCTGGGCAACATTGTCAGCGCAAACAACATTCATTATATTAGTAACTGAAGATATAAAAAATAGAAGTTCTCTAGGGTTTCCATCGTATGACGGTAGATGGTCGTAATCTTCTCTTTTGATTTCTCTATTTATTTCGGCCATAGCGCTTAAATCTTAAGTTTTATTTTGTTTATAAAGAAAATTAAAAGGATTATTAATTTTATTTTAACGCTTACTAGTTTTTAAAGGAGAAGAGTGAAAGTGATCAAACTAGGAGTCTTATTTCTAGGAGTAATTCTAAGAACAATGGAGAGAGAAAAAAAAAACAAACTTACAACTATGAGTGAGTCGATGCACCGTAGATGTAGATGATGCCAGAAGAAAGGCGGTGACGGGGGAATTGACCACCTCACTGTCTTTAACCCGCGATGCGTTGAATGAACTTAGCGAGAGGGAAACTGGGGAATTGACCACAGATTTTTCTCGGGCGTTAGAAAAAAAGTTCAATAGTTCGTTGGTTTTGTGTAAATTGACCATCGAAAAAATTGTCTTATTTTTATTTTATTTTTTTGTTCTCGACGAGTCCAATTTTGTTGTTCTTGACTGACTGATGAAAGTGGGACAATCGGTCACACTTCACTTCAAATTAGGTTTCCGAAAATGGTGAGACAAATGGTCGTACCTCATAAAACGCGAGAAAATTGGTGGGACAACTGGTCACACTCGTTAAAGCACGCGTTTTTGATTTTTTTCGGAAAACAATGGGATAAATGATCACACCGTATCACTAATTTGCACTTAGTCAGTTCCTGCAATCCGGGCGCCAGTTAAATGCGACAAGTCGAGAATTAGGTTTTTAAAAAACACTTTATTTTAATTTACACAAAATTACAACTTAACACGCCGCGCTTCTACAATCGACTAACTAACTAAGTATCTTTACAGGGAAATTTATATTATAGGAAGACGCCAACTAAGCGATTCCCAGCAATATCTTATTACAATAAAATTGAGGAAAATAGCCTTATAACTAGCGTTGTTTATCGCCTTTGTCATACTGATTGTCATTCGCGAGGAATAAACTGAAAAACTCGGACATTTCGCAAATAATCTTAGCGAGGTGATTGTTATTACACTGACTTTTTCAAGAAGCGCTTTCAACTCGGCGCGTTGTCTCCGTTGTCGTTTTCGTAAGTTATCGTCTTCGATTTCTGTACGTTCGGCTTGGGCTTACGAGAATTACTTGACAAGTAATTAATTAAAAACGTGAGTTTTTTTTGTTTGTTTCTTTTTTTGACCTTGCGGTGGTTCATTTGTGAGAGAACTTATCGTTTCAATTGTGTATACTGAACTTTGTTCCTTTGCCTTTGCTTCCTTGTTCTTCCTTCTCCGTTGTTGAGTGGAAGAGTGACCGGCATACGTTTCCCGCAATACACGTGGGCATTTCTGGTTTGCGAAGATGACTCCTGGGTCTTCGTCCCAATCGCCAGTCTGCGCTGGTTGTCAAAAATTAATCGTGCACAATGCACATAGAGTCACCTGCGTCGCATGTGGAGATGCATTTCACATGTGTGAACCTGTCGAAAGAAGATTACGCAGTCCTTAAGCAACAAAATGAACCCTTCACGTGCTCTAAATGTGCCGAAAATCAATGCTCTCAAGCGGGAGGCAACGTTACCCCGTTGCGGCGACTTATGGGATCTCCTGCTGGTGCAGTCGGTTCTGGCCTACGAGGAAGTAATGTGGGAACGTCGGAGATTCTGCAAGCTATCTGGTCTCTGCAGGGCGAAGTAAAATCCTTGACTGATGAGATTAAAGGCTATGCATCGTGCGTTGCAAAGCTTGAAGAGGCAAATAGTCGCATTCTTCAGGAAAATGGTGAGCTGAAAGGCAGAATCAGCAGACTTGAGGCTGCCATGAATGATTGCCAACAGGAGCTCCGTCGGAACAAGGTTGAGATACGGGGAGTGCCTGTGGTGGCCGGAGAGAATCTCAGGGAAATTGTTCTGAAGGTGGCCAATGGACTGGGAGTTTCCATTAAGTCATCTGACGTTGTAGATGTCGTCCGTTTTCCGGCCAAGAGGACTTCCGGTGCACCACCTACTCAGACGTCACATTCTTCGGTCATCGTTGCTACTTTCGGTGATGAAGAGATGAGAAACGAACTCGTTCGAATGCGCCGCGTTAAACGTGACTTCTCCTTGAGGAGTCTGGGGATCCAAAGTGGACCGGACCAGGCTGTTTATGTTGATGACAATTCTAACTGATTCTAACCAGCCGTGTACGACACAAGGCAGGGGGGGCTCGATTTCATTGTTTGGTTATGGGGGGTCGGGGGGATGTCGGAACCTTTTGAACCAGGCAGCGCTGAAGTAGTTTTTGCTAACCTGACGTGAACAGTCCCTACGCCTTTCTTTTGTCTTCCATCGTTTTTCAACTTTAATTTTTGTGAAGCATCGGTCGATTTTGATTTATTTTATTTTATTTTTGTGACTTGCTCGCGGACGTTCGTTTTTATAGTGACTAAGTGACTATTTGTGAAGATCAGGACTTCGTGAAATTGTGTTTAATAGTTTTTGAGCTATTTTGCAAGTCAACTAAGTTGGACGGTAGGTATTCCTTGTTATTTATGTGCTAAATTCACCGATCGGTCATAATTTATGTACATACACAGGAATGCCTAAAATTCAAACGTGCAGCGTTCTCGGGTGTTCAAAGTCGTGCGGGAGTGTGAAATGCGTGATTTTTTTTTCAATTCCCAAGGATCACAGGTAACTATCACCAACATTTGAATTGTATGTTAAGTCGTTACTACATAATGCGCCGAGTATTCGCTTATTACGATTGATCCAAGCAATTTGTATCAATTGTAAGCTAGGGAGGGCTTTGAAAGAAAAGCTCCCGTGCTCAAACCCGGAATTTTTTCGGAGGCTCCAAGGGTGTATGGAGAGGGAAATAAATATTATTTTGCCGTAGAAATCATTCTACATACGTGTCGGATGTAGGACTCTCCAATTCTCCATGCACCCTTCCAAATGTATGAATGGTATGGAATCAGAAGCGTGCATGATAGGTGTGAATCGGGCTCTTACGTATATGTTGTCATGCATTCGATGACATTGCGCACAAGCGCGTTCTTAACCCACCAGCTGTCTGCGTGAGAAGTCGAAATCATTTTTTGTGTCAATGCACTCTACTATGGAAGGTTTTTACCCAACCCAGAAAAAGTTGCGATCACGTTAATGAAACGTCGCATTACGTCACTGGTAACATTTCATTACTGCAATCATTTTGCATGAAGTTTTAGCTTTCTTGCAAGTTTGACTGAGTTTCTGGGCTATTGAATTATATCCGGAATTTTCATACGCCTCCGGTATCCTTTGATGTGAGAACGATGAGGAAGTCGCCAGCTGTTTTTAGTGCACGGCGTGAAATTGTTCGCTGCCGCCTCCAAGTCATCCTCACGTTCTATTTTCATGAACGTTTCATTTCATTAATGTATCTTTCAGATAGCAGTCGAGAACATAGTGAATCGTGGGATATGACATCGATCCTGGTCTGAAGGTTCATCATTTCACCAAGTGCCAGTAAAATAAGTCTTCTTCTCCGCTTGGGATTGTGTACGAAATACATATTTAAAGGTTCTACATACATTATAATACATATAAGGGGATTTTTTTAAATTGTATAGTATAGATTGATTGTTTGCGTATAGCGTTGCCGTATATGAGCTGTCATTTGTGCCGCTACTAAGTACCGTGTTTATTAATTGCATTTCAACAATCGGGCATATACAGCGGATATAGGTTTGTTCGTTTGGAAGCTTTCCGTTACGCACCAATGAGTGAGTTATCTTACTTCTTCATGCGGCCTTTGCTTATTATGATGAAAACTAATATACTAGGTGGAGTTTTCTTCGTTACCATACTCTCAGCAACTCTTCTCTTCTGAAATGTTCATGAATTGTTGCGAAGCACTATACGCTGCCCTTAGTTCTTACAGAACATTTTTCTCTTCATGTCACAGGTAAATAAAGTGCGAACGGGGAACCTTTTTTCTGCATTACTAATAAATGCCTTACATTCAGATTAACTGGGACGACGGACCGTTGGGACCAAAACCGTGTGACGCGCGATTTCCTTTTGTTCACGTTTCACGATTGTTTCATGTTTCTTTTGAGGTGTTGGGCCTGCATCATTGTAAGTTCCCTGGGCCAGTTTCATAAAAAGAACAAGTTGTATAACAAAATATTAGGCCGGAAGTGTGGGAGTATTCAAAAATTTATTGCCGAGGAATGAAAGATCTCCTCCCACTTTTATAATGTTAAATATCATGACCGCAGTTTCAGCGTAACGCCATCTTCAAGCTAAACAATTCAAATAGAAACACGACAAACACAATGTGTATGTCGCATCCACTTGGCGAAATTGTCCACTTCATGAAATGGATGTCCGCATTTCACGAACTGGCTCCACTTGCCATAATTTCAAAAAAATTAAGACATCTGGCAAAAAAAAGTCCATTTCTTGAAAAGGAAATCGCGTTTGTCCAGTTGCTGAAATTAAGCTTCCTTACTGCAAGTGGATGCACAACCTCATTTTTTAGCAGGTTTTTGAGTGCTCACTAAAATAACCTTTCTAAATAAAGGAAAACTTGTTTCAGCATGTGAAATTTCTCACTCATCCATTTCACGAAAAGGATAATGTTGTGCACTCACTTGCAGTAAGGAAGCTTGATTTCAGCAACTGGACAAACACGATTTCATTTTCAAGAAATGGACAATTTTTTTGTCCAGATGTAGTCATTTTTAAATTTTTTGAAGTTACGGCAAGTGGAGCCACTTCGTGAAAAGGACATTCATTTCGTGAAATGGACAATTACTCGACGTGGATGCGACATGTATAACATTAAATTTAAATAAAAATTTAAATTTACAGTCGGTCGAAAACTTAAAACCAGAGAAACAAGCTTAACTTACCTAGTCAACGAAAGAACAATAACTGACTGGATAATCGACTAGGAATTAAATACATTGCATTTTAAGGAATGGGAGTTCATTCTCTCTACACGAGTTACAAGTTATATGTAATTCAGCCAAAAATATTCGAAATAACAAGGCACCCCCCCCCCTGCGCCCCGTACCGCAGTCCGCTACTGAGTGTCGTTAGAAGTTTCTGTGTCGGTCAGTGTTATTTGAAACTGAAGTGTTTTTAACACGGACATTCAGTGTACGTGCACGGACGTTCAGTGTACGTGCACGGACGTTCAGTGTACGTGCACGGACGTACCATGTATACTATGGTATAGTTTATGAAGAGAAGTGAGAAGTGTGTTCAGTGCGAAACATAGTTTCGCACCATGCATAGTTTCGTCATTCCAAGTCACTATAGCTACTGTCTGATAAATTTGTATTTTTGACTGTTCTCGTAGCATTCTTGACTCTGGCAACCGTCATTGTTGAGAGGCTAAGGAAATGCACTTCATGACGTTCAAGCACTAAAGGGTGAAAACTTGGTCGCGCATCTATAATAGACTCACGCATCGGCAATGAAGCTATCGATGTTCCTTCGAAAGATCCGCATTGACATAGGCAGGCTCGAAGACATGCCTTTTGTAAGTGCAATGCTATTTAAAGGGCAAAACTGCACTACATTGCCATTATGAGTTTTAATATTAACATTTCTTTCAGGGAAAACTTTGCCGTTTGTACATGAGAGAAATCGGCGAAAGTTGAGACATTATTTTTCCCTCACGATTATCGTCTAGAAATTCTGCTGATGATCCACCAATAAAACCACAGGCACTCAAATTTCACAAAAACATACCTTCTCATTTTTATGGCCATTCTCTACAGCTTCACATAATTGCATGTGCCATTCTCTTCGAATGACAATATACATATATACTCCCATATTCGCACTTGTAAGTTAGAATCACATTGGCCTGCATGGTGAAACACCCGGTGAAATACGTATATGGACGAGGACAGCCTTTCTAAACCTGTAACTCAAATTACATCACGTGCAATACGGAAATGGACGTTACCGAGAGGAACTATCCGCCAAGAGGCCAGACCCTTCGCTGCGCCATTCGAACACTAATATAAATCGAACTGCGGTTAATGGGCTTTACCCATTCTTTAATGATTGAAACAATAATTAAATATTCATTTAGTCTACAGCGTGTACAAAAAGCGACTGGACAGAGAAAAACCAGTGAAGGGGCAACCCATTTCTGATCGAAATGACTATTTGCACTTTTCCGAAATTCCGCTTTGTTTCCGAGATATCCGCCATTTTATGATTTTTTCAGAAACAGCTTGCTGCACACGCAATAATTGCTGCAATGGCAAAAATGATGAGCCCATTGGAAAGAGCACAACATTTTCTATTTTTAGAGCCTATTTTTATCCGGATCAGACGATGTCTACTACGTTTTGAATTAGCTTATTAGCGAGGAAACGTAATTCCGGAAGGATTGGTGATATGGTGATGTGGTCAGAAAACTACGTTTTTTCGCCAATAAGCTGATTCAAAGCGTAGTAAATGTCGTCTGATCTGGATAAAAATTGGCTCTTTAAATAGAAAATTGTGTGCTCTTTCCAAGGGGCTCATCAGTTTTGCCATTGCATCGATTACTGCGAGTGCATCAAGCTGTTTCTGAAAAAATCAGAAAATGGCGGATATCTCGGAAACAAAGCGGAATTTCGGAAAAGTGCAAATAGTCATTTCGATCAGAAATGAGTTGCCCCTTCACTGGTTTTTCTCTGTCCAGTCGCTTTTTGTATATGTAATGTAACTTACGGGTTTTCTATGCCACTAGGCTTTTTTCCTCTGTTTGATTTTGGGTTAAATTATAAAAACGCTATTCGCTCAGTTGCGAGATTTTCTTTTTCTTCCCGTACTTCTTCATTTCCAAAGAAACTGTTGTTCTTTTCGGAGGTATTTATTTTTAAAAAGAACAAAAATGTAGCTTTTCAGTGTTCTTCGGAGCTTTTACGAAAGATCGGCATTTTCTTTGATTTCGATATAATAATGCCTTTAATTATAAATTTTTTTACTATACGCATTGTGAAATGTCAAAACTATTGGGACAGAAGAAATTTTGATAGGAAAATAACAAGACTAGATAAAGGCGGGAAAATAAAATAGTTATTTTGTATTTGCCGCGTTTTTCCCCCTCCCTTAACTCATAGCAGAACCTTGTCAACCAGACAGCGCTGCTCCACAAAAAATCACCGGCCCATGGTTGTTACTAGGGGAGACAACCTTCTTTATTAGTTTACCGTTCCCCGATTCTAACGTTTATTAATTCAACACATGTTTCCACCCCTTTTTCTTTTTGTTAAATAAACCAAATTGTTCTCAAACGTTCTTACCTCCTTTATCTCACGGACCTTCAGGTTATGGGCCGCTTCGTCGTTTGAAAAGAACAAAGTAATGGCGACAGGTACCGTGGCAGTCGCCGGTGCGTTGAAACCGTTTGACGGTAAGAATTTTGGGAACTGGGTGTTCAGACTGGAGTTACTCCTTGAAGCCAACAAGTGCAAAGATGTCCTAAATGAAAATGTTCCTGCCGAGCAAGCAGAGATGGCAAATTTTCTAGAAAAGGATGTCAAGGCACGGAGTTTGATTGTTCAATTTTTGCATGACTCCGTGTTGGCTACTGTAAAAGACCAGGTAACAGCGAAAGGAATGATAGAATGTCTCAAAGCAACCTATACCAAAGGTGGGATTGCCGAACAAGTGAGGATAAAGAAAGTTTTGAGTCAGTTGGAATACAAACGCGACTGTACTTTGCTCGATTTCTTTTGTAAATTTGAGCGCTTGATCGGTGAATTGAAAGCTGCTGGGGGAGCGATCAGTGACCAGGAAGTCATTACAGCATTACTGTCGGCTATGCCCCCTTGCTATCAGTCGGTTACCAGAACTGTATCTATTTTATTTCACAGCGACCCCAATTCAGTCACTCTCGATTTTCTTAAAAATCAGCTATTATCTGAAGATGAACGTTTTCTTTCAGAAATGAAAACTGAAGTAGACACCGTGAGTTTTCTTGGACAAAAAAAGTCAAAACCTTGGCCTAAGAAAACGTCCGTGAGTTCGGAGTTCAAGTTGAAATGCTTTGGCTGTGGTTTGAAGGGTCACAAGAAGTCCGAGTGTCCTAACAATAATAAAAACAAAGGTTTTTCCGGTGTTTCAAAAGTGAAAACGTCAAATGTGCCGTTATCATTTTTAACAACAAGCGATGACTTGAAGACTCCCCAGGATAAATGTGGACGAACGTTGAACTTTGTAGTTGACTCTGGGTCAACTCATCACCTTGTCGATAGAGATACAGGTAAATTTTTACAGAATGCAGAAGCAGTCGGTTTTACCATTCACGTTGCGAAAAGAAATGTTTCGGTGGATGCTCGTCGATGTGGTAAGCTTCACGTCTCGTTGCCAAGTGGGCGACCAGTAATTATTGAAGACGTAATTGAATGTGAAGGTCTTACGAAAAATCTTCTTTCTGTTAGACGCTTAGAGCAAAAAGGTCTAGCCGTCAGATTTCATGAAAATACTGTCAGCGTGCATGATAGCTCTGGTTGTCTTGTACTAGAAGGAGAGAATGTCGATAATCTTTACGTTGTCAAGTTCACTGTCGCTGAGCATCTAACCTCTCTGCTCTCCAGTGATAATGTCCTCGTTCACCGACGCATGGGTCACAGTTCGGCCTACCCCTCAAAAATGCCATGTGAGGTGTGCTTCCGGGGTAAGCAAACTAAAAACGTTTTTCATCGTCTTCCAGATGAGCGCAAGGCTAAGAGAATTCTTGAAGTAATTTCGACAGACGTTTGTGGACCGATGGAGTTGCCTACCCATGATGGAATGCGATATTTCGTCACGTTTATTGATCATTGGTCACACTTTACGAGCGTTTACCTCATGAAAAGTAAGAACCAGGTATTCGAAAAATTTAAAGAATATCAAGCAGCTGTCGAGACGAAATTCGCCCCTTTAAAAATCAGTAGAATACGGTGCGATTCTGGGGGAGAATATACGTCTCACGTTTTCAAAAATTATTTAAAAGATAAGGGCATTAATGTAGAGTACACCATTCCCCGCACTCCTCAACAAAATGGTTGTGCCGAAAGGTTTAATCGGACACTACTTGACATAGTTCGGTGTCTCCTTGCCGATTCCAAACTTTCAAAGTACTTTTGGGGTGAAGCTCTTTTCACAGCGGTATATCTCGTTAACCGAAGGCCAACTAGAGTTTTGGAAAAGGGCGTTCTCCCTGCCACAAAATGGTTTGGACATTCACCTGATCTTTCAAAAATAAAACTTTTTGGGTGTGTTGCTCACGTTCATGTGGATAAGGAACAACGCCGTAAGCTTGACGATCGAAGTCAAAAGATGGTCATGGTTGGATATGCGCCAAATGGGTATAGACTGTGGGATCCAAAATTAGAGAAAGTTGTTTTCAAGAGAAATGTAGTTTTCGATGAATCAAAAATTTACTTTGAAAAAGACATCGATGCCGATGAATGTCCGTCTGTCCAGGTTTTGCCGTTCGTTGAAGGTGCTGAAGGTGCATCTAATGATTTCCGACCTGATGATGACGTTTTATCTTCGTTCGATGATCAAACCGTGGAAGAACAAGAAAATAGTGGCGAACTTAATTCGAATACACACGTCGCCAGCCGTCTTCGTAGATCTTCTCGAGAAAGAAAACTTCCGGAATGGCTAAAAGATTATGATGTCAATCTGCTTGCTGCACTGTCCGTGAATGCTCTATTCGAAGGAGCTCCGGAATCTTTCGAGGACGCCATCCAAGAAGGGTGGCAACCGTCAATTGACGAAGAGTTGGCTGCTCTAAAGAGAAATCATACGTGGGATTTGGTTGAACCACCAGAAGGCGTTAAAATTATTGATTCTCGATGGGTTTTCAAGGAAAAGAGCGTCGGAGGTCAAAAAATTCGTAAGTCTCGGTTGGTGGCTCGAGGGTTTCTTCAGGGGGAGGTATTGAAAGAAGAAATCTATGCTCCGGTTGCGAGAATGATTACAGTGAGAACTCTTCTGTCGTTGATTGTTAATCAAGACCTTGTTTTTTCACAGCTAGATGTCAAAAACGCTTTCCTGAATGGATATTTGACAAAACCAGTCTACATGTACCCTCCCAAAGGTTTGGCCAGTGTCGATGGGCTTGTATGTAAATTAAAAAGGTCTCTCTATGGTCTAAAAGAATCTCCCAAATGCTGGTATGACAGACTTAACATTTTTCTGAAAGGTTTAGGTTTTACCAGGTCAAGTACCGATCCATGCCTGTATATCAAGAAATCGACTTACATACTCGTTTATGTAGACGATATGATTTTAGCTTCGGGATCTACTTCGGATCTGGATGATGTGAAACAGGCACTTACGAACGAATTCGACATGAGGGATCTAACTCGTGATAATTCGGAATCATTAGAGTTTCTCGGAATCGCTATTCAACGGATAGCCGAGGGATTGAGCCTAAATCAGAGCGTTCTAATTTCCAAACTCTTTAAAAAATTTGGAATGGTCGATGCCAAACCAAGAAAAGTACCGGTAGAGGCTAAGTTGCAACTCACCAAAGGCAGCTTATCCTCTGGGACTTATCCTTATAAGGAACTGGTTTGGAGGGTTGATGTATTTGATGCTGGGAACCCGCCCCGATATATGTTTTGCTGTTTCATATTTTAGTAGGTTCCAGAATGCTTATGACAAACGACATTGGTCTTATCTGAAGCAAGTGCTGAGATATCTTCATGGCACAAAAGATCTTCGACTGAAGTATGTCAAGAGTAACTGTGAGTCACTAATTGGTTTCGCAGATGCCGACTTTGCTAACGATGTCGAAGACAGAAGAAGCGTGTCGGGCTACATTTTCAAGGCTTTCGGGAACACTGTAGCTTGGAGGACCCAAAAACAACCACTAGTCACTCTTTCGAGCTGCTCGGCAGAGTTTGTAGCGCTTGCAACAGCTGCTACTGAATGCATTTTTCTTTCCAGACTTATGGCAGAAATGTTAGACGGACCAGTAGTGACACCTGTTACTATTTATGAAGATAATTTGTCAACAATCAGAATGGCGAACACGTTGGAAACTAAACGGTCAAAACACATCCACGTCCGTTTCCATTTCCTGAAGGACCTTATAGAAGAAAATATCATTCAACTTCGATACGTGTCAACCGAAGAGCAAATTGCCGATCTTCTGACTAAAGGATTTCACACGAAATTTGTGAAATTACGTAACTCACTCGGTCTCCTGGATACATCATGGACCACCACGTAGAATTGAGGGGGAGTGTTGATGACAATTCTAACGTTTATTAATTCAACACATGTTTCCACCCCTTTTTCTTTTTGTTAAATAAACCAAATTGTTCTCAAACGTTCTTACCTCCTTTATCTCACGGACCTTTAGTTTATTTGAATGAACACCTTACGCCTTTCAACAGATTGCTTCTCTCGCGAGCGAAAGAAATGCAAAGAAATGGTCTTGTTAAATATGCATGGGTGTCGCGAGGAAAGATAATGGTGAGGAGGAAGGAGGGTGAGTCGGCGATTGCCATCCGGTGCATCGAGGACTTTCAGCCCTTCGGATCACGGGTTGAAAACGTACTGTCTTTTATGGTACCTCGTTGTGATCATTTCATACTGGCTGGAGACCTAAACGCTAATCTTTTGGGGAATTCGAGTGACAGCCGCAATCTTGTTACTATTTTTAATGATTTTGATATGTCACTGGTCCCGTATTCAGCTACACACCACTCGGTGCTGGGGGACAGCTGGCTGGATGTTATTGCTTATTCGCGTTGCGGTGACGACGACAATTACTGGCAGTCTTCTTTTGGCGATTTGTCTGACCATGACGCGATATTTTTCGACATGTTCTTGCCACCGAAGTGTCTTCCTCGGAGCGTTTTTTATGGCAGGAATATCAGGGGACTTGATAAGAGTAGGCTGGTCGAGATTCTTTTGGCTCAGGATTGGAGCGAGGTCTTGTGCTCGCCTTCGGTCGATGAGAAGGTCGAAATACTCACTGGGCGCCTGTTGAATATTCTCGATGAACTTGCTCCACTTAGGGTTCGGGCCCATGGACGAGGGGGTGGGCGGGCCACTCCGTGGATGACGCCGGATTTGATAGGCCAAATTAAGCATAGGCAGAAACTTAGGACACTCTACAAAAGGCGGAAAATGCCCCATTTGTGGACCGAATATCAAAGAGTAAGAAATGAGGTGAGCCAGGCGATCAGGAGGGCTAAAAATCGATACTTCTGTGACTTATTCCGGGGGGCCGAGGCATCCCGTGAAACCTGGCGCCATCTTAGGTCGTTGGGTTTGGGCAGCAAGGCCCCCCGCGACGCAGGAGCCTTTCCCTTTACTGCGGAGGCTCTTAATGAGTATTTCGTATCTGTTGGAGGGGATTCCACTGACTGCATGGCTGATACCATACGTAGGATTGACACTATCCCATACGACGACCGCAAATTCTATTTTGACTACGTTTCGCGAGAAGAGATCGTGGATTCCGTCATGTCCGTTAGTTCAGATGTCAGTGGTAGTGACGGCTTGCAACTGTCCTACATCAAACTTTGCCTTCCTTGTATTCTAGAGCCATTAGAAGACATATTCAATGCCTCACTTCAGCGGTCTATCTATCCGGCGTCGTGGAGGGCTGCCTTGGTTCTGCCCTTGCCGAAGAAGAGAGGTGCTGTCCTGATGGAGGATTTTCGCCCAATTTCTTTACTTTGTTCCTTGGCGAAGGCTCTTGAAAAGTGCGTTTATGTTCAAATGTCTAAATTTCTGGAATCAGCGGGAGTGATTGACCAGTATCAAAGTGGTTTTCGTGCGCACCATGGAACCCAAACGGCTCTGCTGAAGATGACGTCTGACGTTGTTGGGGCAATTGACGATTACAGGGTGACAGCGCTGGTTCAGCTTGATTTTAGTCGAGCTTTTGACAGGGTTAACCATGGTAAGCTTTTGATGAAGCTTGCTGACCTTGGACTCTCTCGAAGTGTGTGCGTTTGGTTTCTTTCGTACTTGGTTGATCGCAGTCAGGCTGTCATTTCCCCTTTGGATCGCTCCTTGTCGTCGTTCTTGCCTGTTGGGAGTGGCGTTCCGCAAGGGTCGGTTTTGGGGCCGCTTCTGTTTTCGGTGTATGAGTATGATCTACCCTCAAATATTAGGCATTCGAAATACCACATGTAAGCAGACGATGTGTAGCTATACTATTCTTTTGAGCCCCATCTAATTAACGATGCTGTTAGCAAGCTGAATACTGACGTGGCTTCCGTCCTTGAATGGGCGATAAGTAATGACCTTATTATAAATAAACAAAAGACGCAGGCTATTTTGTTCGGGACTCGTTATTTTTTGTCGGAGGGAGATATTCCCAGTGTGATGGTGGACGGCTGTGTGGTTCCATGGGCAACAAGCGTGACTACCCTTGGTGTAACTCTTGATCAGGGTCTTTCCTGGGATTTGCACGTCTCATCCGTTTGTAGAAATGTATTCCGGATTCTTGGTCAGCTTTCTTCGATTAAAGATTCCTTACCGATTGCAGTCAGAAAGTTGCTCGTTCGGTCCCTGGTGTTCCCGCATTTTGATTATTGCTCTGCTGTCTTCAATGGGTTAAGTGCGGAGCAGGATTCTAGGCCTGGAACGAGCACTCAACTCGTGCGTCAGATTTGTATACGACCTTCCCTACGTTGCTCACGTTTCTGAGTTTTACACGCGGTTGAGGTGGCTGAGGGTACGGTCCCGTCGTAGGTACTTGCAGGCAAGCTTTTTGTATAAACTTTTTAACATCCGCAAAACATCTTATCTTTTGGAGTTATTCATGACCCGAGGACGCGTCAGTATGAGAAGAACGAGAGCTTGCCCGGGTGACTTGGTTATGCCAACGCATAGGACGGCTGTGGCGGACAAGTCATTTGTGTGTTCTTCGGTCAGGTTGTGGAACAGCATCCCTCGGGATATAAGGTCGCTTCGGGATTTTTCAGTTTTTAAAAACAAAGTTTTCGAGCTTTTCCTTAATTTACAAGAGTCTCATAATGCAGCTTTATAGGTTTGTCCGACATTTGTAATAATGGTTCGATTTATGAGCGGAGTATCGGTTTTCAACACGAATGCTTTGTTTAAATTTAAACTCTTCTAGTCCCCTTTCATCTAGTCAATTTTAGTGCAGAGTCAGCCTAGTCATTTTTAATTTTCTTGTTCTTTGTTAGTGAGCTCCTTTATCTAATTGGTTATTCGGTTCATTTATATTAAAATCATTCTATTTATTTACTTATTTATGTATTTATTTATTTGTTGTATTGTTTTACGTTATATTTCATTGACTTCATTGTTCTGTATAGTGATAGATTTATTTATTTTTTATTTATTTTTTTTTTTGATTGGAAGACTAGTAGTACCTGCTAAACAGCTCATAGGCCTCGTCATCCTGTTATTTGTACGATCGCAGATTCCCTCTCTAGTCTCGTCATCGTAACGCATTTCTTCGAAATTTATTATCCCTCTCACACACTCGCACTCACACAATCTCTCTCGCATTCATTGTCATTTTTATTTATATTTGTTTTTATTGCTTTTTATTTTGCTTCATTATGTTACTGCCAAGACTGATTTATTTTGAAAATGGCTAAGTTTATAAGATGCATGTATGCACTCGCTTACTTACAATCATGCTCCAGAAGGTCTATTGACCTTAGAGCAACAGCTTATACCAATGTATTTACCTTCTAAGCAATATAAAACTTTCAAACTTTCATTCCACCCAAGAATACACAAAAAGTGCTAATTCGCAGCTGAAATTGAAGGGAAAAAACGCTAAAATTAAGAAAAATGCCTGAAATTTTGCAGAACTAGTTCTTTCGGCCAAAAATGGAGAAAAACGCTAATTCTCGGCTAGAATTGTGATAAAGCGCAACGACATGCGGCTTTAAAACTCAAGAAATATCCCTAGTTCACAGCTGACATTGAGACAACGCAAAATCACGAATTCTCGGGGCAAACTTGGGACTGAAATTGGAAAAAAGCCCTTATTCACGCGGCTAAAACTGAGAAAAGCGCTAATTCAAGGACAAAAAAGAGAAAAAAGCGAATTCGCGTCTTAAAAATGAAGAAAAAAGCTATAATTCATGGCTAAAACTATGATAAAGTGCTACAATTTAGCAGCTATAAAAATTGAAAAAAAAAGGGAATTCACAGCTCTCACTGCTTCACAGATTCTCGGTGAAACATTTGGACTGGAATCGAGAAAAAGCGCTAATTCACGAGTGAAATAGACGAGAACGCGAATTCGCGTCTAAAAGTGGAGGAAAACGATATAGTTCTTGTAGCTAAAGTATGAAAAATTACGATTTTACGGTTAAAATAGAGAAAAAGCGCTGAAAATCGCCGCTAAAATTGCGAAAATGTGCTAATTCACTGCTAAAATTGAGGATAAAACGCGAATTCACAGCTTGAAAATGAGACAACGCCAACTCGCCTATTCTTGGGGCCACTTCGGGGCTGACACGGATAAAAAGGGCTAAAACTGAGAAAAACGCTAATTCACGGATTAAGAAAAATGAAAAACGCGAATTTGAGTCTAAAAAAAGAGGAAGACGCTATTCACGGCTAAAATTTGTTATGAAGTGTTACAATTTGGCGGCTTTAAAAATTGAGAAGAAGCGCTAATTCACACCTAAAATATTGCGATAACCCCAACTCACGGATTCTCGGGGCTGAGACTGACATTGAGAAAAAGCGCTGATTCACGGCGTGAAACAGAGAAAGACGCGAATTCGCGTCTAAAAATGGAGGAAAACTCTAATTCCCAGCTGGGGTACGAAAAATTGCGATTTTACGGATAAAATAGAGAAAAAGTGCTGTAATTCGCAGCTAAAATTAAGAAATGTGCTCATTCGCTGCTAAAATTGAGGGTAAAAAAGGCGAATTCACAGCTGAAATTGAGAGAACGCCAACTCGCGGATTCCTGTGGCAACTTGGGGAATAAAATTTAGAAAAAGCGCTAATTCAAGCGGCTAAAACAATGAGCATGAGCTAATCCGCGGTTAACCAAAACAGAAAAACACGAATTGGCGTTTAAAATTGAAAAAAGCGCCAATTCGCGGCTTAAATTTAGAAAACTTGCTACTTTGCGGATAAAATTGGGAAAGATCACTCAAACGCTGATCAATTTGCAGATTCTCGAGGCAATTTCACGGCTAAGACCTTATAAAAAGCGCCGATTCGCGTCTAAAAATGAGAAAATGAGCTAGTTCGCGGATAAAATTGAGGAAAAAGCTATAATTCGCAGTATTATAGCTATTAAAATATGCTAGTAGAATTGGGGAAAAACGCTCATTCGCAGTTTAAATTGAGAAAACGCACGTAGACGGTTTTCGGAGGCAATTTCGTAGATAAAATTGAGAAAAATATGTACTTCAACGCTACTAAAAAGTATTTCCAGTTTAATTAGAGACTGAAGGGCCTTCTAAAGATTTCCGCCCCGGGCCCCGTCCACTTCACGTCCGTCGGTACGGAGAATTGAACGTTACAGGGTTGATCAGGGTCAGGCGGTCTGAGTGACTGAAATCGAATGCTCAGTCCACGAAAGTGCTATTCTGAAGCCTCAAATTGAGAAAATTCGCGCCTTCTAGAGACAACTTTCACGGTGAAAATAGAGAAAATACGCTGATCCCTAGTTTCTGTAGGTCTTTAGGCGGCTAAAATTGAGAAGGCACACTAACGTGCTGTTCTTAGAGAAAGGACGCAGCAAAAGTTTGGAAAAAGCGCTAATATTCGTGGGTAATAGCAATACAGTGAAAAAGCGCTCATTCATGGTTTTTCGAAGCAACTTTCAGACCATAATAGAAAAAAAAAATTGCTGATTCGCGGTGTATAGAGGCCATTTTACGCATAAAATGTAAAAAAAACGCAATTGTAGTGGTCTTGGACCAAGCCCTCTGCTAAAATGGAAAAACGGTAATTAAAGGCTATAATGAAAAAATCTCAGCTGTAAAGTTGAACAAAAAACGAATTTGGTGCTAAAATTTATAGAACGGGAAATTTGCAACAGAAATTTCGAAAAATCGTCCATTCGGGGATAGATAAGAGAAATGACGCTAATTAGCGGCTAAATTCGCCAAAAAAAAAAACGCTTATTCATGCCATAAATTAGGAAAAATCGATAAATAGCGGCTAAAATTAAGAACCCGGACAAGCCATGTCACGACGGTGCCCAAATTCTGCCACGCGAAATCACTCGACATTCCAAATCTCCAAATTTTTGGTCAGAACATTCAAGAAATTGTAATTTTCTGTTCTTCAAGTGCGCTAAATTGCAAGTATCTCGGGAGCTTGATTTTCAGTGGACCGGCCTGCAGGCAAGACGGCCACGACAGCGTAAAAATTATGGGCGGAACAGCCACAAAATGTAGCGTTGTCTCAATTTCAACCCCCCGAATTGGCATTCAGGGCTAAAATTGAGAAAAAGTGCTCATTGCAGCTGAAAACCGGCACGTTTTCTTAATTCTAGCCGTGAATGAGCGCTATATGCTACAATATCAGCTACGAGTTAGCGTTTTTGCTCGATTTTAGTTGTGAATGAGCGATTTATCTCCTTTTTCGATGCAAATAAGCGCTTTGGTTCCATTCTAGCCGCTAATTATAGTTTCGTCCTCATTCCAGGCGTGAATTAGTGCTTTATTACCCGCGAATTGGCGTTGTCCTCATTTTGGCTCTTTAAGCGACTTTGCGAAAAATAACCATGATCGATGTGGACAGACCAGTTCAATTTCGAATCGATCCACACTCCGAGAAACTTAACGGGCTCCGCAGGCGTCAACTCACGAAGGCCAAAAATAAGCTGCTTAGTTTTATTCGAATTAAGCCATAGAACGTTCTGTAGCAGCCATGATCCGCAGTCAACTTCAGCTCGGAGCTCTTTCGCATTACAAGTGTGTCTAGGTCACTGTCACTGATGGTAATCGTAGTATCATCTGCGAAAAGTATGACCTTAGCGGTAATCCAGGATTGTAGATCATTGATCAGAACAAGGAACAGAAGTGGTCCAAGGTTCGACCCCTGGGGAACTCCATGACGAACCCCCGATAACGTGACCCCGATATGTGATGCCCGAAACACACCTTCTGCGTCCGCCCCGTCAAATAATCCCCGATCATAGCCAATGCGAAGGCCGTCGAGTCCACAAGCAGCCAGCTTCTCCAAAAGTTTCTTATGCGAGACACAGTCGAAGGCTCGAGAGAGATCGAAAAACGTAGCCATTGCATATTCCTTATTTTCAAAGGCCTCATACACGCGAGCCACCAAGGACATAATAGCCTGCGGAGCACTTTTCCCCCTCCTAAAGCCAAACTGCTCCGAATGGAAAAATCCCTTTTCCTCAAGAAAAGTCGAAAGCTGTTTATGGACCGCCTTTTCGAGTATTTTTGAAAATGTCACGCAAATTGATATGGGCCTCCAGTTGTTGGGGACATTCAAGTCACCCTTATTTTTATAGATTGGCACGACTTTACTATACTATTAAAAGAGGTGGGGAAAACACTATTCGTCAGGCATGACACGTGTGTGTTGTAAAAGCTTTAATTCACTGCTAAAATTGAGAATACACCGATTCGCGGTTTCTTGAGGCAACTTTGAGGCTGAAATTGAGAAAAAGTGCATCATGGCTATAGGTGAAAACCTCCCGCTAATTTGCGGCTAAAATCGGTGAAAACGTTACTTGCGGCTTGCGGCAAAAATTGAGAAGGGCGCTCATTGACGGCTTAAATTGAGCACAGGCGCTAATGGGCGAATAGGGTGTAGAAATAACGCTAATTCGTGGCTAAAATAAAGAAAAATCCGAACTCCCCCCCCCCTCTCCAATAAAATATCTCTAGGCGACAAATCAGAGCATCTCCTCTCCATTTTGGATGCAGTAGTGGCCATTAGCCCTTTTTATTCCATGGGCCACTTACAATTTGATCCTATAAAACACATTTAACTTGTTGAAACAACATCCTACTATTCAGCTATCAAAAGAATGAACTTTTTCTTTATTCATCCGACAATTATTGAATTAATTGAGTTTTAGAAGACCCTTTCTACGGACAATTATGGGATTACTCCCTCCTCACCGCACTACCCTAGTCACAACTGTGAATTCTAATCCGACTAATCGTCGGACGTATAAAGAAAAAGTGACGTACTATTACATGCACTGACCCGATAGGTGCAGTTTGAGTTCCGAGAGGGGATTTCTCCCGGGTGGAGTCGCTCTTTGCGAGGACTCCCGGGTGGCTCAGTTGATTGGAGCACCTGCCGCGAAACCAGGAGGTCCGCAGGAGATGCGCCGAGCAACAAAAGTTTGTACATTTTTGGATCGAGAGGCGTTGGACAGACGAGCAGAGGAGGCGAGGACGGCCCTCCTAGAGCCCCTAGAGGTCGAGGACCGGCACGCCTTTTTTTGCGTGCAGAGGTCGATGCAGGGGAATCCCCAAATGAAACAAAAAAAAGGGTAAATGACGAATGTAAAAGAACAAAAATTTATTTCAGTTGTATTCTCCCGTCACTAAAAGCTCTATAAGTTCCTATAATACGAGTACGGACAGTCGCCATGTATGGTATCCTCCCCGCCCCGCGCGATATATGCGCTCCACTCCTGGGTTGAGTAATTAAGTTCACTTAATTTCGGGACGTGGAATATTTTTGTCAAACAGCTAGTTTACTTATTTGTTTTTTTTTTATTTTATTTTTTCGATGTTCGAATCAGTTTACCTCTACCCTTCTCTGTGCGAGGTTGTACAAATACGAGTTCAAAGAACATTGTACTCCGATAGTGACGCACAACCAATTTGGATTCCGATCTCTGCATTCCTGTCCACATCAGCTACACAGGGTTGTTGACGAAATATTGGACACTTATGAAAAAAATAATGTCTGCCTCGGACTCTTTATACATACCGAAAAGGCGTTTGATAAGGTGTGGCATCCCGGCCTGTAACTAAAACTTAAACCACACCTCAACGACACCCTTTATAGAATTATACAGTCTTATCTGACCATCCGTACTTTCTCAGTCCGCTATGGAGATGCTTATTCGCAACCCTTCGGGATCTCGTCAGGAGTACCTCAAGGCAGTGTAATGGGGCCAATCCTATACCTGGTATTTGCAAGCGACTTTCCATCCAACATGGATGTTAAAACAGCACAATTCGCGGATGACGTAGTCATTCTGTCACAGAGAGCATTGGAAGAAGAAGCTCACACCGTGCTACAGGAATTCGCGAATGATGTCGGTACGTGGTGTGCCCAATGCACAGTCAGTGCGATATCTAGGATTACTCCTGGACCACAAACTTGTGTGGGCCACCCACGTGAAACACGTCGTAACTCGAATCCGACATCGAATGTACGTTCTGAAACATATTCTTACGAGCAAAGCGATCCCCCTCCACGTTAAGCGCCTCGTTTATATCATGGTAATCCGGCCCGTCTGGCAGTATGGCTGTGCTATTTCGTCATCTGCCTCAGACAGAGTGTTAATATTAAAATGGAGGTAGGCGCCTGCCGGGACATAGATATTTCCACCCATTTTGTTTTTGCGTCAACTACTATTAAAAAATGTTACCCTTCAAATGGGCCCGCATAGTCGGCATGTATTCGTCGCCACGGATGTGCCGGTTCCTCCCACTGGTGTAGTGGCGCTTTTACCGGGTTTTTCTTGACCTCTGCGCAATTCTGGCAAGCGCGGACCAAATTCTCTATGTCTCGGTCAAGACTCGGCCAGTAGCACAATGAACGGGCAATGGCCTTCATTTTGACCACTCCTATGTGTGAGGAGATGCAACTCTTGTAGAACGCCGCGCCGGAGTTTCTGCGGTATGTATACTCTGGTGCCTCGTAAAATGATGCCATTATGCACTGTGAATTCTGGATTTTGTATCTCTCCGTTCAGTAGTTTAATTTGAAGTCAACGAGTTGTGGGTCATTGTCTGTTTCATGGTTTATCAAATTCGAGGTAATGATCGGTGAGTCGAGCGAATTTATGCCGCTCGGTGTGAATTTCAAGAAGCCCGATTAGAACGTATGTTTTTGAGGAAGGTAAATCAGGTGCGGTTAAAGCTTGAAAGAAGTTGGTAATACTTTGACCCCAACGCATTTATGAGAATTTTTGCCTTTGTAGCATTTACTTCGGGAGTATCTCCACGAAGGCATTTTAGATCGAAATAAGGTCTCCCCACACATATCCGTGTTCTCACCGCGCCGCGTCCGCACCGACACTCGGCCGTGTGTCGGTGAAATGAAAACATCTGAATTAACATGTGATAGCCTACACATGTCCGAGCTCATTCTCCGAGTCGTTTCCGCGCCGTGTCCGTACCGTGCCAGTCACGCCTTTTCTTCATTTTACGCCCAACTTTTTTTCTTTTTTTTTAGTGCATTTCATTCTGAAAATGCACTATTGGTCTCGTCGTGATGGTGGCAAACATGGATCACGTCATGTTTTTTTTCACGTTTCAGAACGTCTAGAACACGAATTCAGTGGTCTCCAGAATTCATATACATATATATCTCTATACATTTCTTTATATATTTATTTATAGTATAGGTATTGGTTTATTTATAAGCTTATGGCCGTTTCCTTGTTAGCACGATAACTCTCGAAGAAATTAATTTAGCGGAACGCGCTTTGGCACGAAAATCAGTACTCACAAGACCCCGGTCGGTATTGCATTTGGGCCAAATCGGTTGAGGTGGAGGGGGGAAAATAGGGGTTGAAATGGTAAAAAAATCACTATAAATCACCAGTTAATTCTAGAAGCATTATATTTGGTACGTATACTCAATGTTGGAGTAGCCTTTGATTCCCATTTTGATGTTTTGAAAAAGTCAAGGGGGAGGGGGTGTTGCCACCGGAGTGGAAGTAAGTGTGTGGTCTTGTTAGCACGATAACTCCCGAAGAAATCAATTTAGCGGAACGCGCTTTGGCACAAAAGTCAGTATTCGTAAGACCCCGGTCGGTATTGCATTTGGGCCAAATCGGTCAAGGTGGAGGGGTGGAAATGGTCAAAAAATCACTACAATTCACCAGTTGATTCTAGATGCATCATATTCAGTACGAATACTCCATATTAGAGTAGCCTTTGATTCCCATTTTAATTTTTCGAAAAAGTCAAGGTGGTGAGGGTGGTCCTTCGGGTGTGGAAGTGTAAAAATAGCGTTGAACTTCACTAATTCATCTTAGCGCTCTAAAATTCGACTCAATAATTTGATGTAACGAAAGCCCTGGGTTCCATTGAGATTTATCGAAAACTTTGATGGGGGAGGGTGAAATGGGGGATGAAATTTCAAAAAATCGCTTAAATTCACACGTTTAGGTATTATAAAATACGGCACAAAAATTTAATATAACTAAGCCCTTCGAAAAATACCGAAACTTTTCGACATTTTTGAAGAGAGGGTGGTGAAAATAGAGGAAGAAGTTCGGCTTAATGAAACAAATTATGGAATCAAAATTATTACTTCTGGGACAGGGTATCCGTATACGGAATGAAATGCAGTCTTTCCGACCGCCAGATGCCGAAGCCGGATGCCGGTTCATTACGGAATCAAATTCAAACCCCTTCCTCCACGATGTTGGAAAGGCGGCGCATTTCCCTGAGTCTAGATTTCAGTACTTAAAGGTACAGATATATTGACACTTTATACAGGGTGTTCATAAATTACCTCGACAGAGAGAGTATGGTGATAGTACACCTCATTTGTGATCGAAATTACTATTTGAAGTTTTTTGGAATTCCTCTTGGTTTTCGAGATATCGTCAATTTCGTGTTTTTTTGGTGACCCTCTGTTTTTTTTTCGACAAGTGGCTATTACGACATCATCAAGAGGTGCTAGACTAAAAGTAAATAGCTCATTGAAAAGAGCACAAAATGTCCTTCATTATTGGTCCTCAACTCAATAAAATTGCACCAAGGCCCTAGCCGCTAGGGCATGAGATATCCGAAGGAAACTCGTTATTCGCATTTCTGCCCAATTTTCATCGGCGATTTTCTCTATTTCGTCATAGGAAAATATTTTTTTGCATTCATAGGGAAAACTTCCTTATGATGTTAGCTTTCCAATGACGTACAACATTTACCAGTTTTCACCGTCTAGTGAAGAGGTAGAAGCAATAAAGGAGCCTAAAACTGAAAAAAAAACCGCAATCAGGACCCATTGAATGAGGTGAATCCAGCTCCTACAGTACACTATCACCATTCTTTCTCTGTCGAGGTAATTTATGAACACCCTGTATACATATATAAAGTGTCAATATATCTGTACCTTCAAGTACTGAAATCTAGACTCAGGGAAATGCGCCGCCTTTCCAACATCGTGGAGGAAGGGGTTTGAATCTGATTCCGAAATGAACAGCTGCTGAACGTGTAGGCTAGGCGGAAAAACGCACCGGCAGCAGGGGGTAGAGAAAAGTGCATTTGTCATCGAAGGAAATCCCAGGCCATTGTTGTTATGAACTTCCCCTCCAACACCAATAATGGTGTTGTTAACGAAACTATTTTTTCATATTCAATTTTAATATTCTGTGAGAACTTGAGACGTTTGACTGTTGAATATACAGAGTGCGGCAGACAAAGGTGGCAAAATACTTCGAGCACGTATTTAAAATACAAAATACTTCTAAAAACGTATTCAAAATACACAATACAAAATACCTTTATAAAAGTATTTGAAATACAAACACAAAATACGTATTCAAAATACATTTTTCTCAAATACATTTTCGAATCATTAGCAAAGTTGGAATCACATAGTAAGTTTAGAGGTAGATAGTTTGAAAATCATAGCTTTGCGACTGTTGCTGTTGACATTACACCAGGGGGCGACAATATTTGGAGGAGTTGATGTGGGTGAAAGGGTGTAAAAATGTGGGCACGTTGGACGAATGGGTTATGTCTGATCCCATACATTCTGCAGGGCTCAGCAAATATCACGTACATACTTCGATGAACTCATCAAAGATATACCCTCTCCCACCCTTTCCACGCCATCTAGCGCGATAGGAGTAAAGCCCATTGCTTTTAGTGCATTACATTTGAAAAATGCACTATTGCGCATTGCGCCCTCATGATGGGGTTGGAGGTTAAGCTACATTTTTTTCAAATTGGTTTCCAGCGTCAACCAAACCTAGTTGCCAATCCCACGCCATATACCCTGTATGGGCAGTAATTGAATTACTTACACAATGGAGAACTTGCATGAATGCACGATTTGGGAGAAAAGTATAACGGTGAATTGGCACATGGACAGAAGGATATCAACGGTTTCACTTCCTCTTACAATTCAACACACTCTTTAAACTCTTAAATCCCAGGCTATTTATTTTAACTCGGACAATGCGAATGAGCTTAACGAAAACTTGGTTAGCTGCTTAAAATCATGTGCTATTGAGTCGGGCCTTCTAAAGATTAAGAAATGTTCTGGAGTGAAGAATTTCAATTCCAAACCATGGTTCAATCAACACTGCCTGTCCGCTAAAAAATTAGTGCGAGAAAAGTATAAAGCCCTGAGGAAGAATAACTATTCGGAGGAGTGTTACGGGGCATTGGTGGATAGCAGAAAAAATTACAAATTAACGATTAAACGGGAGAAGCAGAATTATTTATTAAGCAATCTGAACGAACTTTCCAACTCTCGGGACTCAAAAACGTTTTGGGCTATTATTAACAAATTTAGGTTTAAGAATCGAGTTGATGATGTCATTCCGTTAAGTGACTTTGCTAGCAATTACCTACAATTTTATCCCAGTAGAATATCTTGTGACTCGTATTTCATCGGTAATTATAACTCTATTTTAGATCAGGATATCACTTTGGACGAGCTTCTGACAGTAATTAAAAATTGTAAATTAGGAAAAGCTGCAGGCTCCGATGGCTTAAAAAATGAATTGTATAAAATTATGCCGGCATCGTGGGAGCATTATGTCCTAAACCTTTTCAACTCAGTTCTTTCTACGGCATTTATTCCTGATAAATGGGCCGAGATTTTTTCATTTCATTTATTTAAGAAGGGGGACCGGAGTGATCCGAACTGTTATCGAAGCATTGCCCTTATTAATTGTATTTTAAAAATATTTACGTCTGTATTGGCTAAACGAATTTTGGCCTGGGCTGACCAGGCGAAATTGTTACCTATTATGTATTTAATTATTGGGAGTGTAGGATGGATGTAAGTATGGAATATAATTGTAAAAGCAATTTATTCACGGAACATAACGTAAGCGAAATAACTCATAATTCAGAACAGACTGATGAGCCTTACATTATAAAAGCAAGCTTAGTTCTTTTGAGAGCACCCCACTCCGGCACTATCCCGATTATGCGCGCTTAGATTTTATGATTAATTAAAATATATATCAACTCTTCCGCCGCGAATTTGAAAAGTAGTTATTACAATATTATCTTAGAACTTTTAAAACATATCAAAATTACAAATAGAGAAAAATTAAAACTGTAAACGCAGAAAAACAAAATTGAAAACGCACTGAAGCAAAAACACACGCGCTTCACTTCACATATTATCATCGGTGAAGCCGAAGCGTTGTGGAGGTCGTCGGACTCTGTCCGATCTGCAGAGAGGCATTGACGTACTAGGCTCAGGTGCGCTTTCTGATGGCGTAGACGCCCTTGGGGAGAGAGATTGACGCGAAGTTACACTTGTTCTGGTAGTTCTGAGCGGAGATGACTGCTCCTGCTTTGTTTCGGGCAGCGAAATTGGAATTGCTGCCGCTGAAAGAGGGACGTCGGGACCGACCTTCCTCATCTGATTTGAGTGTCGTCTGAGGATTTTGCCTTCCACAGCGACCGAGTAATTTGCGGCGTCATCTTTGCTGATGACGCTGCCGAATTTCCATTTTTGGTTAGGAGAATGATAATTGCGGACTGCAACTTTCTCTTTTGGTTGAAATTCTTGATTTATATTTTGTACGATAGTTGGTAGTTTAGGTCGAACAGAAGGACGAAGCAGAGTAAGGTTGGAGGGAAGCTCCCTGTTCAGGAAAAGGAAGGCGGGAGAATGACCTGTAGATGTGGAGGGAGTTCTTCGGTAGTGGAAAAGGAAGTTGTTTAGTTTTGATTGCAGCGAACCGGGCCCTGTCTGTGTTTTAAGCCCTTTCTTAAGGATTTGAACAAACCGCCCCGCTTGCCCGTTTGAAGCAGGGTGGTACGGAGCCGACGTGCGGTGGCGAATTCCACGTTGTTGTAGAAATTTTTGGAACTCGTAGCTGACAAATGTCACGAGTGTTGAAGGATTACCATAGCGCGCGAATAAGTCGTCGAGTATGCGCATAGTCGCTTCAGAAGACATACTTGGCACGATGAAAATTTCAGGCCATTTTGAAAAAGCATCGACCACCACTAAGTAGTCTTTGCCGGCGTAATTCGCAAAATCCATATGGATCCGTTCCCATGGCCTGGATGGGTATTCCCACGGATGAACAGCTATTTTCGGCGGATTATTTTGCATTTGACAACAGAGTGTGCAGTTGTGAACAACGTTCTCTATGTCTTCCGTGATACGTGGCCAATATACATAAGATCGAGCTAGAGCTTTCATCTTCACCATTCCGGGGTGTAACTGGTGAAGTTCCTGAAGTATTTTTTTACGAAATTTCATCGGAATGTAAACCTGAGTACCTCGCATGATTATTCCGTCGTGGAGCGAGAAGGTGCAAAGTTGCGCCTTTGGTAGGTGACCAAGACGGAGGCCTTCCAGTAAAGGTTGTAGTTCGGGGTCATTAGCAGTAGCATTTCTAATGTCCCGAGGTGAGAGCGGTAACTGATCGAGTTGTTGTATGTAATGAATATCCGAATAGTCTGCATCGAAAAGTTCTTTTGACGTCACCGGTAGCCGCGAAAGGCAATCTGCATTGCCATGCTCTGAAGATTTCCTGTACTGTATATTAAACTGGAAATTTTGTAAAAATAATGCGTAATGAAGAAGTCTCGTGGCAGCTAATGATGGAAGGCTTTTCTTTTTAGAGAAAATGTGCATCAAAGGAGCATTATCTGTAATAAGAGTAAATTTTGTACCAAACAAGTAGATGAAGAATTTTTGTACAGCCCACTTGATGCTGAGAGCTTCCTTATCAATTTGTGAGTAGTTTCGCTCGCTGGTACTGAGTGTCCGCGAAATGAATGCGATGGGTTTTTCGGAGCCGTCCGGAAATTTGTGTGCTAGAACTGCACCGAGGCCAACCGGAGACGCGTCACAAGATAAGACGAGTGGTAATGACGGCGTGTAGTGGACGAGAATTTTATCCGACGCGATTCCTCGTTTGATGTCTTGAAAACTGCGTTCACATTCCGCGGTCCACTTAAACTGTGCTCCTTTCCTTGTTAACGCATTGAGAGAATAGGCCATGCTGGCTAGTTGGGGTACGAAACGACCGTAAAACTGTACAAGGCCTAGAAAAGATTTTACTTCGGTGACGGAAACGGGTCGTTTGCATTGCAAAATGGCGTTTATTTTTTCACGAGTTTTCTTTAGCCCTTCTGCACTGAATTCGAAACCGAGATATTGAACCGATGGAACGAAAAATTTGCATTTTGTTTTATTTAAGTGTAAATCCGACGAATTTAACCGATTTAGTACGCGGTCTAATTATTGTAGCAGATCCTCCTCGGATTTCCCGGATACGAGTATATCATCGTAAAAAACTACGACGCCATCAACGTCGCTGAGTACTCCTTCGATGTATTTCTGCCATAATGCGGGAGCTGCACTGATGCCGTACATGAGGCGATTGACCTTGTAAAGACCCCGATGAGTGTGTATAGTCAATATTCTTGATGTTTTTTCGGTAACAGGAAGGTGTAAATATGCTGATTTTAAATCAAGCGTAGCAAAAATTGTAGAACCCGCAACTTTGGAAAATATGTCGTCCGCCGAAGGCAGGGGGTGATGTGGAACTTGTAGTAGAGGGTTTACCGTCGTGGAATAATCCCCGCAAATACGAATGCTTCCGTCAGGTTTCACAACGGGAACGATCGGAGTCGCCCAATCGGAAGCGTCTGTTTTTGTAATGATACCCTCGCGCTCGAGCCTACTCAACTCTTGTTCTATGCGTGTTTGAAGAGCAAAAGGTACGGGACGTGCTTTCCTGGAAACAGGATTGGCGTTCGGCAAAAGTTGTAAATCGCATTGAAAGTTCTTCACTTCTCCCACCATTTCCGAGAATAATTTTTTATAACGAGGTAGTGTGATATTAAGGAAACGAGAGTGAATGGAAGAATATGAAGGAGAAGGAATTTTATCTCCTTTGCACAGAGTGTTACACGACAAAATATTAAAAGCTTCAATCCAAGCTCGACCAAGGAGAGAGACGACGTTTTCGCTGACAACGTATAAGCGAAGTTTTTTATTTTTCCCTTTGTATGAGACTGTAACGTCTGTGTAGCCTTGAGGTGTAATGTATTGTTTATTGAAGCACCGAAATTTAAGTTTTGTAGGTTGTAAAGAGCAGTTAGGAATTTTGTTGAAATTTTTACGGCTGACCACCGTAAACGCACTGCCAGTGTCGAGTTCGAAAGTCACTTAGGTAAGATAGGAGGTGATGACTCATTTCCTTGCAGGGAATTAATTTGTAAGAAGTCATCTTGTAGAGTGGGTGAAGAGGATGCGGAATCTCCGCCCCTCTCTGCTGTAGTGTCCTCCTCTACTTGCAGAATACGGTTTTTTGATTGAGCTCGCCGACGGCGTACCGAAAGTACGTGGCCCACCTTTTTGCAGTAATTGCAGTGAAGGTTTTTAGCCGAACATTTAGAAGCAATGTGATTGCTTTTTCCGCAACGAAAACAAATAATACTTGAAGAGGTAGGTGCGGGCGCGTTAAAGTTACGCTTATAAGAAGATGATACACTCGGAGAAGATTTTGAAAATTTCGTGGAAACCCGTTTTGTAGAGTAATTGGAAGGTTGTATTTTATTAATAGCAGGGTTTTGAAGAATTTCATGCGTCGAGGAAAGGGCCTTTTCAATGAGTAGCGCCAATTGTACTGTGCGTTCGATAGGAGGGTCGTCCTCCTCGAACAAGCGGTCTAGAATGTCTTTGGACGTAAGCCCCGAAACGAAAACGTCGCGTAGCATGATATTGAGAGTTGCTCCTGTGTATTGGCAAGGAACCGCAAGGCGCCGTAATTCGGCGATGTATTGAAATACACTTTCACCCTCACGTTGTTTGCGGTTGAGAAAAGCATGACGGCTTGGAATAATTAAAGGTTTCGGTTGTAGGTGATTTAGAAGAGTGTCTTTCAATTGCTCGTAAGTTTTTGTTGATGGGAGATCGGGATGTAGCAAGTTTTTTAAGAGAGCATGTAATTTCGGCGATAGAAGAGAAATTAATGTATTTACCCTCTGGGCAGGTGTAACGTTTTGAAGATAGAAGTACGCCGAGAGCCGATCTACGTAATCTGAGAAATTTTCTTCCTCATTGTATTTAGCGAAGCTAATGCCTGGGACACCTCGCGAAGACGCTTGCATTTGCGTCATGAGAGTCGCCATTTGTTGTTGTAGGGCCGCTGTCTGTGCAACCAAAGCAGCGACATCCGCCATCGCTCAGAAAGAGAAAAAAAAACCGAACCCGAAAGACACACAAAAAAAAAGACCGAACTGCGCCAGTTGCTATGTATTTAATTATTGGGAGTGTAGGATGGATGTAAGTATGGAATATAATTGTAAAAGCAATTTATTCACGGAACATAACGTAAGCGAAATAACTCATAATTCAGAACAGACTGATGAGCCTTACATTATAAAAGCAAGCTTAGTTCTTTTGAGAGCACCCCACTCCGGCACTATCCCGATTATGCGCGCTTAGATTTTATGATTAATTAAAATATATATCAACCTGAAGAGCAAAATGGTTTTAGACCGGGAAGAGGCTGTTTTGATAATTTGTTTGTTTTAAATGCAGCAGTGGGTATGAGTGTTAGGCTAAAGAAGCGAACCGTTTATGCGGCATTCGTAGACTTTCGCCGAGCATTTGATCTGGTTAATCATTCCAAATTGTGGGCCAAGCTTTATACTTTGGGTCTCTCTGCAAAAATAATTAATGTCTTAAAGGAACTTTATGACAAGGCTAAGTTAATCCTGGAAGACGCGCATAACAAATTCACTATAGATATCACCATGGGAGTGTTGCAAGGTGACTCCCTCAGTCCGCTGCTGTTTGCCCTATTCATACACGATTTACTTAGTTTTTTAGAGTCGAATTCCTGCCACGGTGTCGATGTAGGGGGTAGTCAAGATTTAACTGGGTTACTTTATGCCGATGACTTAGTAATTTTAGACTACGGATGTGTTGGTATGAATAAAAAACTGTCGTTATTATCTAAGTACTGCGAGCTAAACTCACTGGAAGTTAACATTGACAAGACGAAAGTTTTACCTTTTAAGAGGGGAGGGAAAGTGGCAGAAGGGGTTAATTTTTATTATAACGAAGTAAGGTTAGATATATGCTCTAGCTTTAATTATCTTGGGGTTACTTTTTCGAGATCAGGGGTTTTTTCGTTGGCAGTGGAGGACTTTCTCAGGAAAGCGCAACTGGCGTCAGCGAAATCCCGTGATATTTTAGTCAAGTGCAAAGCCGATACGTGGGACACTAGAGTTAAGTTATTTCATTCACTTGTATATTCCACTTTGCTGTATAATGCAGAGGTTTGGGCTCCATTGTATTTAAACAAACTGGAAAAGATTTCGCAAACCTTTTTTAAGTCCGTTTTTCATTGGTCTCGTCAGACTCCATGTTACATGGTAAGATTGGAAACTGGTATTTGCCACATAGCTGTCGAAATTATTAAGAGGACGGTTAAAGTTTGGGTCAAAATTCACAAAATGGCCCCTGACCGCCTGCCAAACATTTGTTTAAGAAGGTTAGAAGCTCTTGATAGAGGACAAATTAATGAGACGAAATTCAATTGGTTTTCACAGTTAAAGTTGTTAGTAAGTGAGGTGGGCGTAGCGGACCTCAAATTTGTGGACGACCATGACGTTATGAGAGAATTAGTCCAACGCATCGGTCGGGAGGCACTTACATATTACTCGAACCGTGACGTTGTTTCGGCCAACAAATCGAAATTTAATCCACTTTATTGTCACATAAATGTGTTAATAACAGGCCAGGAATATTTGACGGAGTATAGAGTAAAAATCTGTAAACAAAGGGTGGTAAGCCAGTTACGACTGGGCCGACCAAATTGTTGTAGAATTTATTTCGATCAGAAGACTTTTATTTTTGATAGCGAAAAAATGTGCCAGCTATGTAACAAATTCGAAGAAGATGATTTGTACCATTTTTTATTACGGTGTCCTATTTTTAATTTTTGTAGAACCAAATATATTTCTGAGTACATTGCGTCTGATAGTTCCGTAGATAATATTACGAATCTGCTAACAATTAAGTCGAAAAAACACCTCAATGACTTATACTACTACGTTTCTGCCGCTCTGCGGTTCAAAGATTTTATTGAGTCTAACCAATAAATTGTGTTTTAGTATGTTAGTTGTATGTTTTGATTTTTCGTTATACGAACCCTGTAATTATTAGTTTTCTAAGTTCTTAGTTTTCTGTAACTTTTAGTTAAATATGAGCGCGAACTCATTTGTATAGGCGACAGCCTCAAAACAAATAAACCATCTATTCTATTCTATTCTATTCTATTCTATTCACTCTTTAAACTTGTGCATACCTCTGCGCAATATACGTAATTTCTGATATCTTGAAATTAGGAATAAGGCTTTGAGGCATTTAGGCTTCATCGAGCGCTTTACGGCGGATTTCGGGAATCCGTTCGCCGTGAAATTGCTGTATCAGTCATTGGTTCGGAGCAATCTTGAATATGCCTGCATTGTCTGGGATCCTTTTTTGAAATCTGAGGTCGCTCTCCTTGAGTCGGTCCAGCGAAGCGGCTACCAGGTATCTATCTTTCAAATTTGGGGTTTCGGGAGTTTTATCGTATGGTGAGAGACTTCGTGCCACTGGCTTACAATCGTTAGCGGATAGACGAAGAGTTTCAAGCCTGTTATTTGTCTGGAAGGTCCTCAACTCCCACATTTCCTGTTCTGCAGTCCTTTCTGGTCTAGCTCTGAGAGTTCCACAGCGATGTCAGAGACTGACGGGTGCTACATTTAATGTTGCACCGTTCCGTACCAATTACGGGAGGCATTATACGCTTTCTCGTTTTGCTTCATTGGCCAATCCTATACCCCTAAGCTCTGATATCTTCTCCGATCCTTTCAATAGAAAAATTATCAGTTACTGTGATAATCCTGATATCTGACTGTTATCATACCTTATTTATATTTTATTATTATTATTGTCGCTGTTTTGACTGCTCTGTTTGGTGTTTTTACTGTTGAGCTGAAAAATAAATGAAATGAAATAAAAAATGTTGTGAGTCGAAACTGATGACCATGACGTCAAACTTTTGTGACGCTGTTCGTTTAGTTTCGAGAAGCTCGAGATTTTGTAACCTCGTGGGCTATCATGTGAAACAACGTGACAATAGTAAAGAAAGGCTAGTAAATTCAGTGCTGGTGGTGCAGCTCCAGACGGCAAACGAAGGGAGCTGTATAGGAAAGAAAAATAAACCTCTGGCACTATCCCATCCTCCATCGAATGCATACTGCCCTGTATCGTAGCCGCGTCCACACTATGCCGATCTGATAAAATCGTTCTTGCGGATCGAGAAAAAATATTACCGAGCACGAGACCCAACTTGGGGGTGTCGTAGGTAGCTTGGATCCTGAAGGTTTCAATATTACATTCAGTGTGAACGCCTTGTGAAACTTGGAACTTGAGTTGTATGTTGTGAAAAAGTCACGGACCCATGATGACGTCCTCAACAGAAACGATGTACATCACTTCATTTGTGAATGCCGGTTTCCACTTATATCATAATGGCTTATCGTGTCACCGTATACGGTAGTACGATACGGACTGAATAAACCCCCCGTGTCATTGAAGCATTGCGTATCATTGATGCCGCATTCCTCTATTTTCACCACCATCTCTTCAAAAATGTCGAAAAGTTTCGGTAGTTTTCCAAGGGCTTTGTTATATTAAATTTTTGTGCCGTATTTTATAATAAAAGTGTGAATTTAAGCGATTTTTTGAAATTTCATCCCACATTTTACCCCCCCCCCCCATAAAAGTTTTCGATAAATCTCAATGGAACCCTGGGCTTTTGTTACATTAAATTATTGACTCGAATTTTAGAACGCTAAGATGAACTAGTGAAGTTCAATGCTATTTTTACACTTCCACACCGGAAGGACCGCCCCCACCACCTTGACTTTTTCGAAAAATTAAAGTGGGAATCAAAGGCTACTCTAACATGGAGTATTCGTACTGAATATGATGCATCTAGAATTAACCGATTTGGCCCAAATGCAATACCGACCGGGGTCCTATGACTACTGATTTTTGTGCCAAATCGCGTTCCTCTAAATTAATTTCTTCGAGAGTTGTTGTGCTAACAAGAAAACGGTCATAAGCTTATAAATAAACCAATAATATATGATTATAATACAGGGTGGATCCGTATAAGTGTGACAAAAATGTGTGGAGTAAAATGGTACGTTCGGAAGAGTCCTACGTCGATCCGTTCCGGAGTTATGATTTTTTTTGTGTTTAAAAAAGTAACCAATGCTTGCTTCAGAAAATCCGCAATTTCTCAGCTTATATCGCACCAAATCCAAAACGTGATGCCATTTTCAGAAACTACGGAACATTTACTTTAGGATAGAGGTCATTTTATTGCTTGAAATAATCGTCAACACCCAGAAATCTGGCATTTTTTCCGTAATTGTCCGTGGCCTCCAAAATTTGACCGTTTTACGAAAAATCGCTGTACCCAAACAGCTTTCTCAACAGATTTTCGATGTATCACAAAAACTTCCCCGTCTTCTAAGCTTCCTTTTGGCGTGTTCACATTTGATGTTACCACTGACGTTTCCCACAAAAACGTCACGAGAATGCACAAAAACCGTGTTTTTACGAAACATGGGCCATTGTCTACGGTATTCGTGAAGGGTGCGGAGAGATCGGCAGTAAGTGAGAACAGGATATCTTACCATGGAGAAGATACCGCAGGCAAGAGACATTCAATTTGACCCCCCTCCACCATCCATTTCTGCCGATCTCTGAGCACCCTTCACGAATATTGTTGGCACCTGGCACAAAGGCAATTGCCTATATTTTTCTGCCAAAATACTGTTTTAGAAAGGGAGGACAGAATATTTTAGGAAGAAGAAGATATCGTAGGCAAACGGCATTCAATTGTAACCCCCCCCCCCACCTGAATGGCGACAATTTAATGAATCACTGGTGGGGGAAGGGGTCAAATCGAATGCCTCTTGACTTCTCCATGGTAAGATGTACTGTTCTCACTTACCGCCGATCTCCCTGCACCCTTCACGAATACCGTAGACAATGGTCCATGTTTCGTAAAAACACGGTATTTGTGCATTCTCGTGACGTTTTTGTGAGAAACGTCAGTCGTAACATGAAATGTGAACACGCCAAAAGGAAACTTAGAAGACGGGGAAGTTTTTGTGATTTACCGAAAATCTGTTGAGAAAGCTGTTTGGGTACTGCTGTAGAAAGCTGGGGGTAGCGACTTTTCGTAAAACGGACAAAGTTTAGAGGACACGTAAATTTATGGAAAAAATGCCAGATTTCTGGGTGTTGACGATTATTTCAAGCAATAAAATGGCCTCTATTCCAAAGGAAATATTCCGTAGTTTCTGAAAATGGCATCACTTTTTGGATTTGGTGCGATGTAAGCCGAGAAATTGCGGATTTTTTGAAGCAAGCATTGGTTACTTTTTTAAACACAAAAAAAATCATAACTCCGGAACGGATCGACGTAGGACAATTCCGAAGGTACCATTTTTCTCCACTTTTAACGTAGTTTTACCCAAAAATTTTTGTCACACTTATACGGATCCACCCTGTATATAAATTCTGGAGACCACTGAATTCGTGTTTTAGAGGTTCTGCAACGTGAAAAAAACATGACATGACCCATGTTTGCCACTATCACGACGGGACCAATAGTGCATTTTCAGAATGAAATGCACTAAAAATGAATATAATTTCATTTCATAACAAAATAACTTTACTTTAATATACAGATCGTCGCCGAATAACACGCAGCTGTGAAAATCTGGTAGGTGATTTCAGACGAGTTTCCTCGGCACCTTTCGCCTAAACGTCACCCTAAATTCTGGCTCTATTTCTTCGCCAATCTTCGATTTCAAAGTCTCAATATAGATGTCAGGAAATTGCATAATGAAGAGGAAGTTTGCTTGTTCAAATTTCAATCCTTAATCAACCACAAAACACAAATTGAGTTCAAATGTGTTATAGAGTTTTTCAGTGATGTAATTTGAAGAAGTACAATTTTCAAGCGTAGTAATAAATAATCAAATTAATAGATTACTTATGTATTAGTCAAAGACGATTTTTCCGTATTCGTGACATGAAACCGCGAATTGATGTCCTATTTCCTGCCATGTGCCCCACGGGTGGATTTTTATATTAATTTAATTAATTATTACGCCGTGTTCAACAAAAGTAGTACGAATCAAAGACGTAGACTTCCATGTCTACGGAGCTAAAATCTACCGGTAAACAGTAAAATAGGAGTACCTCTTACAGGTAACACAATCGCACCTGATGGGATCTCGTACTTTAATGAGCAAAAGTTAATTTAAGAGTAGAGTAAGTACCTTGGCAAAAAATTAAATCGAAGCATCCACTCCAGTTTATATTTTACCCCTCGAAGCACGGAGACGGATCGGTGGCGAATCGGACATGTGTGGGCTCTCCTCACCGCGCCGAGTCCGCACCGCCGTGTGTCGGTGCACGGCGCGGTGAGAACACGGAAATGTGTGGGGAGACCTATAGTTGTCTAAACGTTCATTATACGATTTGAAAGATTCTTTGTCCTCGTCGAACGGCTCAAAAGTTATCGCCGACGAGTGGGCGTCTGAGGGAAGAACTGGGTTTCCCGGAACAGGAGGCGGCTGACATAGCAACTTAACGAGAGCCTCGGACTGTAGCCTGAAAAATTCTATTTTATTGTAAAACAACTAATAAATAAACGTAATAATCAATTTGAAATATTTATATTGGAACTGAATGTAAAATTTGAATCAGTAATTCCGTGCTTGGATAATTGGTCCTAAACTGAACTTGACCTCCAACTCCGGCAGTGAGCCTCAGCTGCTGTGCTGACAACAGTCTTTTGTCATTCATTTTACCGAGCTGCTTGCTCGAATTTTCATCGTTTCCTAGGAGACTATCGTACTTGGCAAATCACGCATGTGTGTGTCAAGGTACTTGTGAATAGACAAGTAGCAAGCAAAGTAAGCTCGCTACTTGCCGAACATTCGGTACTTGGCAAGTAGCGCATGTGTGTGCCCAGCTTAATGCATGAATTCGGGAGAAACCATTTTCTAAAAATAATAAAATAATTTCTTCGCCTCCTTTCCTGAAATTTAAAGTGTTTATATCGCGCTTGTTTTAGCCCTTCTCGCGATATGAGCGCAGCAAACGAGAGCGAAAGTCCCCATCCACGAACAACTTCACTTTTTCATTCGAGTTGGGCAACTTGGTTTTTTCTACACGACTTTGCTCCTTCTTATTTACCTGTCATGTTATTCATATCATTATACCAAATTTACATAACGACTTTAAACTGTCTTATACGAAATGATAGAAGTACGTCAATAATCGGTGGTTGTTGGGGGAAAGATGTTTTCTTAACAACTAATAGCCTCACTCACCTCTTTCGGGTAAAACGGTGCTTGAAGAGAAACACATATCGCGTTACAGAAATCTGCTATACTGAAGACAATCAGCGTCAAAATTTGTCTTTTGCTAAAATTCGATAATTTATTGCTACCCATTTTGTTTTTTTGCCACTAACTTTGACACTAGTAAATTTCACGTATTTAGCGTAAATTTCGAAATTCCTAAAATTAAATTATTACACTAATCCACTCCGCATATTTTTTTTTTTTTGCCGTTCAAGAAATTCTTGAATTCCCTGCGAGTAGTGACGCGCGGCCCCAAGTATTATTCTGCACTGGATAAAAATATTCGTCTGTTTCATTATTATCTTTTCGACTTTGTCCTCAATGATGGATGGATTATCAGAATAATAAGATACAGCCTGAATAATTAAATATCAGACAGTCTAGACTAAAACGTTTCTATAGTCTTTTTTTCTTCCTAGGAGCCTTTATTATTAATCTGTTTGGCAGGTTATTTTTTATTATGTTGGCTTAATATATTTTTTATTGGGTTAGCTCCAACCGATTTTTTTGCACTAAAACGCCATTAGCGTTACTAATTGTTAACTCAGTGGTTCAGGAAAGAAGAAATAGATGCTACTCGGAATAAGCGTTTTCGTGATTCCAACTTAACGCTATGAGGCAACTACCTCTACTTTAAGGACCCTATATCGTTTTCAATGGAATCAAGAAACTCATGTTTAACCGCGTGCTCTTTCCTGTTGTGTCAGTTTTTTCTGAGAAGACAATTTTGTTTGTTTAATCGTGGAATTATAAACATTTACTCAACCCAACAAACTTAGGTTTTTTTTTTTTCAATACTCATTTCCACATCACTCTGAGATAGATTAAGCGGCGAGTTTTAGTTATTGTGGTATTCCAGTAGACCCTAATCCACAACATCAAAATCAAACGCTACTTCGCGGATAAAGTTGAGAAAATCGCTAAGGCGCATTATATATAATTAATATTCTAATTGTCATGGCCGAAATTTGAGGCAAATCGCTCATTCGTCGGGTAAAAACGCTACTTTGTGGCTATACATATAATGTTGGGGAAAAGAGCCAATTCACGCATAAAATTGACGAAAACACTAATTCGCGGTTGAACTGGTGAAAAATCGCTAATTCGTGGCTCAAGTTAAGAAAAACCACTAAATCGCAACTAAAACTTACATTTCCTGTTCATTATTTAGTGACGCGAGGGTGCCTCAAAGAGATTTTCCGCCCCGGGCTGGCTAGAGTGTGTGCTCATTTCAATGCATTACAGGATACTTCGGCCGTACAAAACACACGGGCGGTATTTTGTCAGTAGTCATTACGAATTCGGGCGACTTGGGCTTTTTGAGGGACAATTTTGTGTCGTGAATGTACACCTAGAACTAGGGTAACAAAATTTAAAAATCTCCGAGACAATTTTTCCGAGGACGCCTGTTTCGAAAAGTAGGACAATAGTAGGACGCTTTAGACTCCTAACGACTACTAGGTAGGAAATAAGTTTGGGAAGAACAAAAAACTACGAAACCGAGGCTTGAAAGAGGAAAAACTATTAAATTATGGCTTTTGAATGACCCTAATCCACGAATTAAGTTTTGAAAGAGTGAAAGCCCGCAAAACTTGGGTTTGTGAGAGCAAAAATGACAAAATTTTGTGTTTGATCGAGCCAAATTCATGAATTTGCTTTTTGAAAGAGCAAACATTGTTTTTCGGACTAGCGAAATTTCCGAAACTGAATTCAGGAAAAACTTGGGATACGAAATTTGTTTTTTGAAAAAATTAAATTACGCGAAACTAGGTCTTGAAATAGCAAAACTTCGTGAAATAAGGTTTTGAAGAAGCAAAATCCGCGATATTGGTTACGAGAGAGCGAAAATCCTGAGTAAAATTTGGTTTCACGAAATTTTTGTTTTCGAATTGGTCAAAGCCGTGTGGCCGTGGGACTGTGGACTCCAGAAAGAGCAAAACCCACGAAATTTTGGTGAGTAAAGTAACCAACGCATGTAAAAATTGTGGGTGTAATGAGCCAAATCCACAAAATTAGGTTTCGAATGATAATAAATCCGCAAAATTTGGGATTTTTAAGACCAAAATACTCCCAAACAGGGAATTTGGATTTTAAAAGAGCCGAATTCATTTTCTCAATTAGCAAAACCTGCGAAACTGATTTCAGGTAAGATCTAAAACCACAAAACTTTGGTTTTAAACGCAAGACAATAAGCGAAATTTATGCGAAAAGTGACGCCAAGGGCAAACTTTAAGCGAATCGTTACATTTTGAGGAGCGGCAAAAAAAACCCCCAAGGCGGGCAAAACGCAACATCCGGGCAAACACTCAGGTGAATCACCACATTCAAGGTAAAAATTTTATCGTGAAATGCCGCGTCAAGGGCAACAAATTATGCGAAATGCTTCACCAATAAGAGCAATGTTAAGGTGACACATTGTCCATTTCATGTAAAAACTCGTTGGTTTCACGAAAAAATTGTCAATTTCATAACGACATTGTCTGTTTTATGAGAAAACTTTCAATTTTTATAAGACATCTTAAGCTTATGAGCACAATGGTTGATTTCATGTGGAAATTAACAGTCTAAAAGGCGTCAATTTGATGATTAAATCGTCAGTTTAATAACGAAATAGTCAATTTTATGAAGAAATAACGCATTGTATAAGAAAGCGTCAATATAATGAGAAAATTGCCCTTTTTTCAACGAATTTTCAATTTTCTAAGAAAATTGTTGGTTCGAATTGAAAATTGTTTATTTCAGGAGAAAAACGTAAATTTTCTTGAAATTGTTAAGGTCAGGACCAAATTGTCAGTTTCACGAGGATATTGTCATTTCTATCAGCAAATTGGCATTTTTATATTAGCGCATTGTCAATTTAATTAAAACTCGTCAATTTGAAGCCGAGATTGTCAATTTGCCGTGGAAATAGTCAATTTCACTAGGAAATTGTAACTTATCCTCAATAGTGTTATTTTTGGTCCATGGAACTTATTATTTGATTATTGTTGATACAGTAATTCGTGATCGTTTCGAAATTATCAATTTTATGAGGATATATTGTAAATTTTATGAGAAAATTGTCAATTTTACGAAGGAATTACCATTTTTGTGAGGAAATTGTCAATTTTATGAGGAAATTGTCAATTTTATAAGGAAATTGTGAATTTTATGACGAAATTGCATGTTTAATGACGAATTTGTCAATTTTATAAGGAAATTGTGAATTTTATGACGAAATTGCATGTTTAATGACGAAATTGTCGATTTTATGAGGAAATTGGCTTTTTTATGAGGAAAATGTAAATTTTGTCAGGAAATTGTCTATTTTATGAGGAAGTTATCAATTTTATGTGGAAATTATCTATTTCATGCGAAAATTGTCTATTTTATGAGGAAAATGTCTATTTTATGCGTAAATTAATCAATTTTACGGGGATATTGTTCATTTTATGAGGAAGACGTCAATTTTATAAGAAAATCGTGAATTTTATGACGAAATTGTATGTCTTATGACAAAATTGTCTATTTTATGAGGAAATTAACATTTTTGTAAGGAAATAATAAATTTTATGAAGAAATTGTCATTTTTACAATTATCAATTTTATGGGAACATTGTCCATCTCACGAGGAAAGTGTCAATTTTATAAGAAAATCGTGAATTTTATGACACAATTGTCAATTTTATGAGGTAATTAACATTTTTATGAGGATATAATCAATTTTATGAGGAAATTGTCCATTTTATGAGGAAAATGTCAATTTTATAAGAATATCGTGAATTTTGTGATGAAATTGTATGTTTTATGACAAAATTGTCGATTTTATGAGGAAATTGGCTTTTTTAAGGAAAATGTAAATTTTGTCAGGAAATTGTCTATTTTATGAAGAAGTTATCAATTTTATGGGGAAATTGTCTATTTTATGAGAAAATTGTCTATTTTATGAGGAAAATGTCTATTTTATATGTAACTTAATCATTTTTAGGGGGATATTGTTCACTTTATGAGGAAAACGTCAATTTTATAAGAAAAAACCTGAATTTTATGACGAAATTGTATGTCTTATGACAAAATTGTCAATTTTATGAGGAAATCGTCAATTTTATGAGGAAATAGTCTATTTTACGAGGAAATTAACATTTTTGTAAGGAAATAATAAATTTTATGAAGAAATTGTCATTTTTACAATTATCAATTTTATGATAAAATTGTCCATCTTACGAGGAAAGTGTCAATTTTGTAAGGAAATCGTCAATTTTAAGAGGAAATTGTCTATTTTATGAGGTAATTAACATTTTTATGAGGATATAATCAATTTTATGAGGAAATTGTCCATTTTATGAGAAAAATGTCAATTTTATAAGAAAATCGTGAATTTTGTGATGAAATTGTATGTTTTATGACAAATTTGTCGATTTTATGAGGAAATTGACTTTTTTTACGAGGAAATTGTCAATTTTATATAGAAATTGTGAATTTTGTGATGAAATTGTATGTGTTATGACAAAATTTCAATTTTATGAGGAAATTGACATTTTTATGAGGAAAATGAAAATTTTGTCAGGAAATTGTTCAATATATGAAAAAGTAATCAATTTTATGGGGGAATTGTCTATTTTATGATAAAATTGTCTATTTTATGAGGAAAATGTATATTTTATGTGTGAATTAATTAATTTTACGGGGATATTGTTCATTTTATGAGGAAAACGTCTATTTTTTATGAGAAAATCGTGAATTTTATGACGAAATTGTATGTTTTATGACAAAATTGTCAATTTTATGAGGAAATCGGCAATTTTATGAGGAAATTGTCTATTTTATGAGGTAATTAACATTTTTATAAGGAAATAATACATTTTATGAGGAAATTGACATTTTTATGAGGAAAATGAAAATTTTGTCAGGAAATTGTACATTTTATGAAAAAGTAATCAATTTTGCTAGGGAATTGTCTATTTTATGAGGAAATAATCTATTTTATGGGGGAATTGTCCATTTTATGAAGAAAAGTTCAATTTTCTATGGAAATCGTGAATTTTATGAGGATATTGTCAATTTTGCGAGGAAATGTGTTGAATATTTACACTCGCTCCAGCCTCAACAATTAATTTTTTTATGTAATGATCACATGATCATATTAATAGTTGTTATTGTTCTTTCCCTTTAAGTGGTCATAAAAATATAATAACAATTAAAAAAATCTAAAGGCGACTTTCTAACTTCTCGGTCAATCACATTGCGCTAAAACAATTACAGGTTATGGGCCGCTAATTGACCCGAAAGTTGGCTGAACGTCGAAAATATGAATTACCGAATTGAACCACTGTCCCAAGAAAACTATGACACTTGGAAAATTCAAGCAGAGGCTGTTCTTATTAAAAACAAATTTTGGGGCTACGTCTCAGGAACCATCCCTCCACCTGACGATCACGCAACGCAACAAGAAAAGAACAAATGGGCGGAAGACGATTTAAATGCAAGGTCTGATCTTCTCCTAATTATTTCGCCTCAAGAATTAAAACAAGTAAAAAATTGCAAGACATCAAAAAGTGTTTTGGATACCTTGAAAGATATTTATCAGAGCAAAGGACTCGCGAGGACTCCTGAACAACTTAAAATTAAAATAATCGAAGAGTTTGAAGCAAGGAACAAAAATACCATCAACAGTAATTCCGAAGACGCCTTCCTCTCGAAATTTCAAAAGAAAAACCATTTTCGTCGTAAACAATCAACCAAAATCCCACAAAAAATTAGGACACGTTAACGAAGATGACTTGAAAATTGCATGTAAAAAGAAAATTCTCAAGGGCCTGTCATTCGACCTTAGCGAAGATCTCGGCAGTTGTGACACCTGCATCAAATCGAAGATGACACAAACTCCGTTTCATTTTCGAGAGACTCCTAAAAACGTCGAAATCCTCCAAATTATACATTCTGATGTTTGCGGTCCAATGAACATCGAATCACCAGGAGGAGCTAAATTTTTTGTAACTTTCATTGATGAAAAATCACGATACAGCCGTGTCTACTTCTTGAAACACAAAAATGAAGTGTTCGAACATTTTAAAATTTTCAAAGAAGAAGCTGAAAATTTCCATGGCAAAAAAAATTAAATTTCTCCAGTCTGATAACGGAAGAGATGAATATTGCAACCGAGCATTCGATCACTTTCTCCAAGAAAACGGGATTCAAAGACGTTTGTCAGCTCCCTACACACCTCAACAAAATGGGTTAGCTGAAAGACTCAATAGGACTCTACTCGAGAAGGCAAGATGCTTGATGGTTGACTCCAATGCTCCTCAATACCTGTGGGCAGAAGCGATCAACACGGCAAACTATCTAAAAAACCGCACCCCATCAAGATCTTTGAACCATCAGACACCCATACAAAAATGGAGAAATAAGAAACCTTCCATCAGACACCTTCAAATCTTTGGCACCAAGGCGTTTGTATTGAATAAACGACCAGGAAATAAAAAATTCGAGCCACGAGCAAAAGAAGGCATTTTCGTCGGCTATTCAGAAGTATCCAAAGCTTACCGAATATGGATTCCCTCAGAAAACAAAATTGAAATTAGTCGCGACGTAAAAATTGTTGATGAACTCCCTCCTCCTAAAACCAATAAAATCGGAGCCAAACAGACAAATCTTGAAATCACGCTCCAACCAAAAACGAGTGAAGAAAAACGAGATAGAGACGACAAATGTGACCGCGAAAATGTAGAGCAGGAAGAAATTCAAGCTATAAAAAATCAAGAGAGTCAAGAACTAGAACTAGAACTAGAAGACATTCAAGATATGAACGTTGGAGAAACTTGCGTTGCTCAAAATTCATCAGTTCATAATAATCATTCACAACTCAGAAGGTCTGAAAGATCAAGAAGAGCACCCTTATGGTTGGAATCTTTCGACACTTCAAATGCAACTTTTCCCGAGGTAGATAAAAATGACGCACACTACTGGGATGAAGCAATTAAAAATGAAATCATAGCTCATCTAAAGAATAACACATGGGATATAGTTAGAAAAAATTATTCAAACAACATAATCGGTTGCCGAATGATTCTAAAAGAAAAATTTAATGCTGACGGTTCCCTCGACAAGAAAAAAGCGAGATTTGTCGCAAAAGGATTCGCTCAACGAGAAAACGTAGATTATACAGAGACCTTCGCACCTGTAGCAAAATTAAGTTCGGTCCGTCTTCTCTTGAGTATCGCTGTTGAAAAAGGAATGACCCTGAATCAGCTTGACGTATCTATACGGCATTCCTGAACGGTGACCTCGAGGAGAACATATTCATGGAGCTCCCTCCAAATTTGACTCAAGAATTGGAAAATATCATCAAAGACAAATTAACAGGCTTCGACGTCCAACAAAAGGCAAATGAAATGCTCCAAAAACTTCAAAAAGGGAAGAATGAAAAAATATGTTTTCTTCGAAAAGCCCTTTACGGCTTGAAGCAAGCAGGACGACAATGGTACCGAAAACTGGACAAGAAATTGAATGAATTGGATTTCAAGCCATCCGATGCTGATCCGTGCATTTATTCTTCAAAGACAGGGCGAGTACTTCTCGCAGTATACGTCGATGATCTAATTATAGCATCGTCGAGCAAAGAAGACTTCAAAAATCTAAAACGCGAATTAGAAAAATCCTTCGAAATGCATGACCTCGGTCCTTTGAATTACTGCCTCGGAATAAACTTTACCTACAAGGACAGCGTCTTAACGGCTAATCAAACGAAATACATCGATGAAATTCTTGACAAATTCAAAATGACGAATTGTAAGTCAGTCAATTCACCAATGGATCCGAAGATAAAACTCGAAAAAGGCAAATCTCAACCGGACGAAAATTTGCCCTATCAACATTTAATTGGCAGTTTGATGTACTTAGCTGTTGCTACCAGACCAGACATCAGGTTTGCTGTCAGTTACATAAGTCAATTTAATAACTGTTCTGGAAAACAACACTGGGAAGCTGCAAAAAGGGTTCTCAGGTACTTGAAAGGGACCAAAGATTTGTCTCTTGTCTTCAAAAGAAGTGGAACACCAATAATCGGCTACGCTGATGCTGACTGGGGCTCCTGCAATTTGGATCGGAAATCCTACTCGGGATATTGTTTTATTCACGCTGGGGCAACAATTAGTTGGTTCTCAAAGAAACAGAATACTGTGGCTCTGTCAACAGCCGAAGCAGAATATTCCGCAAAAACAGAAGCAGCGAAAGAAGCAATACACCTCAAGCGATTAGCCTCAGATATGGGTTTACCACACAAAAAAATGTTAATTTACAATGATAACCAAGCGGCACAGCACATCGCCACAAATCCCGTTGTAAGCTCCAGATCGAAGCATATTGAAATTAAAAAACACTTCATTCGACAAGCAATTGAAGACAATCTAATCGAACTTCGCTATCTGAAGACTGAAGATATGACGGCGGATCTCCTAACGAAATCAGTCCCGAAACCACGTCATATTCGTCTCTCAACAAAAATTGGACTCTCAAAACTCGCTCGTGAGGGGGAGTGTTGAATATTTACACTCGCTCCAGCCTCAACAATTAATTTTTTTATGTAATGATCACATGATCATATTAATAGTTGTTATTGTTCTTTCCCTTTAAGTGGTCATCAAAGTCATATGGAAAACCAAGTCATTCAGCTCGTGGTGATAACGTGTAACCAATCTGGGGTTGGGATAATTGCTCACTACAGATAGCACCACTATTACTATGAGCTATATCATTATCCATATGCGAACCGCTTTTTTGTTGTTTACAGTTGTCTGTTATCAATTTATCAAGTCAGAGTTAATTTTTTTTGGGAGGTGACGAAGTGAAATGTATTTTAATTAATTTTCTAATCCACGCAACTTGAAAATAATTTCACGTGACTTAAACTGTGGCCATATTCAGTGAGAAACGCTTTATATCCAGTTCAATATCTGCTACCGGCATTTCGGTCACCACCTACTTCAACTTTTTTCTGGCAATTAATCGTCGTACTGAGGTGAGATGAGACTCAACAATTATTTTGTCCACTGGGCTCAAAAGGCCTCACAAGTCTATATAATGCAGAGCGAACGTAATTGTGCTCTGTCCGATGGCTCCATAATTCTTCATAACGGTTTGATGAAACATCAAACTTGAACATAATGACAAAGGGGGACAAAAGCTGAAGGAAGTGACCACACGAAGTCTCATAGCAATCGTTTTCTCTGCGCATGACGGAGTCGTTAGTAACATGAAAGGGTGGCGGGGTTAATTATATGTTCCGTTTTCTCTTTCTCTTCGCTTTCAGCCTTTCACACTGTATGGAGTGCAGCAGCTGTGCATGTCTGGTTTCCCGTTCTCCTCAGAAACTTATTCCCCCTGATACTGCGTTCTTTAGTCGTCCCATACCATGATTGGATATGGATATTATGAAATATAAGGGCGCATATCTGGAATGAGTGGTGCAGAGGCCATGTAGCCCTCCTCAAGGAGAAGACGTCACATTCGCAAAAAGTCATCAAAGCGCCTTTTCAAATCTCATCTCATGAATTTATACCGGTCATACTTCACGAAGTTTTGGATAATTTTATCAAAGTACCTAATACGAGGCACGAGCGTGACTTATGCCTGCCTAATACAGCCGGTTCCTAGCCCAACGAAAAAGACCGGGACAAATCGCATGACCCCACTGCCCCAGAAAATGTATAGAAGTGCAAGAAAACCGTAGCATGACAGCGACAACTGTGAGTCACACCGTAATAAGGTCACATAGGACCCTGATCGCCTAATAAATCTTTGTCTCCAATTATAAGGATAAGTCTCTGGTAAATCGAATACGAAGGTTCGAAGAAATCGCTCCCAGGCACCTAACTCAAAGTGAACTGGGTAAGTAGATGCCAAGTCTAAACATGCCTTGATTGGCTGGCTAAGGCTTGCTTTTTCAGCTAGAATGAAGTGAAAATGCGATGCGTGATTGCGATGGATGACATTACTCGGCACATCGGCGGTTAATCCGATGTGTACGAAAAACACTGAGCACTTGTGGTCAGATCCCCTTCTCTCTTTCACGACACACCCAACCTTCACTCATCCGACCTGTTTTGTGCATTCCGTGTATCTGGTTCTTTGGCGTTAGCGGACCAAGAGTATCTAGTTTTTAATTTGCGACGTAGGAGGACACTTATTATGTTGCTATATTCGTTCATTTGGAATTATCGACCAGGTATGCACTCATATCGCTTGCTTTTTTAATTTACTTTGCTGTTGACCTTATGTGTTGTTCATCTATGCCAATCAGGTCTTTAAGAAGATTTCAAATTAGATCGAAAGCTTGATCATAATCAAGTGCCCGTTCATTTCTTTACAGCAACTCGGTACGTCACCGTTCCGCTGGTCGATAGAAAAGTCACCTATCAACAGTGAGAAGTGTATAATAATAATAATAATTATTATTCATTAGCACGTTCCAACAATAAATTGTTGTATAGCTTCGTCAGACTGCCTAATCGAACTCGGACGTGAACGCGTTTTACGCGTTGACCATTAAAAAGTTCTTCAGCCACTTCTTGAACGTTCGCACTCCCAGAAGCATCGCTCTTGTCGGCAGCTTGTTGTGCAATTTTACCTGGCTGTGGTTTATGAGTCCGGGCAACGCTATCCGCAAGCCAATGCGGCCGGTTTCCGCCATAACCCTACTGAGTAGCTGCAAGCCCCCTTTAATTTGTCCGAAAATGGGAGTTTTGATTTTTTAAACGATTGTGCCGATTAAACCCACCGGGAGGGCCGTGAGGCCTGAAGAGGCCTGTTCGGATCGAGGCTCTGCCTCACGGGCGGGCTCCCAGGCTGTCTGGTGAATAAAAGTGTCAGGTTGTGGTTATAGATTATGTTTTATTCTCTCTTATTTTATGCGGACAGTATTATTCTGATCAATTTTACTAGACTTTTTTCACTAGTGCAGCTCGCAAATTCCACTCTAAACCCTTCTAAAGCCAAACACTACTGGTAGAGCCTTTTTTGTATTTATTTTCCTGTATCTATTTTGGATGTATGAACAAGATCGGCGGTCGTCAACCGGAAATTCGTAGTTTTCCAATTGACAGCTTCCGAACGAATGAGATTGACTTTACAATTTTTCTTTTTTCAACGAATTGAGGCAATGAATATTTGAAACTGGAAGAATTATATTAATTAGTAAATTAATTAAACTGATATTATCCGGACGACGATGGAAGGGCATAGCCCAACACGATTCGAGTTTAGAGAAAAAATGGCTCTCCGGCGGGATTTGAACCCGCAACCTCTGGATTACCAGTCCAGCACGCTGCCATTTGCGCCACGGAGGCGCCTATGGGAGTCGTACTCCGAGGGATAAGCTAAGCCGAACCCCACCTAGGTCCATTGTTTCTCGAAACTCTAGGCGCTTCTCCTGATCGGTAAACCACGCCGAATTTAATCTTATCTAGATGTTGTTAGATTGATATAATGAATAAATCTGTCGCCGGCATTTTAATTAGTAAATTAATTAAACTGATATTATCCGGACGACGATGGAAGGGCATAGCCCAACACGATTCGAGTTTAGAGAAAAAATGGCTCTCCGGCGGGATTTGAACCCTTGAACTCGAATCGTGTTGGGCTATGCCCTTCCATCGTCGTCCGGATAATATCAGTTTAATTAATTTACTAATTAAAATGCCGGCGACAGATTTATTCATTATATCAATCTAACAACATCTAGATAAGATTAAATTCGGCGTGGTTTACCGATCAGGAGAAGCGCCTAGAGTTTCGAGAAACAATGGACCTAGGTGGGGTTCGGCTTAGCTTATCCCTCGGAGTACGACTCCCATAGGCGCCTCCGTGGCGCAAATGGCAGCGTGCTGGACTGGTAATCCAGAGGTTGCGGGTTCAAATCCCGCCGGAGAGCCATTTTTTCTCTAAACTCGAATCGTGTTGGGCTATGCCCTTCCATCGTCGTCCGGATAATATCAGTTTAATTAATTTACTAATTAAAATGCCGGCGACAGATTTATTCATTATATCAATCTAATTATATTAATATTAATTAGGTTTATGATGATTTCTTCAATTTTATTATTATTACAGTATTTCAGTAGCAAAATCATTACGGCATTGTAGGCAGGATGAGCTGAGGGGTCCGTCGACCGTGGACTTGTGTTGATTGGGTCCATTGGGTCTGTGAGTTTGAAAAGGCCACCGATGGTCCAGGGCTAACGTTCAACCGTCGCTTCCGTGTGATACTTCCGTGTGAGAGGCGGCCACACTCTTTACTTCATGGGACAATATTGATATACGATTCAAGGGATTCTCGGCCAATTAATTATTATTTTAGGCCAGTCAAAAAGAACACTAAAAATAGCTAAAATAACAATTAAGCGGCTAGTTATGATTTTTTAGTTTGTTGTTAGAACCAGTACCAGTAGTGTACATCCAAGTTTGCAGCATCGAAAAACCTGTGCTACTTTCGTAGCAGTCGAAAAACCGCGGAATATTAGCACTCTTCTCGTTTTTCTTTTATTATCTTTCCTAAACTACGCTTTCTTCGACAATACACGTGAAATACGTTTTTCAAGTAGGTATATTAAATACGCTACAATTTGAAACCTGATCCAGCTCTGTAGGTCAGACGTTAGCCAAGATGCAGCTCTTCAAAATTGGTAATTTGTTTTCACAAAAAGAGTTCCCAAGTCTAAAAATATGAAAGCAACAAGTTGGAAATTTCTAACGCTCTCTCCAAAACCTTGTGCGGAACTGTGAGCCCTCGAATTTGTAATAGAAAATTTGTCAGAGGTTGGTTTCACTCAAAACAATATCACTTTTTTGGTTGCAAAAAAATACCAATTCTTAACGGCTGTATCTTAAACATGTCTTTTTAAAAAAAATAAGTATATTGAATTTGCTTTAATTTGAGACCTGGCCCAGATCTGTAGATTAGATAGTAGCCAAGATACAGCGCTTCAAAATTGGTAATTTGTTTTGCCAAAATGATGGAATTTTTGGCTTTGTTTTGTGTGAAACTTATACCACTGAGCAATGTTCTATCACAAATTGAACGCTAACAGCGCCAAATGAAGTTTTAGAGGGAGATTTTCAACTTTTTATAAACTTAAAATCTCTTTAAAAAACAATAAATTATTAATTTTGAAGAGCTGAATCTTGGCTACTATATCTGTCCCACAGAGCTGGGCTATGTCGCAAATTTTAGCGAATTTAATATACTTGAAAATTGTAGTTCGCGTTTATTAACGAAGAATGTATAGTTTAGGAGATATAGTAAAAGCACTGGAAAAAGTGCAAATATTCCGCTGTTTTTCGAGTGCTATGAAAGTAGCACAGGTCTTTCGAAGCTGCAAACTTGGATTTAGACTACTGGTATTGGTCCTAACAACATATTAAAAAATCAGAACCAGCCGTTTAATTGCAATTTTATTGTTATTGTTGCATCCCATTTTCATTTTTATCTAGTTGTACTCGAAGAGATTATATGTAGAATCAACAAACGCGTACACGGCTTAGCCGAATGCATATTTATTCTCCTTCACTTTTCGCCTTCTACTCATCCCTTCAAGCGAAACCCGAACAGAACAGGAGGTTTGTTTGCTCGGTAAAAAAAAACTCCAGGAATTTCGCTAGAGGGATGAGTATTAGTAGTGAAGGAGTAGATGTTTTCAGCTAAGCCGTGTTCGCGTTTGTAGGTGCTGTAAACTGATTAAATACTAAATAGGACTGAACTGCATTGAAAATGGGACGCATTATTGAAACCGGTCTGCAAAAAAATTAGGTAATACAACTTTTTTTCTAAATTGGTGAAAACTTCGTACGAAAAATTGGTGCCTAAATGGGGGGGGGGGTGCTGCCTAAAACGCAGATCCTTTGAGTTTTCCGTGGCTGCGATTTGCTTGAGTTGAGGCTCTCGCTCTCTCTATCCAAAGTCGAGTACATCGGCATTCTTACGTAGACGAGTAATGACGCGGAATTAATTTTGATTTCAGGACGTAGTCAAGCTTGGGGCGATAGGAATTGCATTAAGAATGATTTTAAAAATGAATGCTATAGTGATTTAAACTTTACATGCGGAACGGTATTTGACTGGAGAGGAGGTTCGTCACACAAACGTCCAGGGGCGCAGCATGAGAGGACACGGGTGGGCAGTTGCTTTCCAGCGAACGCATAATGGAGTAACCCACAGCCGACATTCATCGACGATAACAAATCCTGAAACGTTCGTCACCTTCTGATTACTTAAAGTGTGGAATTTATACACTCACTCTCATTGTAAGTTCTTCCACAGGCTTCTGGAAATTTCACAGGAATTAACAGATCGTGTTCCTTTATACATAATTAATAATACGTCAGTAGAACGTCAATGTAGTCGAATATACCAATTCAGCAGTAAAATACTAACTTCAAACTCCTCGAGGAAATCAGTAATTTCACCTCAGGACGGGAACTGAACATTGGGCGTATAGAAAGGGCAATTATCCATCCAAGAAAACTCGCCTTTAATCGTGAACTACAGGTGTATCCTTCTCATGTCAAAAACCGACATTTTTGCCATAGTTAATGATACTTTAGCCACTGATTTTCAAATGTTGTCCTCAGCAACTTACTGTTTTCGTTAATTACTATCTTAGCTGGGCCTCTCAAGCTGAATATCCGGCATAATATTGGCGTATAGTCGGAGGCAGTTAAGAAATTGAAGTTCCTGCAGTATAAAATGCTCTAAATTCTCTCCAATTTTGGGTTTCACTGGCGTTTATGAGTACAAGTGACAATAAAAAAAAGTTCCGACAGCAGCCTGTCGGGAAAAGTGCATTTCATTCATGCGACAATCGAGTCAAACCTCATAAGTTAGAACGAGATCAATCAATTATGAATGACATTTAGGCCGTGGTATAGAAAGTCAAAATAATAAAATCGTGTTTCTTTTTTCCGCAGGCCCCTTTTTTGGCACCAACTGAGGGGGAACAAAATGATGAAAATGAAAAATGAAACAGAGTCGGTTTGGTTGCCTACACGATATGGGAAAGCGGACTCTTGTTAGAGGAGTTATTTGTAATTAAAATCTTTATCCCGGCCTAAATTTCATTCATAATTGATTGATCTCGTTCTAACTTATGAGGTTTGACTCGATTGTCGCATGAATGAAATGCACTTTTCCCGACAGGCTGCTGTCGGAACAAAACTTTTTTCAGATTACGTTAATTTTCAGATCAGTTACATTAGGTTAAATGGTATGTCACAATTTCATCATTGCGGAATGCGGAGTGCCTGGGTTCGAATCCGAAACAATTTTTTTTAAATTTTTTTTGTTCCTCCCTTTTTGGCCCACCTCAGGATTTTTTACTCAATATTTATTAGGCTGTAGGCAAATCAAATAAAAGAGACGGCTCAAAATTCAGTGTCAATGAAATTTTTTGGTAATTGGGTGGTCCAGTAAGGCATAGCGTTAATTTAATAGCTCCCCTCCGCCGAGAACTCCCCTGCCATATCAACGGATTTGGTTCACAAGGGTCTCATACGAAAGCGCGTTCATTTTTCATTACTCGTGTCAATTTTGGGGGCAATTGCAGCAACAGCCGTGCGGTAGCGAATTTTCAACTAATTCAAACCCCTCTTTCACACCGTTCCCGTGGACCGATTCATCTGGATCACGAACTCGTCCGAGATATTCACGCTATTGATTTTTAGACCAAATTTGGTTGCCCTAAGTCAAAAATTGCGACCGTGATCGTGCTAACAAGCGAGGGGCCATATATATATATATAGCAAATCGAACCGACCTCGGATTCGTGTTCTAGGGGTTCTGAAACGTGAAAAAAAAGTATCACAGCCCATATGTGCGACCATCAGGGCGAGACCAATAGTGCATTTTTTGAATGAAATGCACTAATATCAAAACAATAACCCTTGTATGTTACCTTAGCAACAGCAAGCTTAGCTTTTTATTGATATAGCTTCTACATGTGGAGGTGTTATCTAGCGTGATAAATTTTCCCTACCCCGGATTGGTTTCAACTTCATCACTACAGAGCTGAATAACTTGGTTTTCTATACAACTTTGGTGGTCATAAAAATATAATAACAATTAAAAAAATCTAAAGGCGACTTTCTAACTTCTCGGTCAATCACATTGCGCTAAAACAATTACAAAATGATCAATTTTATGAATTATTGTCCATTTTATGAGGAAATTGTCAATTTTATAAGGAAATCATGAATTTTATGATGAAATTTTATGTTTTTTGACGAAATTGTCAATTTTATGAGGAAATAATCAATTTTATGAGAGAATTGCCCATTTTATTAAGAGAATGTCAATTTCATAAGAAAATCGTGAATTTTATGAGGAAATTGTCCATTTCCGAGGAAATAATCAATTTCATAGAGGAATTGTCTATTTTATGAGGAAATTCTATATTTTATTTGGAAATTGTCAATTTTATATTTTATTAGAAAATTGTATATTTTATTAGGAAATTGTCAATTTCGTGAGGAGACTATCAATTTGATGAACAGCTAATTTCGGGAAATCTGTTTGCCAGTAAATCCAATTTCGCTGAATGGCCAATTGCGCCGATTTTTCGCACTAGCAACCGTTTTTAGCTGATTTCACTCAATAAAAAAGTAATTTCCTGGATTTCAGCAGTGCTAGCCGTGTTATTGATTGATTCGCTGAACTTCTTGGGAGAGGCGACATAATTGGCGAACGATCGCTAACATCCTCGTCGCCTGATTTGATGAGTTTTTTTTCATGGATAGAATTGTTTTTATCATTCGAAACTATTACATATACACATGTATATTATTTTTTAATTGAACGGCGTATGATTTGTAAGATTTGCCTTGCACGATACGTGCCTTGGCGTGTGGCTCAAGCTTCCAACAAAAAAGCAATCTGTTTTTCGTAGCAAATTTATGTAAATTTAATTCATATAATCGAAAAAAAATTAATGAAACAAATATATTGCTATGAAAAAAATATTGATTTTTCGTTAAAGAATAATAACGGTCAGGAAGTCATAAGGCTCGGAGCAAAATGGCTTAATTACCGAAGTGCAAATAAAACATATAAAATTAATGAATATAAATTATTATTCAGTTGGGAGGCTACTCTTAAAAAGAGAGCTCGATCAATGATCAGATTAGTGGGAGAACAGGATAAGCTGAAAGGAAAGGCATTTTAACATTCAGGCATTGAGATATTTCATTATAATTTATGTATGTATTTACTTTGAAAAAAACAATTAACTTAAAATCCCAACAGGTAAGTGCTTATTTACAAATTCGTTGCCTGGAACTCTGAATTGTTTTTAATTGCCTAAAAATAACCGCCTGATTATAATGTGGCGCCGCGTTTTCACTTTCTTGTCCTGTGTTAGGATGCAGTATTTACAAAGGTCTTTGACCGATATTAAAATTAAGAATCTAAATTTAAAGAATATCTATAAAAATCGTAAAAAAAAACTCATTTCTAAAAATAAATAATTTACATTGAAGAAGGAAATGAGGCGATTTCTTCTTATTTTCTTTTACAATATTTTTTTCTTTTGTATACTAATCAAAATAATTCGGATGTAATCCTGACAATGAAGATAAGTCTAGAATAGTTCTTCCTGGGTAATCTCAAATTCATTATTAGATATTTTAAATAATGAACAAAATTTCGAATTGTGACGTGGTTGGCTGAAATAAAAATAAATGTTTTAAGCAGGAGTATACTTTGACGTCCAAGGATTCTTTTTTTTTTCTTATTATCTTTACGACATACCTTGTAGTTGCATCACTCTCTTCGGCTTCTTTACACCCCTTTGTCAGCATAGTGACACTGAAAAGGTAAATTGAAGTGTCTCTAGTCTTTCAGCCAGACTGGTATTGGGACTTGAAGGAAGGCTCCATTCAAAAAAGCCTTGAAATGTTTGCCTATGGCTACTGCTGCAGCTGGTTTCATTTCTTCAATTATCTCGTTGGCGTTCTGATTCAGAAATTGGTTCATAGCCTCCCCTTGAGAAACAAAAAAAAAAAAAAAACGACAGACGAAAAAAAAATTAGATACGAGATGCGTTGTGCGTGAAATAAAAAGCTTTGAGCAACGGTATCAACACAGTCACCCATTTTGTATGGAACGCAGTTAAAAAAAACAAAATGAAACCTGAATTACCAATAACGCTGTTGCCATTAAGGTGATCCCGAATTTTAAATCTCGACCGGGCAAGCTTAAAGTCAACCAGAAGTTTTTCGGTTTTCATAAATGGCACTCCATTTTTCACTATTTCTTTTCCGTAGATTTTTCCAATTCCCGTTATATTCGCTAAAAACGTATAAGAATGCCACGAAAATCCAATATTTATAATGGAGGGCCAAAACTCCTTTAAAGGAGCTTTTCACCGAAGCATAATAATACTTACAGAATAGAGCCCAAAAGTCACCTCTACTTCTCACGGGGAATAGTAAAACATTTCCGTTGACGTCGTAACTTCCACTAGTTTCAATCCTCGGAATGGCGAGAGTTAATTCGATTTTATACGTGGTCACGTTACCTCTGAAAAAATACAAAATTTATTGACAATAAAGGTAATCCTCTCACCCCCCCCGCCCCGCCCACCGTTTTACGAATCATATATTTATATTTCCTTCGATGCAGATATGTAATTATTGCGAGCTGACCTCACAAAGGTCATATCTCGATTTATCTAATTTCCGTAACGACGAATTAGAGTGGAACGACACTAGAATTGATCGCGATATTCGACACGCATGAAAACGCGAAGAGTTGTGGGCCTTTTTTTTTTTTTGCACATGTTTTTGAGAGTCTGAGTTAGATAATAAGAGATTGAGGCCATTCACGTCAACCTTCGTAATAAGTATTCGTTGTACTATTTCTTATAGCTTTGTAAGTGATTATAGAAACGGAAATAAAAAAAGTACGCAATATTTATTCTGCGCTACACAAATGCTGCTTAAAATTGTGCTTTTTCACACCACTGTAGCACTTTTTGTAGCATAGAAACTATAGCAAGCCCAGATGAGTTATAAAGGGAGTGTATTAATTGTGCAAGGGGTGTACAATTAATACACTTGCTTTTAGAGGTGTAACAGCGGCCTTTCTGGCAGTTCCGCATGCAGGCCTATAGAATTTAGGCTATAACCGTACTTTAGGACGTATATAGCTCGGCGAGCTGATGCCAGGATTACTCACTCGTGCCAAAATTCCACCGTTGAGGCGAGAATAACGAGTGAAACGAGTCAACCGCTTGTGTTGTGTTGTCGCGACTCACCTCGCTATTCGCCTCGTCAGTTCGGTTAACATCTGCCGCATTACGCATGCTTCAGATAGCAGTATGCCAATCCACAGTGGCGCCGAAACGGTACAAGAAATTGACACGGCCCTGGCGTGGACCTTATCGGGTGGTACGGGTCATTGCTAGGCTCACTGTGGTAGTTCGGGTTGGTCGAAAGGATAGAGTGGTGCATGTGAATCGGCTGAAGCCTTTTCTTGGGAGAGACCGGCGGGTCGTTTTTGGACGGGAGTTCAAGGTGCGGCTCCCTGACGGAACACTGGTGTGTACGGCGGGTTTAGTGTGTGACCTACCGGGAAATTATATTTGTTTGTTGGGGATGGACACCCTGGTGAAATGTCGAGCGGTTTTAGACGTAGAGGACCTCGGTGTTCGGTTTAAGTCTCGGGGAAAAAATTGGGAGCGGGGGGTGCGCGGCTGGTCTAGTGGTCTACCAAGACCAGTGTTGTTGGAAACAATTTTGAAGCAACACATTCGCACATGTTAATTGTTTATAAAAAAATTAATAAAGTCATTCGGTTCTCTCTTTTCTTTGCAAAAAGGTTTATTTTCTTATTGTCTAGAAATCCACTGCTTTTAACAGGTTATGGGCAGCTCGTTGAGAGGTTAGACATAGGAGGGAAAACGAAACAAGGTTTAAACGTTTCAAATAGTTGAAAGAAAAGAGAATTATTGAAGATGCACGAACAGAAGTTTGTCGTCGTGAAACCGTTCGATGGAACAACGAACTATTCGGACTGGTTGTTTCGAATGAATTTGTCGCTAGAAGAAAAAGACGTGCTCGATGTCGCCACTGCAGGACTGGAAAGTATACCGACTGAATGGAGTGAAGAACAAGTCGCAGCGTTCAGGAGAAAGGATATTCGGGCCAGAAGTATTGTCGTTACAGGGCTTGACGACAAATTAATTTCAATGGTGAGAGACAAGCGGAGTGCTAAAGAAATGCTTGATACTCTGTCGCGCACGTATCAAAAAGACGGGTTAAGTACTCGAGTTCAACTTCAGCGGAAGTTTCGTAACCTGCAGTTCACTGGTGAGTCATCTTTGCTTGACTATTTAATTCAGTTCGACAGATTAGTTGAAGATTTACGTACTGCTGGTGGAAAGATTGAAAAAGCTGAAGAAATCACGCAGTTGTTGTGCTCAATGCCTGAGTCATATAGATCGGTCACTTCGGCCATTGACGTTTGTTTTTCAAGGGATCAACAAAGTATTTCGTTGGACTATGTGAAAAACCGTCTACTTCAAGAAGAAACGCATCAGAAACGTGACGTTGGTAAGGGCGGAGGAGTGGAAGTCGTGGCATTTTCTGGATCAAAAAAGCCAAAATTTAATTCACCTCGAAAATCGAATGCCCAACCTCACAATTCCAACTGGTTCCCGTTCCCTTGTTATAGGTGTGGTAAAAAGGGTCACAGAAAGTCGGAATGCAAATCGAACGTCAAAAGATCGTCGAACGTCGCCGAAGATCGTTCAACCGATGAGGACTTTTCATTCGTCATTGAACCGGAGAACAGAGATACTCTGAATTTCGAATCAAATCTGTTAGATGATCGGGCTAACAGTAATATAGTTGTTTTTGTAGTTGATTCCGGATCGACGCATCATTTAATTGATAGTAGTTTAGGTGTTCATTTGAATGAGACATCTGATGTATCTTTTAACATTCAGGTTGCAAAAAAAGGACAGTCTCTCGTCACGAAAAGACAAGGAAATTTACATCTAAAACTTGAAACTGGTCGTCGCATCACTCTGAAAAACGTGATAGAATGCGAAGGGTTGTCGCGGAATCTGTTGTCAGTAAGAATGATAGAAGAAAACGGATTCAATGTTCTTTTTCAGGATGGATCTGTAAAAATAAAAAAAGGAAATGTCGTCGTGGTGGAAGGAAAACGCCATGGAAGCTTATATTTTGTTGAATTTTTGATTTCGTCTGTCGAAGCTATTACTGCTGACTCGAAAGAAAAAGATTTGTGGCACCGCCGCATGGGACATTCTTCGTTTTATCCACCGGGCAAGAAACCGTGTAAAGTTTGTATCGCAAGTAAACAAACACGAAGTAGATTTGGTAGATTGCCAGAAGAAAGGAAAGCTAAAAGAATTTTAGAAATCGTTTCAACTGACATTATTGGACCAATTTCCCCTCAGTCTCACGATGGAATGACATACGTCATAACTTTCATCGACCATTATTCCCATTTCGCCATGTTGTACCCAATGAGTAAAAAGTCAGATGCCTTCGAGTTATTTAAACGTTTCGAAGCCCAAGTAACTTCCAAACTAGAGTCAAAAATTCACATGCTCCGATGTGACAATGGTGGAGAATTTACGTCAAAAAAATTCAAACAGTTTTGTTCGGAACGGGGAATTTCTATCCATTATAATTGCCCTAGAACCCCTGAAAATAATGGTGTAGCAGAAAGATTTAATAGAACCCTTATGGAAACCACTAGAAGCTTGATTTTTGATTCAGGAATAGACAAAATCTTTTGGAGTGAAGCCATTCGAACAGCGAACTACCTAATAAACAGGCGTCCTACTACGACACTTCCGAAGGCAGTAACCCCAGCTGAAATTTGGTTCGGTCATAAGCCTGACTTAAAAAAAATCAAGATATTTGGTTGCGTTGCGTTCGTACTTACTTCGAAAGAAAAATTGAAGAAACTGGACAAGCGCTGTGATGTTCATGCAATGCTTGGGTATGCTCCTAATGGTTATAGACTTTGGAATTTCAGTAGTAAAAAATTGATCGTAGCTCGTGACGTAGTTTTTGATGAAACCCAAACAAGCGAGTTCCCTACCGTAGAAAACGAAAGAAATAATTATGTTTTATTATTCGATAACGATAGATCAAATGATGTCGAAGTAACACGAAATCCGCCACCAGAAATCCTCAGCCAATCAACAATCACAGAAGACCCATCAACCGGACCAAGGGAGGTAGAAGAGCAGGAATCGCAGGAACAAAACTATCGTCCTCAAAGAGAATCTCGACGTCCTAATTGGTTAAATGATTATGAGACTTATTTTGGTTTAATGGAAGCAATGCTTTCAGGTGAAATTAGTGGGAATGAACCAGGAACATATCAAGAAGCCATTGAAATCGGTAATGGCTGGAAGGAAGCAATTGATGATGAACTTGGAGCTCTTGAGAAAAATAAGACGTGGAAAATTGTAGAAAAACCGAAAGGAGTTAAACTTATAGACTCAAGGTGGGTGTTTAAAGAAAAAGATGTTAATGATGGTAAAATAAAGCGTGCTCGATTGGTGGCACGAGGATACCAGCAAGAAAATGTCACTGACGAATTGTATTCACCCGTAGCTAGAATGATCACATTTCGTACACTTCTATCTTTAGCTGTTCACAAGGGTTATCGTTTTAACCATTTCGATGTCAAATGTGCATTTCTATACGGTTCCCTTCCAGTACCAGTGTTTATGAAACCACCTGAAGGTTTGAGTGTTGAAAACAACAAGGTCTGCAAACTGGAAAAAGCGCTGTACGGACTTAAAGAAGCACCTCGAAGATGGAACGAAAGGTTACATTCAACCTTGACGAAATTTAGATTCATTCGGTCAACTGCTGATCCATGTTTATATTTGAGAAGTAAAATTTATGTACTCGTGTATGTTGACGATTTTTGGGTTGTAGCTCCTGAAGAAAAAGACCTGTCGTATGTATTCAACATTCTCAAAGAAGAATACGAAATTAAAAATTTAACAAATTCAAAACAAATGAAATTTCTTGGAATTGAAATACGAGAAATATCTACAGGACTTGTTTTGACTCAAACACAAGCAATCGATAAGTTAGTCGATATATTCCACTTGGAAGAAGCAAAATCCGTCTGTTTGCCAATAAAACCTAAACCAGGCTATGCGGAACCTGAGAAAGGTAGAGTATTAACTAATCAAAAAGCCTTACCATATCGACAATTAATAGGTGGTCTTATGTACATAATGCTTGGAACCCGACCAGACGTGTCATACGCTGTTCATTATTTTAGTACTTTTCAGGACAGCTTCACTGAAGAGAATTGGAAACAATTAAAACATGTTCTCAGATACTTGAAAGGAACAAGAGATGTTGGATTGCGGTACGAAAAAGCAAAATCGGCTATACTTCTTGGATTTTCTGATGCAGACTACGCAAACGACACAAGAGACAGGAAGAGCATTTCTGGGTTTCTTTTCCAATCATTTGGGAACACAGTCGTTTGGAGAACAAAGAAACAACCTATTGTCACACTTTCAAGCGCGGAAGCAGAATTTGTCGCCTTGGCTGCAGCAGTTACGGAAGGAATCTTTTTAATCAAGTTGTTGGAAGAAATAGAAAATTCAAAAATCACTCCAGTTACAATCAAAGAAGACAACCAGGCGTGTATGAAAATGGCAACAACCTTGGAAACTCGCCGAACAAAACATATTGATGTTCGTTTTCATTTTCTTCGAGAACGAGTGTTGGATGGAACTATTTCATTGCAGTACGTTCCTTCTGAGGACCAGGTTGCTGACATGCTAACCAAAGCTCTACCTCTTCCACAATTTCAAAAATTTCGTTTGATGCTTGGATTGGACGCTAGATTCACCGCCGCTGAATCATCAGTCTCCAGCTAGCAAAATTGCGGGGGTGTGTTGTTGGAAACAATTTTGAAGCAACACATTCGCACATGTTAATTGTTTATAAAAAAATTAATAAAGTCATTCGGTTCTCTCTTTTCTTTGCAAAAAGGTTTATTTTCCTATTGTCTAGAAATCCACTGCTTTTAACAGACCAGGGGCCGAATTCCGAAGCCGTGTGAAAATGCCGCAAAAAACGGTTGCTATGGCTGGATAATGTTATTTCTTATTCGGCGTCCTTGGATCCCACTTGCGGGATTTTTTCCCGACCGTTCAGAATAAGCCCCCAGGACGTGGGTAGAGCCCTTCGCGCGGTAGTAGAAGAGTCGGTAATGGTTCCGCCCTTTAGTTTGGCCATGTTACCTCTGTTGGTGCGAGGGTGCACCAAAGAGAGGGCCGGGGGCGATGAAAGAGGTGAATTTTTGTTGCTACCGCGTGGGTTGGAAGGGGCGCTTGTGGCAAGGGCTATCGTGGCGGTCGAGGGTGGCCGTACGATTGCCTCGGTGTTGAACTATAGCCGTGCCCACCTTACGATTTGTCGGGACCAGGCAGTGGGGGCCTTGGTCGCCATGTCAGTGGAGACGGGGGGAGAATGACGCCGTGGTCGCTCGGGTGGAGACAGAGGAGGCGGAAAGGCATCAGGTGTTTAAGGGGTTGCTGGAAAAATTGATAGGTCACGTCACTGAACCCGATAAGTCCGCCCTGTTTGCCGTGCTTGGAGCAGAAGGTGGAAAATACTACGCGGGTTCTCAAGGAGCTCATCGAACGTTCCAGCGCGGGGTTCCGGGAGTTGGCGGAGGCGTCGAATGGGATTCGTAGCTTTTGTGCAGGGACTGCGTGCCGGTTGGCGGGCCATGGAAAACTCCTTGGAAGTGCAGACCGGCGCATCTGCGGCGCGCTTGGTGGTCGCTCGGCTCCATCAGGGGTTGTTGGCGGCAGCAGAGGGGCGTTTGACTCCGGACTTGGTTGCTCCAGTGGATTTCCTCCACGTAATCACGTGTCAGCGCTCTTGCCGCAGGGCTACGCCCTGGTTGGTGAAGCGGATAGGTTGGGGGTGGCGCGTTTGTACGGGGCGTCCAGCGTGAGTGTGCGATGGGCAGGGAGTATAAGTTGGTCACTACGGTGATGGCGCTGTTTCTCCACCTGCTTTCCCGGCTGCCAGGCACTCGTGTCTCATTGGATTGTGGCGGGGGGACGCCAGCGCTTGTCATCGTGAGTTTCTCACCGGGCTGGCTTCCCCGCAGGTGTTGCGGGTTGATTGGAGGCTGGCTGGTCAGTGTCGACCAGCCCACGTCGGTTAGGGTGGAGTGTCCGTCGTCGGGGAATCATTCCTTCGAACTGTGGTGGTCTGGCATTGGTCTGCGGGTACCGCCCATGGGCTGTGCTTTGGTGGGGGACGGTTTTCGGTTGGAGGCGGGGCTCGTTGGGGAGCTGTGGGCGCCCCTTAGGGCTCGAGGTGAGGGCACACCGGTTTCTCAACACGTCGGGAGAGGACAACGCTGTTCTGCTGAGGCTAAAGCCGTGGGACGATCTGGAGGGTGAGCTGTCGGCGGGCGTTGAGTCAGAAGCTTCGGCGGTACGGGCCTGGAGACATGGTCGGCGGTTGGAGTGGCTCAGACGGACTTCCTGGTATGGCGGCAGCGTGGCACTCGTGGTATTGGTCAGCGTGGGGGTCACCATCTGGCTGCGGCGGCGGGTCACGAAGACACCAGCAGCGGCAAACATCATATTGGCGCCCTTGGCGGGGGCTCCCTCGACCGTGGGCGTGGAACGGGCGTGACGGCGCCATGCGGGTGCCCGGACTTTGTCGATGTTCTTCAGGGTAGTTTTGTACAGTCTTTGTCTTGTTCACATTGTGGTTTGAATTATTGTCAGTATTCGTTTTGTTTTGTACAGGCTGGGTGATTTGCGGTGCGTGGGGCGTAGCGGGCAACGGGCTGTCACATTGGTCTCAAATTTTGGGGGGAAAGCAGTCGGCAATGGCTAAATTGAAAATTGGGGGGTAAATCAAAATCGGGGATTGAAGGGGAAATCCAAATTTCGAGGTGTTGTGGGACATAGCAGGGCGCGTCGAGGGCCGTTCTCTTCAAGGAGGGAATCGGCTTCCTTGCTCGTCCTGGCGAGTGTTTACACCCCTCTCCTGTGCGTGCCTGAAAGTGGACCCCACCAGAGAATGCCGTGAGTGGCGGGTGAGGGTTCCGGCCGGAGGAGAGGTGCCAGGCCGGGCACACAAGGTGGAGCAGGCCGTTTTTTTTTGCGCTGGCGGGACGCAGCGCCGTGGAGGTGGGGGTGATGTAACGCCCTAAAAAGGGCGTTATGTTAAGCGATGGAGAAAAAGGAGCTCGGTCCGGGAAATTATTCACCGCTCGGTGAATGAACCCGGCGAGCTCAGGGACGAGCGGGAGGGAATAGCCCGAAAGCGTCAACATATCCTTGGGGAAACTGCTTGTTATCCACAACACCTGGGGTTTTCACAAATATGGCCCTGGGATTTAATATAAACCCCGGGGAATTCTCTAATTAAAGAAAAAAAGGGTCTTGGAGTGCCAGCCGAGAGCGTACGTCGAGTCTTTAGGGGGGGGGGGAACCGTAACTTTGCGAACTGCCCGCGTGCTCCGCTCGTCTACGCTACCGCAAACCCACCAGGTCCGACGAAGGTGAGTCTGAGGAGGAGGAGGAGGAGGAGGAGGGTGGGGGGGGGCACGCTAAAATGATTTCCACAATTTTTAGCCGCAATCCCCGCAGTGCTTTTCCACAGTTTTCTATGAACGAGCTCTTTTACACAATTTTAGTTGTGAAAACGCGGCTTTTCTTAATTTTTGCCTGGACATCGCGCATCGCGAAAACGCAAACTATTGGTGCGTTTTCTTGAGTTTAGCCTTGAGAGAGCAGTTTTACTGAATTTTGTCCGCCGAAGTGCTTTTTTCCCTATATTTTAGGCGTAAATGAGCCGTTTTTCTCAGTTTTTGTCATAAAAAGGTCTCTATAAACCACGGATTCGCGCCTTTCCGTCGTGAAACCACGAAGAGCATTTTTTCCTAAATTTCAGATGTGGACCAAGAGCGCTATTTCTCAATTTTAGCATTTAAAAGAGCGTCTTTTCTTAATTTTAGCAGTGCATCTGCCAAGAGTTAGCGTTTTACCCCAAAAAAGATTAGCTGCAAATGAGTGGGGTATTTTCAACTCTACCGAGAACGAGCCATATTTTTTTTTTTTTAGACTTCCAACTCAGCCGTTGGCCTTACGTCCAACATCCACGTAGACGTCCAACTTAGCCGTCGTCAATTAGCCGTTGGCACCCTGAAATTGACTTTTACTGACGATTCTTCTTCTGGAAATAGTCAAACCGACTATTCACGCCTTAAAAATGACTCAAAATGACGATTCGCCCCTTGAAAATGGCTAAACTGGACAATTTATGATCTGGAAGAAATAACCAAAGTGACCGTTCGGCCCTTGGAAGAGCTTGGCAGGCTATTCGCGTCTACAAAATGTGGCAAATCTAACTACTTTCTTACAAATATTGGTGAGACTGAAGACAATTTGCGTCTTACTTGTTATAAAAGCCCAACTTCGCACCCAAAGAATGGCAAAAATGACCGTATAAGTATATATGTGCATCAAAAATAGCTAAACTGACTATTCACGCTCTAAAAATCACCAAATAGACTATTCCGAGCCATTGAAAATGTCTAAACTGACGACGATTCGTGGCCTAAAATAACCAAACGACTTGAAAATTTCAATCTTCAAAGTTTTTCTCTTAATCGGTCAAACTCGGGCACTTTGGAAAGCGTGCCAGGGACGACTCATCCTTTGAAAGTTGTAGGATTGACGGATCAGGAGCTGCTGGCCACATGAAAATTCACGCTCCCCCCCCCCGCCCAATGGCTAAACTGACAATTTTGCCCCAGAAACTGTAAATTTCCAGTTGAAACTTTCAATGTCGACCTAACACACTGTCAATTTGGTTCTATAAAGTGTTGATTTCATCCAGCGTGAAACTGTCAATTTCGTCCCTTGAAGGTCAATTTTTGTCGTTCAAAACTGTCAATTTTGTCGTCAAAACTATCGATATCATTCTAACAGCGTTTTCCATTTGCATAAAAAATTCAGCTCTGAAGCCTCCCCTATTTCACCCTAGAAACTGTCAATTTTGACACTCAAAACTGTGATTTTCGTACTTAAAACTATCAATTTTGCCCCAGGAACTGACAATTTTAACTTGAAAGCTCAATTTCCTCCTTCTTAACAAAAGATCTCATAGCTTTATTTCGAGGATACATGACATAAAAGAATGCACTGAGCTCTGCAATGCAATCTGAGGGTGTTTATCCCCCATAAGCACTATTTATTTCGCGTGGCTGCGATCTGTCCTAGTCAGCCCAACCCGTTATACATCAAAAATTACTTACGAACGTCGATTGTTGATACCCAGTTTTTTGTTTTTTTAAACTTACTTAACGTCCAATATTGTGTAGTTGGTGGCTCCGTTGACTGTTATGTTGCTGAATTGAGCTCGGACTCTGACTGCACCCTGGCCGTTGTCCATGGTCATTTTATTTATTCTGAGTGGCTCGATTGACGCTAATTTTATCTCTGGTATTCCTGTAATCAATAGGCTAAAGCTTATAAAAGGATTCATTTTATGTTTATTGAACTATTTAATCCTCGCCATCTAGAAGCGACTTTTACCATCCCTGCAAACTACCTTGAATTGATTCTGGTCCCATTGGTTAAAACAGATATGACATAAATACTGAAAACAGTGTGCAATAATCTCTTAATTTTGAGTAAATTCTATGATTAGTAATAAGATTGACGATTACTTTTATATTAATAATGATTAGTACGACAAATTCAACCCCCTAAAATGATGAATTCATGGTGTAAAACTACTTTGATTGTCGTATAGCGGTGGAGGTCCTAACGTGAGGCTCAGCAAATAATGCCTGATGGAAAATTTGCCGCCAAATCACCACAAAATGTGGTAAAATTATGTTGTTTGTTGTACCTAGTTGTGGTTGTTGATGTTTTTTTGTTCTATAGAATCAGGAACAGGATAAAAATTTTGTGAACGTTAAACTTTCCGCTCGGGCTTTTGTTTAATTTACACTCTAATAATGGCGAGAGGCTTTATGTGTGAAAGTACAGTTCATTTTTTATGGTCTGAGAGCCTGTACTAGGAAGCCTACAGAGCAAAAGAAAAGAGGCTTGAACCCTCAATATCGGGTGGAACGGTGGCATCAGGCATATGTTTTTCGTTCAATGCTTAAATTCACCCCCCTCCCCCCCACCACACACACCCACTATTTAAATACAAATTTTGAAATAATGCCGTACGAAAAAAAAATTTAAAGAACGTTACCTTTGGAGAGATAAGGCCTAAGATGGTCAAATGCAAGCCGTATACAATTATTTAAATCTGGGTCTCGTTTACTGCACGGCCTGAGGAAATCAGCTGCAACAAAAAATGTAATAAAAATTAAGTACCTGCCTACTCTAATTAATAACAATAATACAAAAATATAATATTACTAACTTCAAAACTGTTAAGCATGAGTGAAAACCAAAGCTCAATTCGGTCTTGAAAGAGCCAATAACCCTCGAAATTTATTAATGAACGTGCGAAAATCCGTAAATTTAAAGATTGAAGGAGCTGCTAATTATTGAAAATCTGCTAAAATGGAAAAGAAAGATCCAAAAACTGTGAATTTGGTTTTTGAATCCGCCTAACCTTCACGAAAGACTCTAATTTAATAGATTTGGTTTGTTCAGGAACCCAAAGACGATAAACCATGACCCGAACAAAAGCATCATCTGGTTCGCTCAATAACAGCTGAAGTTTAGAAAAAAACGCTGTAATATGCCGTTCTTAGAGCAAGTACGCGGCTAAAATTGAGAAAAAGCGCTAATTCACGGCTAAAAATGAAGAGATAAAACGCTCATTCGCAGCTATAAAATTGAGAAAAACGTATCACTATAGCGGGTAAAATTCAGAAGACATCAATTCGCGGTTTTATGGAGGCAACTTCGTTGCTAAAATTGAGTGAAAGCGCTCATTCATGGCAAAAATCGCTGGTTTGCGACTAAATAGTGAGAACAAGCGCTGATTCGCGGGTTTAAGTTAAGGAAAAATGTTAATGCTCACTTGAAATTATGAGAGAATGCGCTAATTCACAGCTAAAATCGAGTGATCTGAAAGCAACTTTGAAGCTAAAATGATAAAAAAGCGCTAATTCATGGTTAAAATTATTGAGAAAATTAGCTAATTCGTGGCAAAATCGAGAAAAGTGCTAATTTGAGGTAAAAATCGAGGAAAAACGCTAACTCTCAGCACTGGCGGACCTATAAAAATCGGGGCCCAAGAGGCTACACTATGGCTGTTACCTTATTTCAACCACGGGATTGTCATTATTTCTACTCCCTATTGTCCAATAAGCGCTTAACGAACAGTTGAAGCCGAAAAAATTGGTGAATTTCTCTATTTTAGCCGCGAATGAGCGCTTTTCTCAAGTTTGGCCGAATGCAACATTTTTCTCAATGTCAGACGCAAAGGTAGCGTTTTGTTATCTCGTGAAAAAAGGGATTCTTCTAAATTTTAGCAACGGATTGGCGTTTTTATGGAGAGATAGCGAGAGCGACGTTTTAGCAGTGAATTAGCACTTTTTCTCAATTCGAGCTGAAAATTAGCGCACTCATATCCACAGTTTTAGCCGTGAATTTGCATGGGTTTTTCACCTATATCCATATGTTTACCATGAATTGGCGCTTTTCCTCAGTTTTGAGGCATAGAGGTAGGTACTTCAATTTAAACACAAATTATAATTTTGTTCTATTATAGCCGTGAATTAGCGCTTTTCCTCAATTTTAGCAGCAGAACCGAGTTTTTATCCCGTGAATTAGTGGGTTTTCTCAATTTCTAGCTGCGAATTAGCTCGTTTTCTCAATTTGAGCTAATAAATAAGCGTTTTTCTTAATTTTGTTGCGTTAATTAGTGATTTTCCTAAATTATAGCAACAAATTTGCAGGTTTTTTAAAAACATTTTAGCCCTGCATTAACAATTTCTTATCACTCTAAGCTATTAAGTGCTTTAGCTCAGTTTTAGCTCTGAATTAGCGGGTTTTTTCTCCTTTAGAAACGAATTGGCGCTTTTTTTTCAATTTTTGCCACAAATAAATAATGACCTTCAGAAGCCAAGAATTGGATTATTTTCAATTTTAGATAATTACTGAAAATTGTCTTTATTTCAGCCGCGAATTAGCCCTTTTCTCAATTTTAGCAGGAGATTAGCTCTTTTATCAATTTGAAATGAAAACTATCGTATTTATTGGCGTTTTTGTCCTCAATTTTTAGCGGTGAATTGGCAATTTTTCTCGATCCCAGCTGAAATTTAGGGGTTTTCTTTATTTTAGACGCAGTAATTAGTGCTTTTCTCAATATTAGCCCTGTAATTATTAGCGTTTAAAAAAAACCGCATTGTTTTATTTTGTTTTTGGAATGTTTTATTTTGTTATGAATTAACAATTTTTCTTGTTTCAGTTTTAGCCTCAAAATATCCTTCAGATGCTCAATTTTATTCGCGAATAAGTGATTTTTTCACGCTTGTATAGCCTTGTTATAGCGCATTTTCCTAATTTTAGTTGCTTGCTTGGCCTAAAAACCGCATTTTAGCTTTTTTTTTTTTCATGGTGTAAAATTGCCTCTATACACAACGAACTAGCGATTTTTTCTAAATTATGGTCATTTTTTCCCCAATGTGTCCGACAATTACTTGAATAATTGAGCTTGGATGACCCTATCTACGGACCACCATAGTCACAAACTTGAATTCGAGGAAGTGGGGGGGGGGCTGAAAATAAAGAAAGTAATTTACTTGTTTGAGTTCCGAAAAAAAAAATTGCTCCCCAGGTGGGATTCGAACCCACGACCTTCTAGTATCGCGCCAGGTGCTCCAACCAACTGAGCTTTATCCGGGAGTCCACGTAAAGAGCAAAGAGGAGAGGGTCCTCGAACTTTTTGTCCCAAATTGTCCAAATTTCCAGTTGTCAACCCTATCTTAACACAAATCTCGCCCATTGGGCTCTCTAAAAAAAAAAAAAAAAAAAATCAATATTGCTGATTTAGCCCTTTCTACACCCAAATTTTGCTGCTTTGAAACTCACAGAACCCAATTTCCCGGGATTTTGTTCAATAAAAGCGTCAGGGCACGAACCTTTCAAACCCTATGGATTCCGGACTCAATGAACCCTATTTGGGTGGTTTCGCAGGATTGGACTTCCTATAAAGCAGGGGCGTAGCCAGGCCTTGGTCTATAGGGGTGGACCGAAGATGCCAGATGGAGCCTAGAGACCCCAAGCAAGAGAACGGGTAGTTCGTCTACTCAGGTATAGGCGCTTCAAATCATCAAATTGTTCCCCAGAAACTGAATTTTCACACAAGAAAAATGGCCAGAATCCTTCAAAACTATAACACTTCATGTGAAACCAACGTTGCAGCCTTCTATTTAGGATTTTCTGTTCAAATATTGACAATTTTTTCACCAGAAATATTGATATTTGAGGAAGGGTTTTTAACCCTCCAATACAGGGTGTCCGATTTTTCAACTTCTTGCTTGAGATACGTTAAAAACTGACATTTTTTTTTAACCCAAACACTGAAGATTGCACTCTGAAACTGAATATTTTATAATGAAACAGACAATTTCACGCAAAAGCCGAAGTGTTAAACCCCAAAACTGAAGTTTTCACAACACAACTGGCCATTTTAGGTACCCACAAAACTCAAGTTATACGCTAAAACAGACGATTTTACCCTAAAATTGGATACTTTACTCCAAAACTGTTTATTTCACCGCTAAAATGACTATTTTAAACCAAAAAATTGGAGATTTTACTGCAAACTTGAAGTGTTCTTCCGAATATTTCACTTCAAAAACTGGCCATATAACCTTAAAACTATCGGATTGAACGCCAAAACTATCAATATTTTCCTCCTAAAACCGAGGGCACCACCCAAAAATTGGACATTGTACTCAAAAAAGTGACAATTTCACAGTTTAACGGACGTTAAACTCCCCAAAACGGATGATTTCACGCCGAAACTTTGAAACTTTAAACGACTCTGTCTTGAAATCTTTGCCGATTTTAACGCAAAACTGACAATTTATCACAATACCGGCGATTTCTCCGCAATACTGACGATTTTGTTCTAAAAAAAAAACGGGATTACGCCAAAACAGACGATTTCTCGACATAGATGACGCGTTACTACGAAACTGGCGATTTTCCCCTAAAACTTTTACGGTTTCACCTCAAAACTGAATATTTTACCCCGAAAATGTTTATTTTACCAGGAAAAGAACTTTTTTCCAACCGAATAAGGAAGATTTTACTCTAACTCATGACTAAAAGTTAGCGCCGGCGCTTTCCACCCGTCCTGCGCGAGATAGAACTTTTTTTTTGAGGGCGTTGAAATGTTTTTTGAGGGCAAAATGCGCGAAATCGGGTTTTAAAAAATTCTGGTTTTAATGCTAAATATGAGTAATTTGCCTTTTTAGTTGAGTCAGTTCTGCGAGAATGTATTTTTAGGACGCGAAAATTCTCGAAATTGGGTTTTAGACCAAGAGCCAGCGACGTACTATGTGCAACCATTTGCATACTTTTCTAACACACATCCCAGCTTTGTACTAGTGCTGTTGAGCATGAAAAAGCATGTCTGTCTTTCCGATCATATGTCGAACACCTTCATACGACGAAGTAAATGTCGTTATGGGCGTAAGGGGAGTGCGTCAGCACACTCGTTTCCCCAGATGCCGACGTGAGAGGGGATCCACTGAAGAGCCACAATAGCTCCCCTCGTCAGCAGCTGCTCCAGCAGACGCCTTCCCCTCAAAACATCCCAGGAGTCAGTCTGGCCATTGGTACAGAGGCTGACTATAGCTGCTTTTTCTCTGGGATTTTAACTCGGTAGCGAGGGTGCTCTGTTTGGATACAGGCGAGGTCAACGTTAGAAAGTAGTCGGCAGTGCAGCGAGGAACCCGATCCCTAGCCGACGGGAAGGGTTCTGGGTTGAAAAGTAGGCCGGCAAGGCCATACCCTTCTCGTAGGGACTCAACCTTAGAAAGGTACGTCGTTTGAGAGAGCAAACGTTCTGCTGCAGGAGTGTAGGACTGCCAAAACTCAACGTTGTTCCTCTTTAGTCGCTCATCTAGTGCCAGGGCAGCTGACTCCGGCCTCAACTTTTTCGGCTCAATTTCTGTTTGCAACTCCATTGCAGGAATTGGCGTAGACACGGCTCCACAAGTGATAATCCTTAATGCATGATTCTGAGCAACATCGATCTTCCGAACTGCTGAATCAGAGGCGGTAACCAGAAGCTCATTTCCATACTCCATTGCGGGTCTCATGTAAGACTTGTAGGCCATTGCCAGCACATCCTGCCTAGCTCCCCACTTTGTGCCAGTAAGCCGCTTGAGGAGGCCCAACCTCTTGATTCCCTTCGAAGCGCTATTTTCAGCATGGGCGTTCCATGACAGCCGTGAATCCAACTTTATCCCGAGGTAGGTGGCACAGTTGGCCTGCCTCAAAACGTCACCATCAAGCGTCAGCGAGACAGAATGGGCCTTGGTTGATAGTGTAAAGAGCTGGAATTCAGTCTTGAGTGTGTTTACCTCCATCTCGTTGTGAGTTGCCCAGTCCAAGAGGTGTCCTAACGCAATATTCAGGGCAGACTCCAGCGCTGGAATGGAACTTGACGTTGCCCACACAACCAGGTCATCAGCATAGAGAAGCGCGTTCACTCCTGGCACAGAGGAAACCAGTACCAGCTTCTCCCGATAATACACGATCAAAGGCGGTTTTGAAATCGACAAATACAGCGAGGGTGCTCTGCTTATGATGGAAACCATCCTTAATTTCCTGGGTTAACCGTACGACTTGCTCCATGGTGCCCCTATGCTTCCTGAAGCCTGCCCGTTGGTCGGATAGAAGGTTGTAACGTTCAAGGTACTGCTGCAGCCGCCCCAGAACCAGCCTCTCGAAGACCTTTGAGAAGACGCTTGTGAGAGCTACGGGGCGGTAGCTTGCCACAGTGTCTGCAGGTTTTTCCCTTTTTTGAGGATGGGCACTATCTCAGCCTTTCTCCACCTGTCCGGGAAATGCTCTCTCCACACCAAATTTAGGAAGGCCAATACTGTTGCCCTGGCACCCAAACCGAGCTTGATCAGAAACTCTGGCAGCAGCTCATCGGGACCAGCACTCTTACCCTTCTTAGGACGTTGCAGTGCTGACTCCAGCTCACTCATGGAGAAGTCCCCATTGAAGAGCTCATGGTCCCCCTCCTGAAGGCTGCAGTCCTTGGGGCGTTGGCCTTTGTCTTTGGGCGAAAATTGCTCACCGCTGCGTAATGTTTGCAGAAGAAATGGGCGATATCTTTATCAAAAGTGATTGTAGCTGTGCCTTTTTTGATGGGGTTTTTCCGTGCTGGGGCGTCATTGTTCAATTTAGATATGAAACGATGTGCTCTAATGCCGTCCCTGCGAAAGTCCAGCTGTTGCAGAAAATTTCTTAATGCTGTCGTTTTGGTTGCAACAATTTCATTCTTTAGAAGGGCTACTTTTTGCTTCAGGACGATCTGATCAGCAAGGGATCCTGATGTTTGGAAGGTCTCAGCTGCTGTATCGCGATCAATCTTCATGGCTTCCAGGTTTTCATTCCAGAAAGGTACATAAACTTGGACCTGGCCGCGTGGCACACTCTGCAGGGCTGCCTGTAAGATGGCCTTTGTGATTCCCTCAAGAGACTCCTCAATTTTGCTAGTCACTAGGTGGACCGTGACGAGCTGGTCCGAAGCAGATGCAAACTTGGTCCAATCTGCCTTTTTGAGGTTCCACCTGGGCCTCCTTTTCTCCTTCAGAGCATATGGGCCGAGTGACTCGCTAATCAGCAAAATGCTGTGGCCAAATGCACCTGGTGGCGGGATAAGAGCAATGGAAATGCTTGAGGCAATTGAAGAATGGGCCAACACTGCATCTGGTTTTGATGTTGCACCGGTGTATGCCAAGAATGTGGGCTTCCCATCTGGCGTCCCAACATACTCAACCAAGTTTTCATCAATGAAGTCTTCCCTACTGGCTCTGTGCGCCCATAGTCCCGTCTAGTTGAAGGAGCGTTTATGTCCCCACAAAGGATGCAGCGCCGATCCCAAGTGTCCTCAAGCCAAGTCAGATCAGGGTTATTGCGGGGAGGGTTATACATAAAAAAGAGGCGCCGATGGGTCCGCCCATTCCACACTTTAAGCTCCACCGCCTCCAGTTTGTCAGGGTCACCCATCTCCTTCCATACGGAAAACTCCACAGTCAGGGTTGCCTTAGCAGCCAGCAGAATGCCTGACGAGCATTGGCGGCTTCTTGGCAGGGCATATGTTTGGATGTGAATTTGAATGGACAAGGTTAACGAATTAACTTGCAAAGAGGACATACCGTACCACAGAAGTTGTAAATCTGTTGATCTGAATTTCTCGTCCCATTTCCCCCCAAAAAAGTTACATTACACCGAAAACCGGTACTTGACATTTGGAGGGTTTTCCTGATTTTAAAATGTCTCTATTGGCTCATTGCCATGGGGCCCGGTCAATGTACATAAATTATCACGCGAGTAAATATTTTTTCCCGTCTGACCGGAATTTGTGTTATTTCTCCCTAGAGTTGCATGCTTTGATGGCGTCTGCCACCGGTTTCGTCATGTCCAAATGGAGGCAGACAATTTTTCTCATTATTAGTGAATTATTACCAAATTGGTGCGCTAAGCGAGAAAAGTATGCAAATGGTTGCACGTAACGACATTTACATCGTCGCATTAAGGTGTTCGACATATGATCGGAAAGGCAGACATGCTTTTTCATGCTCAACAGCACTAGTACAAAGCTGGGATGTGTGTTAGAAAAATATGCAAATGGTTGCACTTATTACGTCGCTGGCTCATTTGGGTTGGTCCAGAAGTGCAGCCAACGAAAGCGTGGCAAATGAACACGGTTTCCGGGGTCTGAGACTTCGTGACAGGGGGCTATGCGTGGATAGGTGCACTGACGAGGCAAAGCCATAATAATTATAAAAGTATTTCGATAGTGGCGGAGGTGGCGGATTAAAAAAGTAAAAGCAATTTTGTATTGTTACATAAGAACAGTGAACATAAAAACGGTTTCAACCTAGTCCTATATATTTCGAGAAGAAGGTCTCTTCGAAAATCCTCGTCAAGGAGTCATTCGAGTAGTCTAAAAGAAAAAGTTTATTGTATAACATGTTGGAAGAACAAGGAATGTACTTGTTTAGAAATTGCACAGCACTTGAATGCATTGTGAGCGGGACTTAAAAAAAAAAATTAATTTTGCAATATTCTTCACATTTGTGAAACACCCCCCCCCCCCGCAGTTTGTTGTTTTTTGAATTGCTCAAGTCTCTTCGGGCCAAAGCGAAGGATTCACATGAGTAGGCGATTATTTTTCAGGAATTAATAAACAATTAAAACCCGAATTTATACGGAAAGGAGTAACCAGATTAAAATTGACTGAATGATTGTATCCATTGATTGTTTAAACGCTGACATTGACAACGGCAACGGGAAGATGATGCAGGGACTCGTCGGTACATGAGATAATAGGCAATTAGTAAACGCCTGTTGCATTGACACATCGAAAAGGAAAAGACAAATACAAAAGTATGCCTTCACAGGCGATATTTTTGCGTATCCAGAGTCGTTGAGTAGAATACTAATAAAAAGATGTTCAAGGACTTAATATTTTGAATAAACTTCCTCTCTTTTGTTTTGAAAGTCTTTAAGCCTTACGCATCCCAATGGTTCCTTGTTGACCTCAGATCGATATGCGTGCTGTGGAATCAATGCGACAAATTAAAATGCTTTAATTTTCGTGGCCAAATCTCGGTTTGTTTCTTTTTGCCACTCTCGCTGCACTGCAGTGTAGCGGTGCAGAACGGAGGCGTTTCTTTTCTCCACCCGTGCTACAATTTGTTTACACCGGCTTTCTCAGAGGGTGAAGTTCAAGCTAGTGGTGAAGCGTGCCTCATTGTATTTGTGAGCAAACCCCCTTCTCTTCCCACCATGTATGCATGGAAGAAAGCCTAAGGGTACCTACCGTTCACGAATCAAATTGCAGCATATTGCCATAAATCATTGGTTACTTTCAACGTTTTTTGATCGGCGTGAAATTCCACATCAGTTGGAAGCGTATTGTATCGAAAATAGTGCGAAATAATGGATATGGGTCATGGGCGTAGCTGGAGGGGGGCAGGGGTAGGCAGCTGCCCTCCCCTAAACTCGAAAGCGCAGATTTGGTGGGGCAGTTGCTCACCCAGTTGCCATTGTCACTCACAATTGTACGTGGAATTCCACACCTGGAAAATATTTCTCGTAAAATCCGTATGGTTTTAGAAGTAATGATTCTATCCATCGGAAATATCTCCAACCATTTTGTAGTAGCGTCCACAACAATAAGCCAGTAGTTCTTTTGAAATGGACCGCAGTAGTCGATGTGAACTCGACTCCACGGCTCTCTAGGTACAGACCAGGAATAAAGAGGTACTTCCTTCTCTTTAGGGCGATGTTGTTGGCAACTGACACAGCTGTGTACGTGGTCTTCGATTTCTCTGTCCATGTTAGGCCACCACACCTGACACCGAGCAACTGCTCTCATTCCGGTGATACCGGGATGTCCGTCGTGAAGAACTCTCAAAACGGATGACTTCAACTTCGAGGGAACGATTATTCTGCCATGCCAAAGCAGCACATTTTCTTCAAAAGTGAGCTCATTCCTTTTCTCGAAAAAGGTGTGCATCCTTCCTGCTAGGCCAAACGTGCTTAATGAAACCAATGACCTTTGCTAGTATTGGGTCCTCTATTGTTTCTCGGCGAAGATATGACTTGCTCAAAGCGATGTCCTCTAATCTGACGTTGAACAGTTGATGACCGAAACGTTCGCCTTCTTTTTCTTCGTCAGAAGGTGTTGAAATAGCCAATGGAAGTCTATACAAGATTTCGTAATCGAAAGCAGACAGAATGAGAGCCCATCTAGTTAATCGGCTGGCTGCTAATTTTGGTATTTCGTTCTTCTCGCCGAGTAAATGAATAAGAGGCTTATGGTCTGTTCTTATTTTGAAAAGTCTTCCAATGAGATACTGTCGAAATTTGGACAATCCAAATATTATTCCGAGAGTTTCCTTGTCCAGAGCTGAATAATTATTTTCCGGTGCTGTTAGTGTTCGTGACGCAAAACATATGGGTTTTTCTTTCTTATCGGGGTAAACATGAGAAAGCACCGCTCCCACTCCAAGGTCGCTGGCATCCGTAGTTAAGATGAAGGGCAACGCATTATCGTAGCTTTCTGATGCTAGCAATGCCTCTTTTACTTTCTTTACCACGCCCGATTCTACTGACGTCCAGTGCCATTTTATGCCTTTATGTAGAAGGCCGTGGACTGCAGAGTGATTGCAAATTTTGAACAAAACGGCTGTAGTAATTTACAGTGCCTAAAAATGCCCTCAATTGTTTTGCATTTTTAGGATCCGGCATGTCGGTGATCGCTTCCAAGTGTTCCTTTGTAGGTTTGATGCCCCACTTGTTAACGCGATGTCCCAAGTATGTTATTTCGTTCTGGAACCATTTACACTTGCTAAGTTGTACTCGTAGTCCAGCAGACTTAAGACGATTAAGAACCTCTCTCAAGCGTGAAAAGTGTTCGGCTTGGGTGGAACCTGTAATTACGATGTCATCTATGTAATTGGCAACTCCATCAATTCCCGATAAAATTTGCTCTATTGTCCTTTGAAAAAGACCCGGCGCAATGGAAACGCCAAAAGGAAGGCGTCTGTAACGAAAAAAACCTTCATGAGTAGCTATTACCAAATACTTTCGGGATGATTCTTCAACTTCCATTTGAAGGTAAGCGTCGGTATTGGGTGATGACCACAGACATGTGTCTTCTTCTCGGGCCTGACTTAAACTCCTTGGAGTTTATTGTCTAGCAATACTATTTGTACGATCGGGAAGTGGCCCGACACGTGCAATGTCTGTTAGCCCGTACTTCAACTCCCCGTCAGCCGCACCCACCGGCCAAAGTGGGCACGTCTCGGTAGAGACCGAGTGGCGGTGGGGAGCCATGCAGGTGCAAGTGCCATGAAGTACGGGGTGCGTCCACTTGGCTGCGGGAATTTACCAGCACCATCAACCCGGTCGGACATAGGGACCAGCCGGGAAGTTGACAGTGAACTGGAGCAGTCAATGTGTGTAGGGGATTGGGACGAATGTGCCGGGGAGGTCAGAAAGATATCAGTGGGGTCAGAGGGATCAGAGATTGCTCTTAGTTTACCCGCAACATCAATCCAACTCGGCATAGAAGGCCGAATCAGGAAGTTGATGCAAGCGGGATATTTGTGTGGGCCATGGTTGCCCCGAGACCTCTTCGATGGTACCATCCCCTAGCAAATCCGTTCAACCGCTGAACAGCTGCTCGAGAGGTGATTAAATGATGTGGTAATTGAGGTTGATTCCAGATGACGCGGAGATCCGTGTAATTTGGACAGCTCCAGAGGACATGGGCTGCGGTCTCCTCTCGGTGGCCACATGGGCAATCCGGCGAGTCTCTTCTCCGATAGAAATGGAGTTTACCGTTAAAGCTACCGTGTCCAGTGAGGAGCTGGATTGCAGGGTAGGATAGTAGGCGTAGGTGAGGCATACGCATGCGCTGCTGAATCGAGGGAATGATATTGTGTAGATGACGTCCGGTGTTGTTTTGGTCCCATCGTTGTTGCCACTCTGCAATCAAGCCACGCCTTACAGCCCGACGGTACGAGGTAAAATCCTGCTCATCAGGAACTGCCATAATCCAGTCTGGCCGTGGAAGATCCGAATTCAGGCGTTTAAGTTGGATCGCAAGGTTCTCATCGAGAAGAAGGTCTATTGGGGGGACGCCAGCCAGAACATGGCATGTTGAGTGCGCTGTGGTAGCGTATGCTTTAAGCACCTGCAGTAGTATCAGACGCTGAATCGTGAGAATCTTGTTTCTAGCACGCTGACTAGCACGGGGCCACCATAAAGGGGCAATACACCCATAAAGGATGCGTGGAACCAGTACCTGCTGGTAATATACGAGTCTTGAGGATAGAGATGCCCCCCATCCTGGGCCGGACAGTCGACGAAGGAAACGACGAAGTGGTGGAACTCGCTCCCGTAACAGTTGGAGATGTGGTAAAGCTGTGAAACGGCGGTCTAAGATTACGCCAAGGTAAACTGGCTTTTTGGTCAGGGGGAGAGTTCTCCCGTCTCGAAGTAATATGTGGTTGGTGCGTATTCGGCCCCGAGCGACGAATGTTTGTGTTTTGGAGATTGCGAGACGCAGGCGCGTTGAATCACACCATTGTTCTACGCACTTCAAGGTTTCAAAGACACGGTCACAGAGGTGATCAATATCGGTGGCTCTAATGATGATGGCCAAGTCATCAACATACGCGATTGTTTGGAAATTAAGATTCGTGAGGCGTCGCAGTAGTTCACTGAAAGTTAAAGCCCAAAGGGCGCAGGCGAGGACCGCTCCTTGGAGACATCCTGCGGTGATAGGGTATTTTATGCCATTGCAGTGTGCAGTTCTGCCAGTGAAGTAACTACAAAGGAGGCGATACAAGTTGGATGGGATTCTCGTTTCGCGCAGGGCAGTTAGGATAGCTGGCTGCCATAGCTCGTTAAATGCTCCTGATATGTTCAAGAAGAGAACCACAGTAGTATCTCGCGAAGGCGTCGCTAGTTCCTCCCTGAGCCGGTTTATGGCATGTGCTGTCGAGCACCCGGGCATGCCACCATACTGTGATGGGTGCGCCCTAGCTTCGAGGAATGGGTGCAGTGCAGTTAGGATAAGCTTCTCGAAAACTTTGGCCTCAGTTGACATTATGCTTATAGGACGGTACGAGCCTGGCAGTGACCTGTCCCGATGAGGACCCTTTAGAAGGAGGCGTAATCGGCAGCTCTTCCACGCGACGGGGAAGTATCCTAGATGCAAACACCGGTGAAATATGTTCGTTAGCATATCAACATAATGTCTGCTGAGGGTAGCTTTACGGACGTGCTCCCCGTGAATGCCAGAAGGGCCTGGGGCCTTGGACGTGGCTGATCCTTGCATTGCAGTAGCTACTTGTTCATTCGTCCATTGTGGGTGTAAGGGTGTGTCAAGGGGAGCAAGCACTGACTGGCGTACTTCAGCGTCACACGGTAAGTCTAAGGACGTTTCGTCAGTTGGGAATAGCTGCTGCAAGAGGTAGCGAGTGTTTGAAGCAGCTGAGGCTGTGTCAACCTTGGCATCATCTTCAATACATGTAGCGATAACTTCTGTATTCGCCTCCCGCTTCCAGATTTGGTAGGGGAGCCCCCATGGGTCATTGGACAGGACATCAGTGATAAGGCGCCGCCACCCCTGTCGTTTGGCCCGTCGCAGTTCTCTCCTGTACTGGTTCCGTGGGGCAATGTAGGTGCCCAGTGCTACCATCCACCGGCATAGAGTTGGCACGGTGGAGGCGTGCTTTTGCCGTACGAACCAGTCTGCGCAGTGTGTCCAGTTCAGATGTCCACCAGGGTACATTTCGGCGTTGAACCATGTCTGTTCGCGGTGTTGCGATGCTGGCCGCTTGCCTGATTATTGTTTGCGCGAGGGTAACGTCAGAATTAATATCTTGGTGCGTCAATCGTGGACCCGAACTTTCTTCGAGATGGTAATGCTGAAGCGTGGAGCTTTCGAGTTGCAGATGGAAAGCATTCCAGTTTGCTCCTGCGAACTGGTAACGTCGCTTGACTACTATGTTCGATGGGAGAGGATCCGTCTCAATGTGGTATGTGATGAGAGCATGGTCTGTCGGGCCTTGATGTGAGAGATTCCAGTTCAGTGCGTGATTACGCATACTGCGCGAGACCAGAGTGACGTCGATGTAAGATTGGCCTCGAGGCCCAATAAAGGTGGGTCCTAACGTCTGATCATTCAGTAGGATTAGGTCATATTGTGTTGCCAACGTGTACAGCGCTTCACCTCTCGCATTTACGGTTGTTGAGCCCCATGCAGTATGCCACGCATTTACATCTCCTCCGATGATGACGTTACGGTCGTGCAGTGCATCAAGTAGGTTACTGAGGTCATGAAGTATTTCCATCGTAAAATGCTGTGATGGTGGAATATAAATGGATACTACATATGTGGTACGATTGCCCTGAGTGATAGTGATGGTCGTAATGTGGGTTGTAGACCATTGTGGCATATAAAGGGGGTGAAGCCCTTGTTGAAGCACTGCAATCGCTGTTGCCTGCGATGCGTGGGGCTGAGACGGCGCTATTATTGTGCGCGGGCCCAGGTTGGGGACTCGGCCTCGAAAGAGCGGGCATTCTTGAATGAGGATTATATGTACGTTTTGTTGAACCGCCGTGAGGATGGAATCGTGGAGCTGTAGTGGGCTTCGGGCCACATTGATTTGGGCGTATCGAAGGGTGTGAGATTGCGGACAGTGGATAGGCGGAGTATCACTGATGGGATTGGTCATCTTGCATTATTCCCGGCGGGGTTGACGATGGGATAGCAGTGTGCTCCATAATATTTTGGCATTGGTGATTCTGGGTTCTTTCCACTTGAAAAAATTGCTGCTCATGAATCTGTTCATCTAGCTCAGGGTGACTGACCGGGCGACCGTAGTCAGTGTGACGTGTAGTTGCTTTTATGGCCTTAATAAGGCATGGGCATCGTGGGTCTTGAGTACTGTGCTGCACCGTTGAAAGCTTGGCGGAAACACAGTTAGTGCAAGTTGGTGGGAGTGATTTGTTTGGGCACTCAGCAAACTTATGTCCAGTAATGGCGCACCAACCGCAAATTCGCTGTTCATATTGCAGGGGGCATGCCTGTGAGGTATGAGAGAAGGCGTGGCATCGGTAACACTGCATAGCTGTCAGTTGATCTTTAGGCTTGACCCAGAGCCATTTGTCGAGTTGGAGAGTTCCTGCGGACATTATAAAATGTCGCACAGAGGGGGGTATCTTAATACACGAGTCATCGTGCGTCGTGATGAAAAAATGTGGAACGCTTCACGATTTTGCGTGTCATCCTTGCGCAGGGGCCATGCTAATCTTCTCTGTATCGTTCCAATTTTAGTATATGTACTGCCGAAGCAAGTACTGTTGATGACCAGAGTGAATACAAGGATTTATCGTCACTTTGAAGTCCCCACAAACTGACCTAAATGGCCAAGCTGACCGTTCTCGCCTTTGCTTGGGACGTTGCGCCTATAACGTGGAAAACTGACTCTTTGTGCCCTAAAAATGGCAATGGAGAACTTGCCTATTTTTTTTTTTTTTTTTTTTTTTTTTATCGCTCATGGCGTTCTTTGATAGAAGTTATTGAGGAAAGAGTAGGAAAAAGTGTAGCAGAGAATTATCACTTTCTCCTCAATTTGAATGGAAAATTAGCGTCTTTCTTAATTGTAGCAGCGCTAATTAGTGATTTTTTACATTTTAGCCGCGAACTAGAGATTTTCTTCATTTGTACCCGGGAATTACCGTTTTTCCTCAACTTTATATTATTTTATCCGCAAATTGTAAATTAGAGATTTTTCTCAGTTTCAGCTGTGAAATAGCGTTTTCTGCTAATTTTGCGGTGAATTAGCATCTAGTCCCTTTTTTCAACGCGATTGGTGATTTTTCGCATTTTCAGTTGCGAATTTGGCCATTTTTGCCCAATTTAAACCTGAAAGCGTCTTTTTTTTGTCAATTTTATAGCGTATTTTCTCAATTTCAACTACAGGGTTGGCCTTAAAAACAATACTTTTGCGTTGATTTCCACAATTTATTCGTAGAATGGCCTCCGTGCACCGCGAATTAGCGATTTTTTTCTCAATTTTAGTCTGGAAGTGGCATTTGGAGACCACAAATCGGCGTTTTTTCGCGGTTACGAATATTAGCGATTTTTTTGCCGCGTCAGCAAGCTGCAAATTGCCGACCAGCACTTTATTAGGCTTAAGGACCTAACGAAATTGAGGGCACGATGTATTTTCTCTTTTTAGCCGCGAATTTTCCTCAAGAGAGCGCGAATTTTCTCAATTTGACCCCCCCAGAGTAGCGCTTTTGGGAGCTCAATAGAATTAGTGATGTGGTCTTGCATAGGAAAGGGCGATCTTGGTCTCGGTCTTGGTCTTGCAGTGAAATCACGGTCTTGGTCTTGGTCTTGCGGTCTTGCAAAAAACGCAATGTATGCAAAAGCGATTAAAATCGAGTGTAATAGTTGATTAATGCTATATTTTTAGGGTTTTGGCTTTTTTTTTCTTCTACTTCTACTATCATTTTTACTATTGCAACAATTATAGCGTGTGTAACAAGCTATTTCTGGGGGGGGGGGGGAAACACAAAACGGTGGATATCTCAGAAACAAAGCGGAATTTCGGAAAAGTGCAAATGGTCATTTCGATCAGAAATGAGTTACCCCTTCATGGTTTTTCTCTGTCCAGCCGCATTTTGTACACCCTGCATACAGAGTGATTCAGGAGGAATGTGACAAACTTGCACTGGTGATTGTGGTGATAGGCGAAGTCTCCATTTTAGCCGCAAATTCGCGATTTTTCTCAATTTTTTACCGTGAGTTAGCGATTTTTCTCAATTTTTACCATAAATTAGCGTTTTTTGTTAGTTGGCTGCAAGCTTTCTTAATTTAACCCCCAATTAGCAATTTATCATGATTATAACCACTCATTAGCGTTTTTCCTCATTTTAGCCGGTAAAATTATAGATTTTTGTACATTTCACCCATGAATTAGAGTTTTCCCCCAATGGCGTAAAGCTTTTGGCTTTTGGCTGTGGATTAAGCGATTTTTTCACTTTCTGGCACAAATCTACCTTTAGAAGCCGCGAATTTGACGTTTTGTCCATTCAAATCGCAAATTACCGTTTTTCCCCCACTTCAGCGCTTCTCAATTTTTGTCGGTGAATCAGCCACGGATTAACGATTTTTCGCCATTTTAGCGGTGAATTAACGTTTTTTCTGAGTTTTTGCGGTGATTTCGTATTTTTCTTGATTTTAACCGCTAATGAGCCATTTTTCTCAATTTCATTCATGAATTAGCGCTTTTTCTGTACTTTATCCGCGGAAGCTTTAAGGAAACTTGAGCCGCGAAGTAGCGCCTTTTCTCACTTTCTGTCCGTGAATTAGTAGCGTTTCTAGACAGGGGCGAGGGGGCCGGATCGCACCTAGCTCCCTATGTGGGCCTAAAAATGTGGATATTAAGAATCATGTTAATGTTTGTATACGTGAAAACGAGTTTTTGGCATGCAGTTGCACAGCGATATTGGCTCCTTTCGACGATTTTTAATCCATTCGACCCAGGAAAGAGTGCTTGCAAGTGATCAGCAAAGAGTACAACTGAATAATCGATTTAACCCAAAAAAGCGCTATTCTGAAGGCTCAATTTGAGAGAATTGACGGGTAACTTCGCGGCTAAAATAGAGAGAATACGCTGCTCCTCAGTATTTTTTAGGTCCGTAAGCGGATAAAGATGAGAAGGCGTACCAATATGCTATTCTTGCAAGAAAGTACCAACGCAGCAAAAAGTTGGGAAAAAATCGATAGTATTCGTGGCCAAAACTGTTCAAAAGCCTTCATTCGCGGTATCTCGATGAAACATCCAGACCGAAACTGAGAAAAAATCCCTGATTCGCGGTGTATAGATGCCACCTTATGTCTGAAATGAATAAAAAACGCTAATTTGATGTTGGTAAGATTGAGACGTGGCCCAATTTTTGCTTTTCAGCAAGGGCTAAAAGGCAAGAGAACCCGCTAAGGCTGTACAAAAGAAAATAACACGCTAATTCGGGGCTAAAATTGGGAAAAATGACAAATTCCCAACTGAACTTGCAAAAAATCGCCCATTCGCCACTAATTCACAGCTAATTTTCGAAAAATGCTAATTCACGACTGAAATTGAGAAGAATGGCTAATTAGCTGCTAAAATTGGGACATGCGCTAATCCACGGCAATAATTGAGAAAAATAGCTAATCCGCTAATGAAATTGACAAAAAGCGCTAATTACTAGCTGCTAAACTAGGAACAATCCTATTTCGCGGACTTGATTGAAAAGAATAGATAATTAATTCGCAGCTAAAATTGTAAAAAAAATCCGATAATTTGCGGATAAAGTATAGAAAAAACGTTCATTCGCGGATTTAAATTAAAGAAATCGGCTAATTCACGGCTATATTAGAGAAAACGCCAATTCACGACTAAAATTTAGTAAAAACGCTGACTCGGGGCTAAAATTCAGCATAAAAGACAATAATCTGTTGCTTCTGAAGGCAACTTCGTGCCTAAACCTGAAAAAACGCGCTAGTCCATAGCTAAAAGTTAAAAACAAAATTGTATATGCGGGACAAAAATAGTTCGTACACCGCTAATTTGCGGCCAATTTTGAGGAAAATCGCTAATTAATTAGCGCGGCTGAAATTAACGAAAAACGCTATACTTGCAGCCCAAAGTGCTAATTCACTGCTAAAACGATTTTTAAACAAAGCTAATTTGCTGCAAAAATCGAGGAAAACTTCAATTGAGGAAAATCGCTATAATGGGATAAAAACGCTCTCAAGTTAAAATTCGACCAAAATGGCAAATTCACAACTGAAATAGCGTAAAATCGCCCAATCGAAATAGCGTAAAATGAAAAAGGGAATACGATGCTGAATGGCCGCAAAATTAGGACAAATACGCTATTTCACAGCTGAAATTGGGAAAAATCGCTAATTTGCAATTTGCAGATATTAAGTTGTGGAAAAACGTTAATTCGCGGATACAAAATGAATAAAATCACTAATTCGCGGCAAAAAATTGAAAAAATCACCAATTAGCGCAGCTAAAATTTAAAAAAAACGTTAATTTTCAGTTCAAATTGGGGAAAAGTGCTAATTCTCAGTTGAAAATAGAAAAAATTGCCAATTTGCAGCTTAAATTGAGCCAAACGCCAATTCTTGGCAAAAATTGACAAAACTCGGTAGGTAATGCACGGGTTGGGAACGCTACCACGCTGCTAAAATTTAGAAAAAGCGAAAATTCGCTGCTAAAATTGTGAAACGTCACTAATTCTCGAATCAAGTGTCGTGAAATTTATAATTTAAAAATGATGATTTTTTGACAGAAATGGATGGATGATGAACATGTTTTTGGTTAGAAAAAAAAATTTACATTTATAATTTAAATTCGCACCTTCTGAAGGCATTTTTTTGGGCTAAAATTCGGAAAAATGGCAAATTCATGAATGGATATAGTATAATGTTAAAAAATACGCTAATTCACGGCTAGAACTGAACAGAAGGAATAATCTATACCTATAAAAGTTATATAGTTTTGCTAATGCGGTGGTAAAATGTGGAAAACCGCTAATTTGCGGGTAACATGTAAAAAATAAAATAATCAGCCTGGTCAAAATTAAGAAAAATGTTAATTTTAAGCCTAAACATTGAGAAAATTGATAATTTGCGGATAAAAATTGAAAAAATCGCCAATTTACAGCTAAGATTACGCTAAACGCCACTTTGTGACTGAAATTGAGAAAATTCGTTAATTCACTGGTTTGAAACGCTACGAAGCGTCGCCGCTACAATTTAAAAAAAAAAAAGCGCTAATTCGTGGTTGAAATTGAGAAAAATTCTGATTTGCGCCAAAAACTGAATATATGCCAATTTGCGGATTCTGAAGGCAACTTTTCAGGCTGAAATCTGCCAAAAAAGCGCCAATTTATTGCAATAGGCGAAGAAACCGCTAATTCGCGAGTAAACTGAGAAAAATCTGTCATGCATTGCGTATGGTGAACCAAAGAAATCCTAATTCGTGAAAAGTCCCCCTATTTTGCGGCTAATATTGTGGAAAACACTTAAGAAAAACGTTAATTTCCAGCTAAAACTGAGAAAAGTGCTAATCCCCTGGTAAAAAAAATTAAAAAATCGGTAATATGCTGCTAAAATTGAGGAAAACGCCAAAACTCGTGAATAATTAAGAAACATCGCTCACGGGATAAAAACGATACTTTGCTGCTTAAGTTGATAAAATGCGCAAATTCATTGCTAAATGGGAGGGGGTGGGGCAAAACCGCTAATCTGCGGATGAAATTGAGAAGAACGATACACTCGGTCGAAAAAGCGCTAATTTGCGGGTAGAGTCCAAAAATCGCCCCTAACTGAGAGATTGAGATTGAGGAACTGAGAGATTGATAATGATGAGGCCAGCAAGATGTCCAGATTCAAGAGTGTGCTGGCTGGGTGGAATGATGACTAAAATGTGAAATTACCCCCCCCCCCCAACCATTACGAGATTTCAATCTGATCCCCCCCCCCCCCCCAGGACAAATTCCTACGTACGCCACTGCAACCGTGCGACCTCTTTTCGTACCTATACATCCATGGATATCCTAAAAATCCTCATTTTCCCGTATTTAAGGTTTTCGGGGCGGTCGCCCCCCCCCCCCTCGCCATACTTCAGCAAGCGTGGGGTCTGAAGTTCAAGAAAGCTTAGCTGGACACACGCGGACCTTTTCGGGCTGCTTGAAGTCGAGGAAATCTGCTAAACCTATAACTTCAACGTGAAACGCTCATTTTTGGAGATTTTATGAGGCTCTTTAGAGCGTTGGTACTATTGCCCCTTTCGTTCGTATACTTGTAGCTCGGGGGGGGGGGGGTATCCCCAATAACCCCCTCGTACCTACGCCCCTGCCTCGCTGTAAATTTGGTTTGCCATATACTTAGCCCGCAGCCGAATACAACATGTGCAAGTATTGTGGTTTCCTCCTCGAACACCCTGCAGTATTTAAACGAAAAATATATCGCTTTTCAGTTTGACAGAGAATATACTCCTATTCTAGAATACTAGTTTGTTCAACGCTACGATTAGCTCATGCGATATTTCCATTTTCCCTCGTTCTCTAATTGATTTAATTTCTTTTTTTCTTTTTTGTGCTATAAAGGTATTAGGTATACTGACCGAGTAGCAGCTCCAGCCTGTGTTTTCCAGGGGCCTTAAAAAACCCCGCCTCGTCCCTACCATCGAGATCCCCACAACTAAAATCCCCCTCCCCTCCCTCGCAATGGTGGAAACACTGTTGAAGGAAGACACAATAAGATATAGAGGTCAAGGCTCCAAAGTGGGGCGGTACTTCGCACTGCCGTGATTATGCTCTTGCGCCAGGATAACTGGTTTTCCGGGCAATTGACGTGATTCATGTTGACTTCGACTTCCTATTCAATGATTCTCTCTCACTCTTTTTACGGTGTTTTTTTTTTTCTTCTTTCTTTTCAGCGCATTTTCATTCAAGAAACATTTTATTTTGTAGTAGTAGGGGAGCCCAAGAGGGGATTTCGGGATTTACTCAAGCGCGTCAGATTAACATACTGCGGATACCTTGTACCTAGTTGAGTACTTCCACCAAATATGAGCCCTATATGTGGCCGCCCGTCAAGGATAAAGCGTCAGATTAGTAAAAAAAATTGATCAGGAAAGGTCAGATTAAGGAAGTGGGAATTAATTGCATGCTAAAAAGTCTGTATTCCACTAATCTGACAATTTAAGAGTGACGCAAAGACGGAGGAGGCCTACAAACTTGTAAAAAAAACAAAACGTCATCATGACATTCTCGAGTGTGGCTAATTTTTATTTTTATTTTGAAGGGAATAATAACGATAAATAACGAAAAATATATGTCGCAGGATTTTTGTCGAATCAGTCTTTTTCTAAAAATCCTAGCCTTTTTGTAAAACGCCGCCTTTTTATAGAAAAATCTGTTGTTTTCTCATCAGCCTGGACCATTTTAGCCTTAGTACAAATAGGCTGAGGGCTTTCAGGCTCTTTGCGAACCTAATGTACTTGTTACAATAAGGCTGAATGATTAACAGCCTTTTTGTGAAGAAAGATAAAAAAAGAAAACACCTCCTGAATCAAACCACTCATTTGTAGAAAAATGCAAAATAAATCAAAACTGAAAATAGTACGTTGTGCACTGACCGAGAGCCGGCGACAGTCCCACTCAACTAGAGGAACATAGTCCTGAAACTTTTCCCATTCGATAGGTTTTTTCGGGCTGAATTGAATATGAATATGAGCGTCTAGCTGGTGCACTTGCCCTCAGTGCAGTGGCGTAGGTAGGAATTCGGCCTAGGGGGGGATCAGATTGAGATCTCGTTATACAGGGATGGCAGGAGGTAATTTCGCCTTAAGTCCCTGTGTAAACAAGAAATGTAATTTTACTTAGCCTTTTCCTTATTTTAGCCACGAATCACCGCTATTTCACCTTTTCTAACCGCCAATTAGAGCTTACGACCAGTATAAGCCACGAATTTCTCAATTTTAGCCATGAATGAGTGCTTTTTGTCAACTTTACCTGCAGATTAGCGCTTTTCTCAATTTCGGCCGCGTGTATCATTCTTCTTCTTAGTTCAGCCGCGGATTAGCGGTTTTGACCCCTCCCCCAATAGCTATTGAATTTGCGCATTTTCTCAACTTTAGCAGCAAAGCAGCGTTTTTATCCCGTGAGCGAAGTTTCTTAATTTTCCGTGAGTTTTAGCGTTTTCCTCAATTTTAGCAGCAAATTAGCGATTTTTTCAATTTTTTTTAGCAGAGGAGTACTACTTTTTTCAGTTTTAGCTAAACATTGCGTTTTTCTTAAGGGGTTTCCTCATAAATTAGCCTCGAAATAGAGGGCTTTTCACAAATTAGGATTTTTTTGGTTCACCATTCGCAATTTTTCTGTTTTACCCGCTAATTAGCGGATTTTTCACCCATTGCCATAAATTGCCGCTTTTTCCCAATTTCTGCCTCAGAAGTTGCCTTCAGAAAATTCAGAAGTTGCCATCTGAAGCCGCAAATGGCGTATAATTCAGTTTTGACGCGAATTAGAGTTTTTCTCAGTTTGAGCGAATTAGAGTTTTGCGCAATTTCAGCTGTAAATTGGCGGTTTTTTTCCATTTTTAGCCGTGAATTAGCACTTTTTCTCAATTTATCCTCAAAATAACCCCTCAAAATCTCTTAATTTTGGCCAGACTAATTATTTATTTTATAAATATTACACGCAAATTAGTGGGTTTTTCACATTTCAGCACCGTATTAGCAATTTTATGTTACTCTTATGTCTAGATTATTGCTTCTTCTTAGTTCTAGCCCGTGAATCAGCGATGTTTTTACTTATAGCCGTGCAGAAATTTCCAGTTTTTTGAATTTTAGTCACAAAGTTGCCTTCAGAGGGCGCGTATTTAAATTAGAAATTTCAAATTTCACCACACTTTATCCGAGAATTATTAATGTTCCTAAATTTTAGCCGCGAACTTGCGCTTTTACTAAATTTTAGCAGCGTAATAGCGTTCCCAACCCTTGCATTAACCGAATTTTCTAGATTATTTGCCAAGAATTGGTGTTTTCCTCAAATTAAGCTGCAAATCAGGAGTTTTTTCCATTTTTGCAGAGAATTATCACTTCTTTTCAATATGAACCGAAAATTGGCGTTATTCTTAATTGTAGCCGGGCTAATTAGTGACTTTTTCTAGTTGATTTTCTTATTTGTTTCCGCGAATTAAGGTTTTTCCTCGACTTTATGCCCTTGCAAATTAGCGGTTTTACGCAATTTCAGTTGTGAATTTCCTATTTTTGCCAAATTTTCACCTGAAATCGTTTTTTTTTTTTTTTTTTTTCAATATTATACGTGTTATCACAATTTTAACCGCGGGGTTGGTCCAAAAACAACCCTTTTGCGTTGATTTCCATAGTTTATTCGTAGAATGGCAACAATGCACCGCGAATCAGCGATTTTGTCTCAATTTTAGTATGGAAGTTACATTGCGAGACCATGAATCAGCACTTTTTCGCAGTTATAGTCACGAATATTAACGGGTTTTTTTCAATTTTTGGCTTAAGGACCTAATGAAACTGGGGACACGGTGTATTTTCTCTTTTTAGCCGTGAATTTTCCTCAAGATAGAGCGAATTTTCTTAATTTGAGCCACTTTCCAAGCCATTTTTGAACATCATTTTGCTTTTTGGATCTTTTTGTACGTTTTAACTGTCTTGGGGTTGTAGAATTTTCATAATGAAGGCAAAGAAATGAAAAATCTTCTCCCAATTGTTTTATTTGAACTATCGTGACCGCGGTTCCGGCAACGCCATTATTTTCAAACGAGTCAACGAATAAAACGCAAACGGTGTTGATACTTTTTAGGGTACGAATCTATTTTTAGGGCATATAGAGTGAATTTTTGCTATTTTTCGGGGCTAAGTAAAGGAGGGAGTGCTCAGTTTTGGCCATTATTGGCGCGCTTTTGCCATTTTCATGGTGGGAGTCATCTGTATAGGCATTTTTAGGGTGCGAATAGTCAGTTTTTAGCCATTTTTAAAGTGCGTGTAGCCAATTTATCTGTTTTTCGGACTCCAAGTATCCAGAAAGCCAAGGCCACATATCGTGCGCGAATGGTCGATTTAGCCATTTTTAGGGCGCGAATCATGTACTTTTCACGTATTTTCATGACTCCCTAATCGTACGTCTAGCAATTTATAAGGCACGACCCTAATAGCACAAAATTCACAGCAACGTCATAGTTACGTTGTAAATTCACAACTGAGTCACAGCGCAATGGGACCATAATGTGACGTTGCAGAGAGGTTGCAAAGTGACAAATACGATGCAACGCGATGACGTCACAAAGTGACACCGCACAGGTTTTGGGACGTGAAGAGTATGATATTATGTTGATGTGCATTGAATTTGTCACCTTTTAACCCCTCTGCTACGTCACATTATGATCCCATTGCATCGTAACTCAATCATACAGATACAAAAAGGTGAGAGGTTGTCATAAAGCTTATTTAATACGCAAGTTTTTGTGACAACTTGCAGAGCGAAAAACGTCCCAAAAAAAAGTCCCAAATGACGTGCCCAAGCTCAGGGTTTTCTCGGAGAATCCAATTATTGCACCCTTTTAATCCCCTGTGACATCATAAAGTGAGTCACAAGGGTTATATTGCTGCAACGTTGCAGTGACGTTACAAACGTAGGTCAGACGTCTCTTTGTGTCGTATTCGTGACGTCTCTGCGACGTAACGCTACATACGTCCCATTGTGTGAAGTCACAAAGTGACCTACGAACACGTCACGATGTGACCTCTCCGTGACGTCACAAAGGGAGTCACAGTGGGCGGACATAAACGTTACTGCAACGTAAAAAATGTTAGTCACACGTCTCAATGTGACGTCACTGTGACTTTTCTGCAACGTAACTGTGCTATTAGGGGAGAAGTCAGTTTGGCTACTATTGGCTAGTAAATAGTAAGTTTAGTCATTTTTAAGGCGCGAAAATCCTCATTTTTTGGTGCGACTGTAGTTAGCTTATCCGATTTTTTGTGGGAATACCTAGTTTAGCTATTTGAAGCATGCGAGTGGCTATCAAGCCAGTTTTTTGTAGAGCAAAGCATGCAATTTCCGAAACCCCTGCCTTTTAAGCAAAACCTCAATCCACGTCTCCACCGGCTGCTAGCCCCCCCCCCCCGATATTTCTCGCCCAGGGGCCCCACGAGGGCTAGAAACGGGCCTGCACTTAAAGGGGGAACTGCAGTGATGATTCCTTGACCCCCCTCCAATCGACCCTCGTCCACTAATCGGCATACATTTTCTGGCCTTATTTCTGCACCAATCCCGCATATGCAGTAGTTTTCCTTTTTTCAAATAAGTCGAAAAAAAACGGTGAAATTATAAGGTAAAAGTTCAAGCCGAATTTAAAATAACTTCTGGGATGAAATTTGAAAAAAGGAAAACTACTGCATATGCGGAATTTCCTGTAGATTAAAACGAATCCTTAAAAACCAGGATTGGTGCAGAAATAAGGCTAAAAAATGTATGCCGAGAAGTAGGCCAGGGCGATTGGAGGGGGGTCGAGGAATCACCCGTGCAACACCCCCTTAGAAAATCTGACGCGCTCGATTATTATTATATTTTTTTTTCCATTTTCAACCCCTACTTACCGACGACAGTGGCGTAGGTAGGAATTTGTTCTGGGGGGGGGGGTCAGATCGAAATATTTTAATGGAGAGTGGTGGCGGGGGGGGGGGGTAATTTCACACTTTAGTCATTATTCCTCCACCCATCCGGCACACTCTTGAATATGGACATCTTCCTGGCCTCATCATAGCCTCGATCTCTCAGTTAGGGGGTGATTTTTTGGACTCCACCCGCAAATTAGCGCTTTTTCGGCCGAGTGTATCGTTCTTATCAGCCCCACCCCCTCCCATAGCCATGAATTTGCGCATTTTCTCAACTTTAGCAGCAAAGTATCATTTTAACCCGTGAGCGATGTTCCGATGTTTCTTAACTATCCACGAGTTTTGGAGTTTTCCTCAATTTTAGCAGCATATTACAGATTTTTCTAAATTTTTTTACCAGGGGATTAGCACTTTTCTCAGTTTTAGCTGGAAATTAACGTTTTTCTTAAGTGTTTTCCACAATATTAGCTGCAAAATAGGGGCAATTTTCACTAATTTGGAGTTTTTTGGTTCACCATACGCAATGCATGAGCGACTTTTCTCAGTTCACTCGCGAATTAGCGGTTTCTTCGCCTATTGCCATAAATTTGCGTTTTGTTGTCAATTTCAGCCTGAAAAGTTGCCTTCAGAATCCACAAATTGACGGAATTTTTCTCAATTTCAACCACGAATGAGCGCTTTTTTAAAATTGTAGCGGCGACGCGTCGTAGCGTTTCAACCCCTGTGAATTAGCGAATTTTCTCAATTTCAGTCACAAATTGGCGTTTGGCGCAATTTTAGCTGTAAATTGGCGATTTTTTCAATTTTTATCCGTAAATTAACAATTTTCTCAATTTTTAGGCTTAAAATTAAAATTGTTCTTAATTTTGACCAAATATTACTAAATATTACCCGCAAATTAGCGGGTTTTCACGTTTTACCACCGCATTAGCAATTTTTTATAACTTTCATGGGTGTAGATTATTCCTTCTTTTCAGTTCTAGCCGTGAATTAGCGTATTTTTTAACATTATACTATAGCCATTCATGAATTTGCCATTTTTCTGAATTTTAGCCCAAAAAAATGCCTTCAGAAGGTGCGAATTTAAATTATAAATGTAAATTTTTTTTTCTAACCAAAAACGTGTTCATCATCCATCCATTTCTGTCAAAAAATCATCATTTTTAAATTATAAATTTCACGACACTTGATTCGAGAATTAGTGACGTTTCGCAATTTTAGCAGCGAATTTTCGCTTTTTCTAAATTTTAGCAGCGTGGTAGCGTTCCCAACCAGTGAATTACCTACCGAGTTTTGTCAATTTTTGCGAAGAATTGGCGTTTGGCACAATTTAAGCTGCATTTTCCATTTTCAACTGAGAATTAGCACTTTTCCCCAATTTGAACTGAAAATTAACGTTTTTCTTAATTTTAGCTGCGCTAAATGGTGATTTTTTCAATTTTTGCCGCGAATTAGTGATTTTATTCATTTTGTATCCGCGAATTAACGTTTTTCCACAACTTAATGTCTGCAAATTGCAAATTAGCGATTTTTCCCAATTTCAGCTGTGAAATAGCGTATTTGTCCTAATTTTGCGGCCATTCAGCATCGTATTCCCTTTTTCATTTTACGCTATTTCGATTGGGCGATTTTACGCTATTTCAGTTGTGAATTTGCCATTTTGATCGAATTTTAACTTGAGAGCGTTTTTATCCCATTATAGCGATTTTCCTCAATTTTTGCCACGAATTAAAGTTTTCCTCGATTTTTGCAGTAAATTAGCTTTTTTTAAATCTTTTCAGCAGTGAATTAGCACTTTGGGCTGCAAGTATAGCGTTTTTCGTTAATTTCAGCCGCGCTAATTAATTAGCGATTTTCCTCAAAATTGGCCGCAAATTAGCGGTGTACGAACTATTTTTGTCTGTAAAATTTTGTTTTTAACTTTTAGCTATGGACTAGCGCGTTTTTTCAGGTTTAGGCACGAAGTTGCCTTCAGAAGCAACAGATTATTGTCTTTTATGCTGAATTTTAGCCCCGAGTCAGCGTTTTTACTAAATTTTAGTCGTGAATTGGCGTTTTCTCTAAAATAGCCGTGAATTAGCCGATTTCTTTAATTTAAATCCGCGAATGAATGTTTTTTCTATACTTTATCCGCAAATTATCGGATTTTCAATCAAGTCCGCGAAATAGGATTGTTCCAAGTTTAGCCGCTAATAATTAACGCTTTTTGTCAATTTCATTAGCGGATTAGCTATTTTTCTCAATTTTTGCCGTGGATTAGCGCATGTCCCAATTTTAGCAGCTAATTAGCCATTCTTCTCAATTTCAGTCGTGAATTAGCATTTTTCGAAAAGTAGCTGTGAATTAGTGGCGAATGGGCGATTTTTAGCAAGTTCAGCTGGGAATTTGTCATTTTTCCCAATTTTAGCCCCGAATTAGCGTGTTTTTTTTTTCTATTGTACAGCCTTAGCGGGTTCACTTGCCTTTTAGCGCTTGCAGAAAATCAAAAACTGGGCCACGTCTCAATCTTACCAACAGCAAATTAGCGTTTTTTCTTCATTTCAGACATAAGGTATCGTTCATACCTTATGGCGTTTGGCTCAATTTAAGCTGCAAATTGGCAATTTTTTCAATTTTCAACTGAGAATTAGCACTTTTCCCCAATTTGAACTGAAAATTAACGTTTTTTTTTTTAAATTTTAGCTGCGCTAATTGGTGATTTTTTCAATTTTAGCCGCGAATTAGTGATTTTTGTCCAATTTTAACCTTAAAGCGTCTTTTATTGTCAATATTATAGCGTGTTTTCTCAACTTTAACCGCGGGGTTTACCCGAGTACAACACCACAATTTATTGTAGATTGGCCTCCATGTACCACGAATCAGCGATTTTTTTCTTAATTTTAGTCTGGAAGTTACATTGCAAGACCATGAATCAGCGCTTTTGAGCAGCTATAGCCACGAATATTATCAATATTTGTCTGATAGAGGGTCCGGTGCGAAACCCCCAGTACTTCGGTACTCTACTGCGTTTGGTCTCAATTCCAAGGAAAAAGCTGGACGTACTCGGACCTTTTCGGGCTGCTTCAAGTCCAGAAAATCTGGCTAAACCTAACTTTAACGTGAAACGTTCATTTTTGGAGATTTTATGGGGCTCTTCGTCATGGTACTAGTGCTCCTTCGTTCGTATACTTGTACCTCTGGGGGGGGGATCTATTCCCCATATCCCCCCCGTACCCTTACTTCGACGAGTTTTTATATTACGGCTCCTCCCAGGTGGTGGTGAATAATGAGTGGGGACTGGTTAAGGAGAAGGAGAGAGACGTAAGAAAAGAAGTGGCGACTTCTACTGGGAAGGGACTGGAGTTTTGACTTTTGGGTCTCCAATCTGCTAGAGAGCGTGGTTAGTACTAATGCGTCTGTACTAAATACATATATAAACCAATCAAATCTCAAAAATAAGACTAACAAAGAAAACATAAGGTATCAAAATAAGAATAACAAATAAGACTGCGGAATATAAACACTACGAAATAAAAATGAAAATAAGAAAATCTATGAGTCGTGATACGGTAATAAAATATTTAATTTAATTTTAACGGGTTACAGTAACACAAAATTTCTAACGTGGTGCTAAAATGTAAAAAAAAAAAAAAAAAAAATACTAATT
>CM075938.1:1252320-1278508 GCA_038030265.1 Corythucha ciliata
TTGGTAAGGGTGACCATGGCGTACCGGACTGTCAGTTCCGACGCGCTTCAGGTGCTGGCGGGGATACCTCCTGCGGACCTCCTGCTCGACGCATGGGTTCACGGGCGCCGCCTGGTTCAGGGAAACTTGGACCGGGTACGGTGCCGTGAAGATTGGGCAGAGCGCCTCGGTCTCTTGGCCGAGGAGTGGGGGGCCGCATGGGGCCTCCGCCTCCTTGACGACCTAGTCGTTGAGGCTTGGCAGGCGCGTTGGACTTACAGTTCAACGGGTAGGCGTACATTCGGGTTCGTGCCCGACGTTCGGACGAGACTGGCAGCGGCCAAGTGGTTCACCCTTGAGCACGCTGCCATGCAAATCCTGACTGGACACGGCTCGTTTAACGCCAAGTTGTGGTTCTTCCGGCGGCGGGACTCTCCAACATGCCCTTGTGGTGTTGAGGAGGAGACCGCCGACCATGTGCTTCGTCGCTGCAGCCTCCACGGGGATCTGCGGCGGGCGACATGGGGGAGTGGAGACGCCGGGAGACGCGGCTCTTGTCCGAGACCGGCGGGCGTATGGCCGCCTCCTGGCCTTCTCCCGCTCCTGGCTGGAGCGAAGAGGGCTGGGACCGGCCATGCTTGAGTAGGGTTCCCTACTCGGGCAACCGGGCAGGGTTCTCTTCCCTGTCCGGTTTCGGTCCATGGCGGAAGCCAGCATCCTTCATCAACTCAGCCATCCAGGAGTTAGAGCGTCCAGGAACCTGGTGAGACAGAGATACTTCTGGCCTTCGATAAACATCGACGTTGGCAATTGGACTAATCAATGCACTGCTTGTCAAGTTTCCAAAGTTCATAAACATGCACACACTCAGTCAGGATCGTTCGCCCCTTCCTACAAGCTCGAACATATACATATCGACATTATTGGTCCCCTTCCCCTTTCAGATGGGAAACGATACTGTGTCTAACAATGATCGATCGTACCACACGGTGGGCAGAAGCTGTACCTCTGAGGAACATTGAAAGCGCAATAATCGCCAAAAAGTTCTTCAAACATTTGATCAGTCGATCTGGTGTTCCCGACCGAATTACGACGGACCAAGGCCGTCAATTCGAATCAGACCTATTCAGGTATTACCAGAATAAGAACAACGCCATACCATCCACAAAGCAATGGAACATTGAACGTTGGCACCGATCTTTAAAGACTTCAATTACAGCTCACCTCGATTCTGTTAATAGGACGAAGTCCCTACCCATAGTACTTCTAGGGCTCAGAGCGGTGGTCAAAAGAGAGGACGGGTATTCACCGGCAGAGAGTCTATTGGCGATTCAGATTAACCAAATGCGCTCTGGTGGCGGCCCCACCGAAGTAAGAAGAGCGGTAGACTTTCCATGGGCTCTTATGAGAAAACGCAGATTTTGTTCTTTTTTATGAGTTTTTAGGATTTTTAAAGTTCATTTCTTTGAAATATTAGTTGCTATTACTACCGACTATTAACAATTAAACTCACCATCGAGAAATAATTGAGATAAAATGAAAGAACTCGCGGTGAGAAAATGATGCCGTTTTCCATTTACCGGGAATTTCGCGCTGCGAGAGAGATTTTTCCTCCCGTCCTTGATGAATGATGGAAAAATCCCCCTACCCTATGCAGAATATTGTGCAAATGAAAAACGCAATAAGTTTTCAAATATCTTTGCGAATTTCCAGTTAAGAATGGTTGTTCAGCCCCAAAAACAGACTGTCCTTAACCAAATATTGTAATTTTCCCCAACAAGGGTGTGTTTATCAATGCACTTATTCTACAGACAAAGCTGGGATAAGTCTGGTTTCTATGGGCCTTTTGGTAATCAGTAATGCAAAGTTCTCCGAGCTATTACATGAGAAATCCGGTGATTGATAAACCCACCCTGCATGGTGTAAATATCCATCACAGTTGGGGGTCTAATTCCCCTCCTCCCCTCCAGTAGCCACAGGAAGGTAATTAAAGGAGTTATTAATAAAAGGTTTTCTGTATGAAATTTTTACTAGTCACATTTGAGACTTTTTGATACTCAAATGCCTTGTTTGAATTGAACGTGCTGGAACAAGCCGGATTATGGATAAGTGGTAGTTTTTTATCCAAGTGGTTAAGTTTTCAAGTAAAATTAGCGCATTAAAAGACGCGATTTCATGAGTTTACCCTATTCTGCAAAGAAAGCGAATTTCATCCCAGAAACTGACCGTGCTCACATAAAAAGGTACAATATGTTCCCCGAAGAACTTCCTCTTTTGCCGGTTAAACGATCGGTGTAGCCTTCTAATGGATAAAAGCTGTCAATTCTTGAATTAACGATTTGTCTCCATTTTAGCCGCGAATTAGCGATTTATCTCCATTTCAGCGACTTTCCTTGCAAATAATTTGTGTTTTTTCTGATTTGAGCCGCTAATGAGCCATGTGATTATTACCCGTGAATTAGCACTAAATTTTCTAATTTTAGCCACGAAGTTGTCTCAAGAAACCGACATTTGCCATTTGCTCTATTCAATCCGGGGAATATAGCAAATGTTTTCAATTCAACGCCGTAAACATCCATTTTTTCCTGAATTCAGCCGCAAATTAGCGTTTTTCATCAGTCTATCAGCTAATTAGAGATTTTTCTACGTTTCATCAACGAATTAAAAGTTCCCCCAATTTTCCCCGCGAACTACCCAACGCTTTTTCTGAAATTTGGTCGCGGATTAGCGATTTTTTTCACTTTCTGGCACGAAGTTACGATCAGAAGCCGCGAATTGACGTTTTCTCTACTTAATCCACGAATTAGTCAATTTTATTGATAAATTAGCAAGTTTTCTCCATTTTAGCCGCTAATTAGCAATTTTGGTCATTTCTGCAAGTTTTCACCCTTATTAGCTGTGAATTATAGCGATTTATCTGAATTTTGCAGTGAGTTCGTATTTTTCTTTATTTCAGCCGCTAATTAGCTATTTTTCTCAATTGCATCCATGAATTAGCAACTTTTCTTAATTTCAGCTCCGGCTTAGCGATTTGCTTCGCTTGCTTTTATAGCTATGAATTAGCGTTTTTTCGCAGTTTGAGCCACGAACTTGCCTTCTGAAGCTCAAAATTTTCGTTTCCTTACATCTTGCATCTGGGCGCTTTTATTTATTTATTCGTCACGTTAGCCGTGAATACGTGATTTTGACTGCTAAAGAGCGATTTCCCACAATGTGTATCCGTGAACTAGCACTTTTCATAATTTTCCCCACGAATTAGCATTTTTTTTTCCACTTTTAGCAATGAATTAGCGTTTTTTCAGATTGAGCCACGAACTTCCTTTCTGAAAAAGCCGAGAATTCATGTTTTCGTAATTTTAGGTGCAAATTAGCGCTTTTTTTCATTGGCGAATTATTGATTTTTCACAATTTTATCAGTTAATTAGTGTTTTTCATAATTTTAAACGCTAATGACTGTAATTTACACTTTATCCGCGATTATAAAGCTTTTTCTCAATTTTTGCAGTGAAGTTTTCTTAACTTTATCCGTGATTTAGCACTTGTTCTTATTTATGGCCGAGAATCAGTTTTTTTTTCTCAATAATTTCAGCCGTTAATTAGCCATTTAACTCAATTTCAGCCCCCAATTAGCCTTATTTTCCGTTTTGGTCTGGATTAAGCGAGTGATTGACTGACCACGAGAAGGCGCGAATTTGTAGCGATTTTCATTTCCACAAAAATCCCAGGGGCGCCAAAATCCAACATTAAAGATGATTATTTACCACTGTATGCCACGGGTGGGCCATTTAGGAAGGCTCAGCTGAGTCAGCGGGCCACTTTTTGGCCCGCGAGCTCTCGGTTGGGCCCACGGCGGCCTACGCCTGGGCGTCCTCTATTTGGCCGCGTATACAATATTTGGTGCTTAACTCCACTTCCCCTTTTTTGTAGCTCCTTGATGAGACCGTGCATTTATCAAATTTATATTGATTCACATAGGCAACATTGTGAGACAACAAAAAGAGATAATGACTACGTACTGTCCATTATAGGTACAAACCATAGGATACTAAATTCACTACGTTCCTGAAAATTTTTCGTAAGCATCCTTTGAAAGCAGGTCGTAGAAGGTCGATCGAAGAAAGGTCGTAACCTCAAATCATTTTTCAATCAAGTGTGGCGATAATTAAGACGGAAAACATTGTAAACTCCTTAAAAACTGCAAAAACACCATTATTTAGCCCATACGTTGGTGGTAAGAGTAGGGCTCTTTTCCGCCATTGCGCCTCGACGCTAGCGCTACAGGTGATAATCTGAATCGCCAATACAACCGTCCACTGAAACTTCCTGGAGAGATTTTTTTCTTCGCATCTGTGACGTAGGTGACTGTTATGATTAAGAAAAGGCTACAGTATGGTTACAAGAAGTAATGTAGAAAAATGATATATGATGACCTGGTTCTGACTTGTAAAAATAAAGCTACTCTTGTAAGTTTACAAAGTTAATAAATCACTACCTAATTAAACATGGCGCGGTTGAAATTAATGAGTGATACGTGCTAATACGGACAGTTGTAGTGGTGCTAGTGATAGAGTAGTCATCATAGTCATCGACCGTCTAACTGCGAACCAGAGATGGAGTTCAACAAGCCTAAGCTCCTTGATCTGTCGACAAACGTTGCGGATAATTTCCGCGTTTTCAAAGAAGAGGTCACAATTTACTTCGAGGCCACGGAAACGTTTTCGAAGAAAATCGGGGTCCAAGTGGCTCGGTTGAAAAACCTTCTGGGCGCAGATGCCCTCCGAGTCTACAAGAATATCTCAACTTTGGAAGCTGAAGAAGAAACCTTTGGTAAAATCATCGAAGTATTAGAAGAATATTGTATACCCAAGAAGAATGAAATTGTGGAAATGTATCGGTTCTTCAGTCGCAAACAAATGGCAAAGGAGCCGTTTGACCACTTTTACACCGACCTACGATGTCTCGTTAAATCTTGTGGGTTCGAAGAACAAGAAGACAAATTACTTCGAGCTCAAATTGTATTGGGACTGTCGTCCAAAGACCTGCAAGAAAAACTTTTGAGGGAAGATCAGCCGCTGGAGACATTGGTATCCTTCTGCAGAGCTGTGGAGCTGGCGGAGAAAAACGCCAAGCTCATCTCGGAACCATCACTCGACGACGGAGTGAAGGAAGTCTACGACGTGAAACATCGTCCAACATCTGGAAGAGACGCCGCCGACGGAAAGAAGCAGTTTAGATCAGATAAGCTCACTTTTCCTAGTAAAAACGTAAGAAATTGTTATCGGTGTGGAACCAGTCACGGCGTTAGAGAGTGTCCAGCATATGGTAAAACTTGTTTTGTTTGCAATAAAGAAAACCATTTCGCGAGTGTTTGTAGGATGAAAAGTAAAGTTCATAGCCAAATAAATAAATCAGCCAATGTTGTGCAGCTCTCGAACGGCAGTGACGATGAAGACGGGGGGTTCCAAGTTTCCTCGATTGGGTTGCCCCAGAAAATTGATTGTGCTAAGACTGAATGGTTTACTGACGTGAACGTGGGTGGTCATAAAATTAGCATGAAAGTGGACACGGGAGCAGAAATAAATACGCTTCCCATCGAAGTAGTTGAAAGAATGAATCTCTTGAGTAACATAAAAAATTCCAACGTGAAAATAATATCATACGGGGGGTTTGAAACACGGCCAGTGGGGAAAATTACCTCCACATGTGGGAAAAATGGCCTTAACGTGGTGGCTGAGTTTGTGATTTTGAGAGGCGAAAAATATGTTCCCATATTGGGGTTAAAAACTCTCAGACAGTTGGGTATCATCAATCAGATAGACGCTTTGGGGATGTCAGAGAAAAATAAGTTTATTAAAGATCACAGCAGCCAGTTCGAGGGGTTGGGATGCTTTCCTGATAAATGTCACATAAAGTTGAAGGAAGGAGCCCAAGGAAAAATTAATTTGGCTCGAAGAGTACCACTTAGCGTGAAAGATAAGTTGAAGGCGACATTAGATGATCTGGTGAAGCAAGATGTCATTACACCCGTGAATGAACCGTGTGAATGGGTACATAACTTGGTAATTGTACAGAAACCTGACAAAACTCTTCGACTTTGTCTTGATCCAGTTGAATTAAATAAATGGGTGATTAGAGAACCATTTCAAGTCCCCACACTAGAGGAAATAACACCGAAATTGTCAAATAAAAAGTTTTTTACAGTACTCGATTTGAAAGACGGGTTTTGGCAGATACCTCTCGATGAAGAATCCAGTAAGCTGTGCGCTTTCAGTTCTCCGTTCGGGAATTTTCGTTTCAATCGACTTGCTTTCGGATTATCTTTGGCTCCCGAGGTATTTATGAAATTCAATTCCAAATACTTCGGAGACATTAAAGGAGTCACCATATATTTCGATGACATTCTCATTGCTGCGGCGACGAAAGCCGAGCATGACCAAATATTATCTGAAGTAATGAGACGGGCAAAACGTTTCAACGTAAAGTTCAATCAGAAAAAAATGCAATACTGCCAAAACGAAATAAAATTTGTAGGCTTTCGGTTTAATGAAAAAGGTATGTTTCCCGATGAAACTAGAGTCAGGGCTATTAACGAATTGAAAGAACCAACCAACCGGGTGGAATTGCAACGCGTTTTGGGGGCGATTAATTATTTAAGAAGCTTTATTCCTAATATGTCGGAAATAATCACCCCCCTGCGTCTGCTTTTAAAAAAAGAGTCCGAATTCGTGTGGACAGAACACCATGCTAACGCGTTTCAGTCATTAAAACAACTGGTAAGTGAAGCTACAGCTCTGGTTAGCTATGACCCTAGCAAACCAATTGAGATACAGTGTGATGCTTCCAAGGATGCGCTTGGTTGCTGTTTACTACAAGACGGAAAACCAGTCCATTTCGGATCTCGAAGCCTGAATGAGGCGGAAACACATTACGCCCAGGTAGAGAAAGAATTTCTAGCAATTTGCTTTGCTTGTTCAAAATATCATAACTATATTTTTGGATCTTCAAACGTTAAAGTTGTAACTGATCATAAGCCCTTGTTGTCCATAATTGATAAAGATATTTCCAAAATCGTGAACAATAAACTTCGACGGATGAAGTTGAAAATAATGCCATATCATCTAAATGTGACATACCGGCCTGGCAAAGAAATGTACATTGCGGACTTATTATCAAGGAATTTCATTAGACGTCCGTCAGTAGAAGATGAAGAGATGGGGGATTTTGTTCATTGTATGAGTAGTGAATTGACGTTCACTGAGGAAAAACTGAAACAGTATCAGGCAGAAACAGCAAAAGATAGTGATTTGAGTTTAATACTAACATATTTGAAACAAGGATGGCCCGAAACACGTAGTGGGTACATTCCGAGCGGTGAGGTGAGGCATTTCTCAAAAATGAAAAATGACATTCTCGAGGAAAATGGACTGCTTTTCTGGGGAACGCGTTTGTTGGTTCCGAAAGTATTAAGGCGACCCCTCTTGAAACTCCTCCATGAAACACATTTAGGGGCATCAAAAACCAAAGCTAGAGCAAAAACATTTTTTTATTGGCCCGGAATTAATGCTGAAATCGAGAACATGGTGTCGTCCTGTGCTGTGTGCAACAAATATGCGCGTCAAAATAAAAAAGACCCACTCCATTCTCACGAAATTCCGAACATCCCATTTTACAAAATAGGAGTCGACGTGGCTCACCATAACGGTACAGACTATTTGATCGTCAATGATTATTTTTCTCGTTGGCTTGAGATCATTCCCATTTCATTGAAAACTGCCGCAGTAATAATAAAAGAATTAAAGAATCTCTTCAGTCGGTTTGGGATTCCTGGGATCATTGTGGGAGATAATGTTCCCTTCAGTTCTTACGAGTTCAACCGATTTGCTGAAGAATGGAAATTCTCGGTTAAAAATTCAAGCCCTCTTTACCCCCAATCAAACGGGCTGGCTGAAAGAAGTGTGGGAATAGCTAAAAACATCATCAAAAAAACAGAGGAAACTGGTGGGGATTTGCAATTGTATCTGCTAAACTATAGAAATTCTCCTGTCGCCGGCCTTGATAAATCACCAGCTCAGTTGCTGCAATCTAGAATTTTGAACTCCAAACTCCCAATCAAAACAAGTCTCCTAAAACCAACTCTAGTAGACAATACAGCCTTCCAAAAAATGATAAAAAATCAAGAGATTCAGGCGAACAATTACAATAAGACCGCTCGAAAACAGGAAATCCGTTTCGAATTTAATGAAAAAGTGTGGGTTCACGAGCCGAAAAAAAATGAATGGCTAAAAGGTGTAATTCTAAAACCAACCGAACACCCCAGATCTTACATTGTACAAATTGGGCAAAAGTTCTACAGACGTAACTCAAAATTTCTCAAGATCAGACGAGATCCCTTCGGCCATACAAACAATGTGTCTACCCCTGTAAACGACATGCCAAATAATGTGAGACAAGATAGTAATAATAAGAATCACGACGACAATAATTCCAGTAGTAGTCAAAAAGTGTCAAGATATGGGCGCATCATTAAACCTGTTAAACGTTTCGACATGTAAGTTAATAAAAAAAAAAATAAAAAAATAAAAAAAATAAAAAAAAATAAAAAAAATAAAAAAAAAAATAAAATAAAATAAAAAAAAAAAAATAAAAAAAAAAAAAAAAAAAACAATAATAGAAACAATAATGAATCATTAAAGAGCAGCAACAAAGAGACTAACAAGTATAAAGGGTAAGCCCCGTTGTGGGGGATGCAAGGTTGTTAATTGCATTATTAAAGCAGTACATTGTAAAATAAAAATAAAATTAAAAAGGGGGAGATGTGACGTAGGTGACTGTTATGATTAAGAAAAGGCTACAGTATGGTTACAAGAAGTAATGTAGAAAAATGATATATGATGACCTGGTTCTGACTTGTAAAAATAAAGCTACTCTTGTAAGTTTACAAAGTTAATAAATCACTACCTAATTAAACAGCATCCACCGACAAGAACATACGATGATTTTTTGGGCGAGTTAAGACAAGGGATGTCAAAACTCCGCGAACTGCCATCAAAGGAACTGTTTATCAAAGGAGCTTTAGACCAATGCTCTCACGTTTTTCTTCGAAATGAAGGAAATAAAAAATCATTACAACCACCGTACAGTGGGCCTCACAAAGTACTCGAACGACGAGACAAAACTATACAAATTTTACTTCCAGATCGAGCTGTACGAGTTTCGATTGATAGGGTGAAACCAGCATTCTTTCACCCGGAACTTGAAGAAATTTACCCTATGACTCCATTACCATCAGCTCATCTGGACACAGAAATCGCACCAACAATCATCATGTTCCGTGGGTTTAAAAATGAAAAAAGTGAAAAAAATAAAAATAAAAGTAATGTTAAGCTTTCGTAAAAAGAAAACGAAATTTAAACGTCAATTAGAGATAAAGAAACTATTACCTAATTATTGAACTAAATTCTTCTCAATTGAAATGAACTATACATTATTATAATTATGACAATGTATTTCACCATCATCCTAGCCCCTCCAACCATCTCCCACCATCATAATTCCTTAATCTCTTATTGCATCAACTCATAATCGTCAAACCCCCCCCCCCTCGCACGCATTGGCCTTCCCTTCTAATTCGGCTTACTGGCATGATACTGCCGCATGATTCAACCACAACCAAAATTCTTTGGCCAATGAACTGCTCGAAGGATGTATCAAGCGACACACCACTGCCTCTTCAACTTCTTTCTCTATACAAAACTTCTGAAATTCCAAGAAATAAGACAAGTTCCAGCGAGGACGTTGGCCTCATGAAGAAGAGGGTAGTGTAAAGAGTACATCAAGGCCAAGAGGAATATTTAAATCAATCAAATGAAAAAGCCAAATAAAAAGAGAAACGAATCGGAGGAAATCCATGAGAACGCCTAGTAAGCATTTTCCCCTTCCTTCCACTGATATCCCCAAGCACGAGGAGGGCATCGAGGAAAAAGGAAAAGAGAAAAGAGTCCCTGTCCGGCGTTCCCTTCATCAACACCACCAACTAGCTGTTGCCTCCCCCCCTCCACCGTTAATAGAGAGTCCCCTTCCAACCCTCCCTTGAATTTAAATAATTGTGAGAAGAGTTGAGAGAGTACTGTTTAAATATACTTAACTAATAAAAATACCTATTGGACCCAAAAAACTGTTGGTAGCAGAGTCGTGAACGAATGAAACAGAAACACTATTTTTTATTATAGTTCGAGAGCTGGCGACAGTCCCATTCAACCGGAAGAACATAGTCACGAAAGGTGTGCAAAATGATAGCTTACGACCACCTATTTACGAGTCCTGGAGTCTGCCATGCCGTTTCTGGGGCCTAAGGATTTTATAGCTAATCAAAGTCCTTAATTTGGGACATGAATTTAAACGGAAGAACATAGTCCTGAAACTGGTCTCATTCGAAAGGTTCTATGGGGTTGATTACGAATATTAATGTCTGCCGGCGTCTGCCTGGGGCATTTGCCCTCTGTGGCTCGTTAAACTCATGAAATTTGGGAAATTCAAACTAACCGAAAGAACATAGTCCTGAGACTGGTCTCATTCGATAGATTTTATGAAGATGATTACAAATATGGTCGTCTTCCGGTGCCTTCTTGGGGCATTTGCCCTCGGTCACCAGTCAAACGCACTAAATTGGGGTTAATAATTAACCGGAAGAACGAAGTCCGAAAAATGGTCTTATGCATCAGTTTTTATGTAGATGTATACGAAAATAATCGTCCGCCGGCATCTGTCAGGGGCATTTGCCCTCATCAGTGACCAGACAAATCGCACGGAGGGAACATAACTAAACGGAAGATCATAGTCCTGAAACTAGTATCATTCGAAAGGTTTTGTGGAACTGATTACGAATAAGATCGCCGGCCGGCGTCAGCCTGGCGCATTTGCCTTCAGTGATCAGTCAAACTGCACTGAGGGAAAATAATTAACCGGAAGCTCTTAGTCCTGAAACTGCTGTTATTCGGTAGGTTTTTTGGACATGATCGACTCCAACGTACCCAAATTCCTGTGGGGCGAAGCAATAAGGACATCGGCATACGAATTGAATCGATCTCCTTCTTCAACTCTTGAGAGAGACAAAACTCCAGCGTCAATATGGTATGGAACGAACGATCTTTCGAAATTAAAAATTTTTGGATGTCGCGCCTGGTCATTGATCTTGCCAAGAAATCGGAAGTTCGAACCCCGAGCACAAAGAGGTGCAATGGTTGGCTACGGTTCGGGTGGGTATAGAGTATGGCTTCCGGCTCTCCGGAAAGTGGTGACATCACGTCATGTCACTTTCGATGAAAGCGTTATGGAGCACGACGCTAGTGAGAAAAATGCTGTGAACCATGTCCCAGTGATTGCTTCGGATGAAACTGTCGACACAAGTGAAAAAGAGATAAGCAATGATGTAAATGGTTCCGAATCTCCTGGACATGACGAAACTGACAATGCGAATACGCAACCTGAACCGACAGAAACAGAATGTGAAGATCAGGAGGAAGCGGATTCTCCAAGAAAAAGACCAACGACGAGGAAGGTCAAGACGCCTAGTCATCTCAGTGACTATGAACTGTATTCTGCATACTGCATGTTGGCTGAAGAAGATGAACCATACAGATTCGAAGAGGCCATGAATATGGAAGACTGGAAACAGGCTATCAACAAGGAGCTAGAGGCACACGAGAAACTACAAACCTGGTCACCTGCTGTTCTTCCGGATGGTAAAAAGGCCATTGATACTCGTTGGATTTTCAAAGTTAAACAAGATGGGAGTAAAAAGGCGCGCCTTGTAGCGAAAGGGTATCAGCCACAGACTAATGACTTAATATATTCTCCCGTCTGTAGGACGTCGACTGTCCGAATTCTACTGTCTAGCGCAATTCAAAAGGATTGGCCACTACAACAAATAGATGTTCCAACCGCATTTCTGAACGGAAACCTGAATGAAGATGTTTTTATTAAGAAGCCTCAGGGAGTAAAAGGCAACTCCGGAGTGTTCAAATTAAATCGAGCTCTTTATGGTCTGAAATCTTCACCAAAGTGTTGGAACGATAAATTTACTGAGGTTATGACAAATATGGGCTTCAAGCGATCAAACCATGACTTTTGTCTCTACACCGATTCGAAAACTTACATTGTCCTGTTCGTCGATGATGCAATTATTACTGGAGACAAAAATGAAGTCCACAAAGTAATTCAACAGCTTAAAAAGGAATTAAATGTAAACAGTCTCGGAGAAACGTCTGTCTTTCTAGGAATGGAAGTGTCGAGAAATGAAAATCAACTGATCATACGCCAGACCAAAATTATCGATAAAATGTTAAAGACCTTCGCCATGGAAAACTGTAACGGCGTTGAGACACCGATGGAAACCGGATTCCAACTAGATGGAGAACCTTCATCACCGGACACACCATACAGAAAATTAGTATGCAGTCTCATGTACTTGGCAGTTACATCACGCCCTGACATCTCGTACTCAGCAACATTTTTGGCCAGAATATTGGACAAGCCAACTTCCAACGCCTGGAAGTACTCAGAACTACGGTCTCGTTTATCACAAGGGTGAAACTTTGGTAAATGGCTTCTCGGACTCCGATTGGGCGGGAGACAGAGAAAGCCGCAAAAGTGTAAGTGGATTCGTTGACCTCCAACACGGAAATACAGTAGCGTGGTATTCCAAGAAACAGAGCTGCGTGGCTCTATCAACAGCAGAGGCGGAGTATATCGCTGCGTCAACAGCATCCCAGGAATTGGTGAACATGAGTGGTGTCGCGAGTGAGTTCGAGAGTGATAGTCTCAAAAACGTCACTCTAAATGTAGACAACGCGAGTGCTATTTGTTTGGCAAAAACGCATGAAAATTCGAAACGCGCAAAGCACATTGATATTCGGTTTTATTACGTGAAAGATTTATTTGAGAAAAAGATGTTGGACATTAAATATGTAAAATCCGAGGACAATATATAGACCGAGAGCTGGCGACAGTCCCATTCAACCGGAAGAACATAGTCACCGAATGTGTGCAAAATGATGGCATTTGACCCCCTATTTACGAGTCCGGAAGTCTGCCATGCTGTATCTGGGGCCTAAGGATTTTATAGCTAATTAAAGTCCTTAATTTGGGACATTAATTTAACCAGAAGAACATAGAGAGGTCTCGTTCGAAAGGTTTTATGAAGCTGATTACGAATATGATCGTCTGCCGCCGTCTGCCTGGAGCATTTGCCCTCTGTGACTCGCCAAAAACCCGTAATTCGGTGAATTTTGATTAACCGGAAGAACATAGTACTGAAACTGGTCTTATTCGATAGGATTTATGGAGATGATTATAAATAAAATCGTCTGCCTGGAGCATTTGCCCTCGGTGGCCAGTAAACTCCTTAAATCAGGGGCATTAATCAACCGGATGAACTAAGTCAGGAGAATGGTCTTTTGCGTCACGTGTCATGTGGTTGAATACGAAAGTGATCGTCTGCCGATGTCTGCCTGGGGCTCTTGCCCTTAGTGACCAGTCAAACTGCACCGGAGGAAAATGATTAACCGGAAGAACATAGTCCTGAAACCAGTCTCATTCGAAAGGTTTCACGGAGCTGATTACGAATATGATCGTCTGCCGCCGTATGCCTGGGGCATTTGCCCTCTGTGGCTCGCCAAACTCACGTAATTCGGTAAATTTTAATTAACCGGAAGAACACAGTCCTGAAACTGGTTTTATTCTATAGGATTTATAGAGATGATTACAAATACAATCGTCTGCCGTTGTCTGCCTGGGGCATTTGCCCTCGGTGGCCAGTAAATCCTTAAATCAGGGGCATTAATTAACCGGATGAACTAAGTCCGGAGAATGGTCTATGTTTCAGGACTATGTTCTTCCGGTTAATCATTTTCCTCCGGTGCAGTTTGACTGGTCACTAAGGGCAAGTGCCCCAGGCAGACGATCATTTTCGTATTCAGCCACATGAAACGTGTCGCCAAAGACCATTCTTCGGACCTAGTTCTTGAGGTTAATTAATATCCCTGATTTAAGGAGTTTACTGGCCACCGAGGGCAAATGCTCCAGGCAGACTATTACATTTGTAATCATATCCTTAAAACCTATCGAATAGGACCAGTTACAGGACTGTGCTCCTCAGTTATTTAAAAACTACCGAATTACGTGAGTTTGGCGAGCCACCGAGGGCAAATGCTCCAGGCAGACGCCGGCAGACGATTTTGTTTGTAATCATCTCCATAAATCCTATCGAATAAGACCAGTTTCAGGAATATGTTCTTCCGGTTAATCAAAATTCACCGAATTACGTGAGTTTGGCGAGCCACAGAGGGCAAATGCCCCAGGCAGACGATCATATTCGTAATCAGCTTCATAAAACCTTTCGAATGAGACTAGTTTCGGGACTGTGTTCTTCTGGTTAAATTCGTGTCCCAAATTAAGGAGTTTAATTAGCTATAAAATCCTTAGGCCCCAGATACAGCATGGCAGACTTCCGGACTCGTAAATAGGGGGTCAAATGCCATCATTTTGCACACATTCGGAGACTATGTTCTTCCGGTTGAATGCGACTGTCGCTAGCTCTCGAACTATTATACGAGCAGTTTGAACAAGATGTATCTGTCATGATGTATGTCGAGATTGGTGAGAAGCGGGAAATTATTGGATTGATTGACAAAACGGGCGGATGGGGTGGGGGTAAACAAACATAGTTATCTTCCGGGTTCTGTGAAAGGAAATGGAAAAACAAAAATAAGATTAGGGACTCTTGTTTAATGACAAAGACGAAAGGATTAGAAAAGGAAGAAAAACGCCCTTTGGACCGATGTCACACCTGGCGAAAATGACAAATTCAAAATTACACGACAAATCAAAATAAATGTTTATTTAAGAAAAACAATAGACAAAAAGGGGTTCTAAACCCAAGGGATGCCACTTGAGACGAAAACGCCGGTTACCAATGGTACGCGCGTTCTGGCTCGATATTAAAAGGGGAGTGGGGCTCCGTCAACGAGACTGGAGGGAAAAAAAACTGATACCTTTTAGGCAGTATTAAAGAAAAATGATACTTCGTATATTCACAAATAATGATTATACAGGGTGGATCCGTATAAGTGTGACAAAAATTTTTGGGTAAAAGAAGCTTTGAGGCGACGGTGGCTCGGACGGAACTGCCTTTCTCTCCGAGTCCGATAAGGGTCCTTTCGTCCTTCCCAAGTCTGATCGTTTGAAGAGGGGGGGGGGTGTCGGAGCGATTGTGAGTTGTTCCTCACACTGCTAACGGGACATTGTGCCCTTCGATATACATTCAGACTAATGGGGAAGTCTGACATGGACATTTGCAGATTTTGCGACTTGGCCGTGGAAACAGCAGAGCATCACGTACTGTGTGAGTGCGAGAGGCTCTGGGGCGGTTACGCTTTCACAATCTTGGAAATGATGCGCTTCAACCGGAAGACATCTCCAGGATGGCTACGGGGAATATCCTCAACTTCGTTAAGGAGTGGTGGTGGAGAACGCTTGAAAACTAGCGTCTTTCTTGGCAGGGCAACCTGAGGGGACACCATAATAGATCTTATAGGTCGAGTTTGGTAGGAGATAGTTTCTTCTAGGCTTCCCTCCCCGTAATAATAATAATAAGGAAAAAAAAGAATAATTGAACAAACAGATAAACATACACAAGTTCCAAAACCATGAACCCCCCACCCCAGAAGTTTAAAACTAGAAATGTTTAATTTAGAATGCTTCTCTTTGTAAGAATGTTTTATTTAACAAATCTTCAGAAACTTGGCAGCAATTGTTACCACGCTAAAACGATCGTGTGCGCTAATTTTTATATTCACAACGAAAACAGTGATCTAATTTCAACGTAGTGGTGCATAAATTAAAAGTAATTTAATAAATTATGTACCTATATTGAAAAATAAAAGTGGAACAGTATACGCTCCTAGATCATTAATGAAAAAACTCTAAACGTACGACTAAACTAAAATTTCACTGTAGGGAATCGACCGAAAAACGTTGTTTGCCATGCTCTTGATTACCGCGTCAGCCGTTTCTTCAGCTATAGGCGTAACAATATCCATGACTTGCCGTCTGTTTTGGTTGATGAAATTGGCGGCTGTCTTAGCTGGAAGGAAAAAACGAAGGAGTTATTTTTTTTTTTTTGTTCTCACATTCTTTTCAATCAACGGTGTAATAAAATAATGTTTACTCAAAGCGTCATTTTGAGGATTTTTGTCGGAATTGATGAATTTCACAACAGGGTCTCCCACTTTAACTCTAGTTTTGATATCCTTGGCATTTAAAAATTTGACGCCTTTTTTGTTTGAAACGATTTCCCCTGTGCCTCGGACATCGGCGACAATGTTCGCTATAAATAAAGAAGTTTTTTTATTCCCGAAGAACGTTTAAATAATTAACGTCGTACTTATATTTCCTTTGAAAACTCCTCTGCCAACCAAAGGAACAAGTAGAAGGCGTCCTTCTACATCGTAATCGCAAGTTACTTGAATTTTCGGTAGAACAACGGTAATGTCCAAGGTTAGGGCGTCCAAATTATGTCTGTGTGCACAACGTGGAGTAAGGAAAACAATTTAATTAAAACCCGCTATTAAATAATGTACCCCAACGGGTTTAGTTTCTTATTTAATTCACATATTTACTTGAATTTCGTTATTTTGAAGGTACTAGCTCCTTTAATTTGGATATTCTTAAGATTTGCCTTTACTTTGAGATTAGGTTGATCTCGATTGATGTTCAACTCGGGGATGATCAGAGGTTCCAAGGCGGGCACACGAATTTTAGGTATTCCTATAAAAACGATTAGTGTGTAAGAAGTTGATCGGAAATGGGTTAATCATAAACTATACCTTTAATTAGATGAGGACGTACGATTTCAATGGAGTCAAGGATGCATTTGTCCAATCTAGGATCGTTCCTTTTGCACTGCGGCACAAAATCCGCTGAATAAAAGTTGAAAGATTAGTGGAAATGCTATAGAAAAACTGTTCTATGAACATTTATTTTCAATAAAAATTATCCAACTTTTTAACGTTCGTCATGTTTTGTTGTTTAAAGTTAAGCAACTGATGTATTGCAAGAAAAAGTATTGCAAAAGATTGGTAAAAATAGAACACCTGAGGGTCCTGTAACCAAGACCCTTCGCCAATTCATTTTTTTATCAATGCAGCAGCAATGTTTAAACGAGTTTTTTCTTTACTTAAAATTCTTTAATGGAGAAAAAAAATCAAACGATTAAAGGCTTCCACAAAATTGCTACAAGAATAATTAATTACTCCCCCAAAACGAGGTCGTCAAGAAAATCCTTTCATAATTCGGACCTTTAAAAGCTAGTAATTGAAAGACGTCACGGAGCGTTGCTTTTTTAAGCTGCTCGTTTTTTCTTTTTTGTTTTGTTCTTATTTTCTTCTTTCTTTAACGTTCTTTACAACCTTGTGCTACTTGACGTGCTGCGTTCGAGTGTATTGCTACTTATGGCTTTAACACCCTGTCGTCGTGCTTTTCAAAGAGCAGCACACATGGAGTGGAAGGTTTGATTTTATTCGTTTTATTTTAACTTACGTAATTTTTTAGCTAATGAAATGTCCGCAAATCCGATAACAACAAATGCTGTTATCCAAAGAACCATCTTGAGTGTACTCCAAAATTTCAGTCTGAAACCAAAAAAAATCTATGATCATGGACATTTGAGTGAACTGCATAGTACATTTCGTATTTAAAATTACACCGGCCCCCCCCCCACCACCACCATAATTGCATTTGCATAGATGCAAGGCCTTTGCTTCACATTAAAATTAATCCGGTAAACAGTAGCAAACAAAAAGTGACAAAAAAAAATTTTATAATCATTTTTACACTAATTTTAGAAATCAACTCGTTTTAATCGCCTCATTGCTTACCTTGAATACACCAGTCGCCTAATTAACGATTCAAAAACGCGAACTCCGTTTTTCTAACATGAAAGCGTGCTGAACCCGAACACTTAGGCACTGTATTTACCACACGTTTGGCCTCAGGAGGGGCATATTAGTCTATAGGCCCCCCTGCTTATTTCATTTTTTTCAGTTTTTTTCCAGAGGGAAAAAAAAGGGGGAAAGTGAGAGAGGTATTTTTTCGAGAGAAGGGTGCGAGCGAGAAGATTTTATTCGGTTCCAGCGGTGGTGTAGAATTCAGCCTCTTTCAGTGCATTTCATTTATATTGTGTAAATGCAAATTCTCATAATACTATTTTTATTTATTTATTTTTTTTTTTGAGAACAAAAGACCTCCAGCCATAACCACAGAGCAAGCAAAAACTTTCGTTTGAATGCCGGAAGATGTAACTTTCACTACCACTTTTATTTTGTTGAATACCTAACTTCCTTGTTTGGGGCGCATTTGAACCCTGAAATTTCCTTTTCTTGAAAATAGGAAGGGGTGACTTCCTAAAACTTCAACTTCTTGAATCACATTGCCTAATATGATAGCAATTGTAATAAAACCAACTAGGTTTAGTAAAATTAGGTGTGGGAAATTGGCATTGGCACCTAGGTTCATATAATTCGATTGAGTTAATGAGATAATAGTGAAAACCCCGAAAAAAGTGCATACATTTTGCTGATTTTTTAGTGCCACGAACGGTCTTTTGAAGCTGCCAAACATGGATTTACACTATTGGTATTTGGTACTGATCCTAACAACATATTAAAATCAAAAGAACTACCTAGCAGTTTGATTGCGATTTTTAGTGCTATTCTTCGCCCACCTAACCGTTCATATTATGCTTTGATCGTTCAGGGGGGTGATTCTGTAACTCGCAAAATTTACGTGTCGTAACAGGGACGGAGGGGGAGAGGATGTACCCCGTTGCCTTGGTTTTTCCACGCATTTGTCAATAATTTTTTTTTTTTTTTCTTCGAGACCACACATTCTCGCGTGAAAATTCCGCAGTTAAATTCACTAGGTATCGTAAAAAAACATGGCAACGAGGTACCTCCCCTCGCCCTTCTTCCATTTTACGACACGAAAATTTTGCAAGTTAGGCCCTCCACACACGGTTCGTCTCGTTTTCGGCTCGAACTCGATGCGGAATCGAAGTGCTCGTCTTGCTCGAACTTTGTGATGTTCGCATCTGTGAAATTAAGGTGTCTAGAAAAATGAACATTTTTTTAAAGGCTTCATGTTCGTTTCGCTAAGTTGCTGTAATCCAAGTTGAAAGATGACGGGATGTGACTTAATCGCACGCCAGAATAAGGCGACGGCACGACAAGCGATTGCGCTTTCACGACTCTAAAATAACTCCCACGGCTGAACAAGCCATTCCCGACAGAAGAATTTAGTGAACGACAACAAATGGATAAGAACAACTCTAAAAAAAATTCGCTCCGGCAGCTGGCGGTCGGAAAGAGTGCATTTCATTATGTATACGGATACCCTAAGCCGTCCCAGAAGTAATAATTTTGATACCATTATTTGTTTCATTAAGCCGAACTTCTTCCTCTATTTTCACAACCCTCTCTTCAAAATGTCGAAAAGTTTCGGTAGTTTTCCAAGGGCTCTGTAATATTAAATTTTTGTGCCGTATTTTATGATACCTAAACGTGTGAATTTAAGCATTTTCTTTTTGAAATTTCATCCCCCATTTCACCCTCCCCCATCAAAGTATTCGATAAATCTCAATGGGACCCAGGGCTTTCGTTACATTAAATTATTGAGTCGAATTTTAGAGCGCTAAGATGAATAGTGAAGTTCAACGCTATTTTTGCACTTCCACACCGGAAGGACCACCCCCACCACCTTGACTTTTTCGAAAAATTAAAATGGGAATCAAAGGCTACTCTAACATGGAGTATACGTACCGAATATGATGCTTCTAGAATCAACTGGTGATTTATAGTGATTTTTTGACCATTTCAACCCCTAATTTCCCCCCCTCCAGCTCAACCGATTTGGCCCAAATGCAATACCGACCGGGGTCTTATGACTACTGATTTTTGTGCCAAAGCGCGTTCCGCTAAATTAATTTCTACGAGAGTTATCGTGCTAACAAGGAAACGGCCATAAAGATATATATATATATACGAATCCTGGAGACCACTGAATTCGTGTTCTAGAGGTTCTGAAACGTGAAAAAAACATGACATGACCCATGTTTGCCACCATCACGACGAGACCAATAGTGCATTTTTCAGAATGAAATGCACTAAAATTTTTTCACATCAGTTTAATCAATAACCGACCGTAAAATAAATTGCACGACAGAAAAAAAAAATCACGTCGCCAACACGACGACAAGTTATGTGGGCAGAACAACTTCACTCATTAGATCAAAAGGGCAGCTTTGGCCTGGCTTGGCCTTCCTCGCTTACGTTTCTGGCCCATACTGACGTTTTTGGATTCCGGCGGTGGCTCAACCAGCTTCAGGCGAATTTGCATGCTCAAAACGTGCTTACAGGTCAAGTGTTTGGAAAAGTAAGGGCACGTGCACAGTGATTTCTCGAGTGCGGTGGAGTTCAGTGTCACCTTCCAGGTCCCGTAATAAATTTGCATAAACTCTTCAAATGTATCCCATGATCCAAGGGAATCCTTGTACCTTTTCACTGTGGAAACAGAAATTTGTTCAGGTATCGAAGAACAATTGGTGAAGAACGTGATGCAGTCGGAATCATCTTCATTGGTTTTCAGCACTTTTCCATTTTTCACCGCCCATTGGTAAGCTTTCGTCCACTCATTAAAAGAAACAGTTCGCACGTCTGCAAAATGAATGCAATTCGGAGATGATGGATCTCGAGATCTTCACCATTTCAGGAGCAATTCTGGTTCGGTCATCAATCATTCTAAACGGAAGAAACTCTCCCACGATGACAACATTGAAAGACCTCCACCTATCCACCTGCATAACGTTCAAGATATGAATGCACTACTGAATCAGATTAACACAACAAATCTCGGAAAATTCACTTATCGAACCGTTTATAATAAAGTTAAATTGAATTTCGACAGTATTGAAGGATACCGTAAAATGATCGATTACCTTGAAAAAACTGATAAAGCCGAGTATCATACTTTTCAATTGCGAAAAGAAAAGGCATTTCGAGTTGTCATTCGAGGTCCACATCACACGTCAGATACTGGAGTGATGATGGAAGAATTGAAATCAATGGGATACCAACCAATACGAATGAGCCCTGTAATTCACCCGGCCACTAAACTTCCCCTATCCATGTTCTTTCTAGATCTTCAACCATCAGAAAAGAACGCAGAAATCTATAAAGTAAACCGCCTTTATTACAGTGTGGTCAAAATTGAGCCCCCAAAACCTCGCAAAAACATTGTGCAATGCCTAAAATGTCAAGAATATGGGCACACTAAAAACTATTGCCATAAATCTCCCAAATGCGTCAAGTGTGACGAACCTCACGAAACCAAACAGTGTTCAAAACCAAATGGCATACCACCCGTTTGTGTCAACTGTAAAGGCTCGCATACGGCTAATTATCGAGGATGTCCTGTTGCCACCAGACTTCAAAAATTTAACAACAATAATCGTATTCCAGATATGGCTATTAAACCCATACCATCCCAGCCACAAGTCAATCCCGTATCACCCCACCCTCAAGTCAATGCCATAACGTTCCCCCCATTGATTCCGAAGCGTGTTGAAGCTCATACCAGAACTTTTTCCCAAACGCTTTCTGATCGTTCACCACAATCAACCAATAGGTTAGATGAGTTCATATCTAGAATTGACACATTGCTGTCAGTTATTCAACCAGTTCTACAAATGTAGCCCAGATATTACCTACAATTATCAAACCATGAATCCAACAACTACACATAGTCCGCTGAAAATAGTCACATGGAATTGCCAAGGTATCCCGGTGGGCCAATTTCTGAACAACGTACAAGAATTGATCCTTTTTTTTTTTTTTTTTTTTTTTTTTTTAAATAATGATAACTTTATTTGTACTGTGTACATTTCAGTTTTGCTAACATATTATTAGTAGAACATGCAATTCTAATTCACATGTAACGTGTGAAGAGGTATGTATCCACTGATACGCCTCTTATTAATAGGAACAAGTGCTGATATACTTCAAAAAAGAAAGGAGTGAATGATAATAATGTTCAACAATAAATATAAATAATGGGGCAGTTATAACAGTTAGTTTATCACAGGCTTAATGTCACAAATCACAGAAGTTTCAGCTGATTATGTCAACTGTTCGTTTTCTTTTGAGTCTTCTTTGGTCTCGAGCTGGTGGTTGGTTTTCCAATAATTGCTGGAGTTCCGTATTGTGGTGGGATTGGAGTGAGTCAAAGTATCGACGGCTGGTTTCCTTGAGTACCTGGACTGCCAGTGGTATATCCATATCAGAGTGAAGAGTGGAATTCCGAACGTACCATGGTGCTTTGGTGATTATCCTGAGGATTCTAGTCTGAAGGGTTTGTATCTTTTTTATTTGACTGTCTGATGCAGATCCCCATATTTGACATCCATATTGCCAAATTGGCCTTATGAGAGCTAAATACATCAGACGCTTGGTGGAAAGGGCTAGAGCTGAGCTGGTGAGTAGCGGCATAAGAATGTGCATCCTCGTTCGAGCTTTCTTAATGACGGAGGTTATATGCTCGTGCCAAGTTAGTCTCTTGTCAAGAATTAGCCCCAGATATCGAACATGGTCTGACTCGGGTACGTCAGTTCCGTTCATCACGATTTGATGGTGAGTCAATTTTCTTCGGTACGTGAACTTGACAAGAGTGGACTTAGAGGGATTGACCTTCACTCGCCAGTGGTTTGCCCAGTCTTCGATCAGACGGATGTGCTCTTGACTGTTCGCAGGAATCACTCTTGGCTAGGACAGCGACATCTTCGGCAAACATGGCAGTAATGACAGCTGGGTCGTTGGGGAAGTCATGCGCATAAACAAGATACAAAAATGGACCCACCACACTTCCTTGCGGCACTCAAACAAGCAAGTAAACATTTATAAAATGTTTGTCCAAAACGTTTAAAACACATAAATCAAATCATTTAAATAAAGTTTATATAAACATGTTAATGGCCGCTTTTTGCAGAAAAAAAACCTTTTTTAAAGGTTTTAAAAAAGGTTTTAAAAACGATTAAAAAGCGTTTTAAAAAGTTTTTTCATAAAACGTATAAAAAACATTTTATTCAACACTTGAAATAAAGTTTTTAAAAGATTTTAAAGCCGTTGTAAAACTTTGAAATAAAACGTTTAAAAAACGTTTTATGAGGAACTCACATTTATATTTTTTAAAAGTGAAAAAAACCTTTAAAAAATATAAGCGTTTTGTTAATTAAACGTGTATTACACGTTTATTTGACTTGTAAAACATGTTTATTAAACGAGTGAAACACGTTTATTAGACGTGTTTAACACGTACATTCAACCTGTAAAAACCGTTTAATTGAATATTTACATTTAAAGCATACAAAAAGTCGTTGCCGATCAGTTGCCCACTCCACGTCAGTCTTCGCTCGGCGTCAAAAACACAACTGTTTCACCTATTCGGAATCTTCAGTGTACAAATTGAACAGTTGTGATATACACTGGAAACGCGGAACAGGTGAATCCTCTTCGTTTTTGGCGTCGTGGGAAAGACTGACAACGTGTATTTCTACGCCAATATTAGGCCAGTAATATGGGCATTGGAGTGTTGAAATTAGTATCCAGGCCGTTTTCTGTTTTTTTTTTTTTAGCTAAAACAAAAATTAAACATAAAAATAATAAGACAGCCTGATAAAATATTACAATATTGGTGCATTATTACATCATTATTCTTTGCGCCGCTTGTGCGAACCATTGCATGGCCGCATGCTTCAAGTCGCCAGTTGTGCTGCTAGGGTATTTCTTCGCGATTACGTCTGAAAATACGGATGAATCAACACATAGAATTTAGCACATCAAGTACGAGGCGATGAAAGCAGCAGGCCTTTATGCTCACCCATCATATTTGCCACAATTTTCAAATTTTTTATTGGCAGTTTGCCTTTTTGTCCCATCCAACTATATTGCAGTGCTAACTCGTAGGAGAAAATTTTTTTGAAAAGGCATGTAGCCACCTTAATAATAGATTTTAAGATAAAATAATGATTTACTCACCAGTGAAGACGAAATTTTCACGGAACTCTTTAAGGTAATAAAGGGACAAAATTTATTTAATAATGGGTGACTGACAATGAGAGAACGATACCTAAACAAAAACTTTTCAAAGAACGAACTCGAACGAATAACTAGAACAGGAGTTACAGGACACAGGAGTGATCAAAAAAGGCATCAGCGCTGGATTCACAAACACGCACACACCCTGTATATTTATATGGGGTCTAAACTTTCGTTTGGGTGGCTTTTAAAAAACATTTGTCTTCCAAACATTTAATACGTGGACAATTAAACAACATTTATTACTCTTGCAAGAATAAACGTTTATTTTTATGTGTTTTAAACACATTTTGCTTACAAACGTTTTCAAGAAAGAGGTTGAAAAAGGATTTATTCAACTTGAGAAATAAACGTTTATTTGGTTAGCTTTTAAAAAACATTTTTCTTCCAAACATTTAATACGTGGACAATTAAAAAACATTCATTACAGTTGTAGGAATAAACCTTAATTTTTATGGCTTTTAAAACACATTTTTCTTAAAAAGGTTTTAAAGAATGAGTTTTAAAAAACATTTATTCAATTTAAAAAATAAACGATTATTTTGTTGTCATTTAAAAAACATTTTTCATCAAAACGTTTTGAAGTTAAAGGTTTAAAACGCATTTATTTAATATTTTTAATATAAATGTAATTTTTTACACGTTTTTTAACTGTTTAAAAAACATTTATTTCTCAAATGTTTTATGACCACATGTTTCTTGCTTTAAAAAACGTTTTAAACATGTTTTTTAAAGAATGGTTGCTGACTGGGTCCAGCATTGATAATATGGGACTGTGATTTGACTCCTCCATAGGTAACTGCGTAGGATCTCCCTGATAAATAGGACTGAATAATCCGATAGTAGGTGTCTGGAAGATGGGGTTTTATTTTAAAAAGCAACCCACTATGCCAAACCTTATCAAAGGCCTTCTCGTTATCGATGTACAGACCCATGCAAACCTGCTTTTCTTCATACGTTTTTAGTATGGTATCCACTACTCGATGGGGCTGTTGAGGACATGAGAGGCTCGAACGAAATCCAAACTGTGTGGGAGGCAGTAAGGGTTCGAGAAATTGAAGCATTCTTGGCAGCAGCAACCTCTCGAACACTTTGGAGAAGAGCGATAGTAAGCTAATGGGTCTATATCCATCAACACTGCGATGATTCTTGCCGGGTTTAGGGATCATTATGATCATTGCATGTTTCCAGTTTGATGGAAAATGAGCTAGTCGGATGATGGCATTGTAGATTTGGGTAAGTAGAACAAGTGCTTTCCTGGGGAGTGCTTTTAGAAGTGGCTGGACTATTTGGTCTTCTCCTGGTGCTTTCTTCGTAGGAGATCGGGAGATGGCGTCTCGAACTTGCGAGGGCTTGAAGAGAGGAGGAAGAGGTGACAATTGGAGAGGTTCGTTCAAACCATCTTCAACTGACTGGCAAAAGGCTGCATCGCGTTGAGGATGAGGGGAGAATTGGCTGAACAAGCTATTCGCAAAAGCTTCTACTTTTTGTTCAGGTGTAGTTAATCAGCTGTTATTAATTTTGAGTGGGGGTATATTCTCTCTTCTTTTGGTCAACGCCTTAGTCTTCCTCCATAAGGACCCGTCCTCGCTGCTCAATTGTTCAAGTTCGGAGTGAACATTTCGTTCTCTATGTTCTCTTAGAGCTTTCTTGAGGTCTTCTGTAGCTCTGTTATATGCTGTTTTGTGAGGCTGGTATTTAGTTCGCTCCCATAAATCTCTACAGCGTTTCTTTACAGAATGTAGCTGGGTGATACGAGATGGCCATGACACAGGTTTTGGTGTGGAAGATGAATTTTGTCGCGGCTGGTGAGCGATTGTTGCACTAAACGGGTTAGGTAGCTTACAGCTTTATCAAGGTCTGTTGTTGTTTTCAGGGGTATATTTGGATTTATTAGCTCTTCTAGAGTGGACTTGTATTTCTCCCAGTCGAATGGCAGTTTTATCAGTCCTGTATATGATTGGCGTCTATCATGATAGTCATCATCACCGGGTAATGGTCGGAACTCA